>OW052222.1:77717454-78317454 GCA_932526605.1 Nephrotoma flavescens
ATATATATATATATATATATATATATATATATATATATATATATATATATATATATATATATATATATATATATATATATATATATATATATATATATATATATATATATATATATATATATATATATATATATATATATATATATATATATATATATATTATATATATATAATATATATATATATATATATATATATATATATATATATATGTACTTAAATAAATCAAATTGGAACGATATGGATTCAGAAGAATTTTGTTTAAAGTAGCCTTGAAACCAATTATTTTTTTTAGTTCTTTCACTTACTTGCAAGTTTTTAATAATTGTATTCAATAAAACAACTTAAATACAACAATAAATTATCTATTATTAACAAAAATTTAATAAAAACTTTTGTAACCAAATCACTTATGAAAATGGCGTTGTTCGTTAAAAATTAAATACAAGTTTTACTTTACTTAGGTCACCTCAACAAATAAAACCAAAATGAAGCGAATGGTGTTTTTTATATTTCTCTCTCGTCATTTATATTTGAATTTTTATTGTGTTATTATTGTATGTAGTATATAAATGCACGAAAAATTTCTTCGTATTTGTAAAAAATCGCATCGTAACGTATCGTTTTTTACGATACCCTTTTTTTGTTTAGCGGGTCATATGCAAGTGTTGCGTTAGTAAATCGCAAAAGTGTTACGTTTGCGTATCATTAAAATTAAACATTATGCGAATGAATAGGTACTTCGCTAAAAAGTCTAATTATCTTGAATAGAAACACCGTAGACTGTTCGTTTTTGACTGCAAAATCGATTCGTTTGCGAACTATTGTATGAAGTGTTGCTTCGTTTATGAACCCTCCACCACTATTGCTTTCTAGTTATGCTAGAAAAGTTCGATCAAATGGCAATTGGAGACTCGCAATAATATTTATGTGATATCTAATCTGTATGCTATGTTAGCAGAACTAAATAGCATGTATAAAGAATGCATATTTTGGCGTGTCTTCTTCTATTTATGGCGTCTACTAAATTTTTTCATCGCTTTCGTATAAAAAATGTTGACAAAAGAATGATTTCTTAAGGCGGGCGCATGTAATTTGTTCGACTCTTGAGCCGAGCCAACAAAGTTAAAAATGTGTTATCTCAAAACGGCGGTCCAACCATTACAACAACAATTTGCATTATATATCAGATATCACACATTTTTACTTTGTTGGCTCAACTCATGCGGCCGCCTTTAACGTCAAGTTATGCAAGTTTACCACACCCTGGCAATTTTTGATAGAAAGAGAAAATAGATTGCAACAGTGTTCACCTTGTTTAGCGGAGTAGGTCTTTTGACTCCGGTCTCATCCTTCGTTTCTCCCCTTTCCATTAAACGCGGATTTCATTTTTCCGGTTGTATAGCTATAGGTAAAGGGGGAAAACCAAAAAAGAGCCAGACTGAATGACCTAGTGTGGAGTGAAAAATATTTTGTTGGAACCATTCATCTATTGTACTGTAGTTGAACTTAATTTTTTCAATTTTCTCGTTGGAATACTGACGATCATATTTAATTAGGACTAACCCTCATGTGAGTGAAGAAAAAAATATTTTAATTTGAGTGACTAAGGCACCCGGGTACCTTACATGCAACTTTTCTGGAAACTAATTTTTTTCAAGTTTTTTTTTACAATTATGAAATTTATAACGGATTTTGCTAAAACGCTTTTGCATTAGCCGCAACATATCAGTTTTCAAAAAAATACGTAAATAATCCAACGTGTCACATCAGTGAAAAAAATGATCGATAGTAATAAAAAAAATGATTGTTTAGTTTTTTTGAAATAAATAAAAATATAAACATAAATTAAATGAAATAAATAAACAGAAATACAAACAATGAAATACATTGACATATAACACAAAACTATAAAATATTTGCATACTACATATTTCTTTGAAATATAGTGTAAAATGTATAAAGGTACCCGGGTACCTTTGCTACTCTAATTCGTATAACTATATTTGGTATAACTAAACTACTTTCTGCTCTCACGTACGTCCAAGTTGTAAGAATTCTCATTTTTTAGTGTGATCGTAATCTATCAATTGAACTAGAAGTTCTCATAAAATTAAAACTTTTCATTATGACTGGAACATACAAAGCTAGACGCTTAAAAGTGCAAAAGGTACCCGGGTACCTTGTCACTCACATAAGGGCTAAAAATGAAAAATACTTGATCTAAAATAAAAACATTATTCATTTTATTAAAAATAATATCCAATTCATTAAAAATTTTCAATATAAAAAAAACTTTATACTTCACAAGGAAATTAAAACCTTTAAATTTCAAAATGGATCCACAAGTCACGTGACTAGTTCTGTAAAGTTTTTAAATTCCGAACCATCTGTAAAAATTGTGTCAACAAAATCGAATTCAAGCGCTTTTGACACTCGCTCGGATAACTGTTAATTGTCTCGAGCAGTATTCGGATTAATTCCGGATCCTTGGTTCGCTTACCAACACCAAGCATTCGATCAAAGAGATCGATGTTTATCCGATACAAGTCCCGTTTTAAAAACTCTTCTAATTTATCTGTAAATTTTAAAACCACATCCAATTCTAGCATGATCTCAATTAGTACATCAATCGATCGTTTTGTAATCGGACCAATATTTTGGACCAGAGTCGCATAACATTGTACCTTATCTAGATTACAGAGCGTTAGTCCCGTTACGATATGCCGAAAAAATCCAATAGGTCGGCCAACACGCTCGCAATGTTTTATCATATGTATTAGGGCCGGAATCATTTGTCGTTTACCATAAAGAATACAAAACGATTCGAAGTAGTTGGTGAAAAGCATGTCATACCGAACGATTAGAGTGTAGCATTTATCTAGAACGATTACGGGTTCTATGGCTAGCGTAGCTTGCAATAGGCGCGGTTCGATAAGCTGATGACTAAATTTACACGGAAATAAGACGCATTTTCCAACCAAAAATCTAAAACATGGAAAACCAAAAATTTTCGCGACACGACGGTTTAGTGGCGTTTCATCGATTATTACATTACCATTGTACTGCAGTTGGTCTGGTCTTACTACCGCAGTCGGCGCACGTACATCTAAAATCTGATCTTCTTGAGATGGTGGCTCAAACTCATTAAGCCGAATAGTACGTGTAATTTTACTTAATTCCGAAAGTATTTTCGAATTTCTTAGGTTGTCTTGGCTTAGGAAATAATTCGAAGAGTATCTAAAAAAATATGAAATTTATGGTAATATTGGTCCCGCTAAATCGATACATTCCATTGGATACTTACGGTTCGCGCGACGTTGTCGGCACATTGTGGGCTTCATATTGTTCATGTTCACGGATCATAGCATCCATATCACTGACCAAAGCATCCATCCTATCATTTTTAGCGCGCTGCGGATCTATTGAACAGCTTTCGAAACGCTCATTCGAATTACACCTAGGCGAGGTATCGATACCCATATAAGAGGCATCCAGTAATAAGACATCATCGTTAGACTGTGGTGACAAACTTGGCGCGTATTTCGGTTCTATGTTACATAAAGGTGGATTTTGTGAAAGACCACTTCGGACAGATAAATCGAGAGGCTCGGACGATGGTGAATTGACGTACTCAACAGTAACCTGACAAAGTTTTGTATCAAATGGTCGCTTAAAGCTAAAATCGGAGATTTGCGTTCTCGCGTCGACTTCATTCACCGTAATAGGGATGCAGCGATCGTCGTTCACTTCAGGGATAGTTGGGTATCCTATAGCCGGTGGTGGTATCTTTACCGGCGTTATCAAACCACATCCCGTTTCGGTGTAATTGAAAAATGTTGTTCCGAAGTTTATCTCCGGTAATGTATCGGTAGCGAGCTTTTCTGACATGTAATTTTCAATTGGATGACTGGGTTGATTAGGACACGGAGTACTTGTAAAACTTGAGTTTTTAGGGTAGTATTTATCTTCGAGTACCATGTCGGTATCACTGTAGTTAGACGTATTTAGAGACACTAGGTCCAAATCCTGTGGGAACCAATCGATTGATGGATCACTAATAGTTGCTTTTGTTGCGTCGGATGTGGCTATTTCTAAAATACTTCGCAGCTGTTCAATATTTTCTGAGTCAGATGTAGCAATTTTCACTGGCTCTTTAATATCGGTTTGGGTTTCCTCACGTTTCGGCCCCGCTACTATTGGAGGCAATTGAACTTTGATGACTCGAGGAATCCGAATGATTTTCGACAGGGGAATTCGACACATAAAATCTTCGGCCATTAATTGTTCTTTAGTCCAAGCAACTCGCGTCATATTTGGAGGCCCTTCTATGATTGGTAGTGATTTGCCGGGCATGACAGGTTGTACAGAAGGTCGAAGCGGTAGTGCCGATGACGCTTGAAATTTATTTTTCGATACATATTTTTTACGAGTTTTTTTCTCAATACCCGCCTCTTTCGGTTTTGACTTAATTTTTGGTACGCCGGAAATTTTTCGTGGTCGCCCTCTGGGCAATTTTTGTATTGGCACCATTTTGGATGGGGTAACAGGTTCGGTAGGTGGCAATATTACAAAATCAAGGCAACACTTACGGCCTCTTCTGGATTTCGGCATCAGTGTATAGTTCAGAATCGGTGTTGAACTTATGTCTTCAGTCGATTTCGGTAATGGTTCATTTAAGGTACTATCAGCTGCCGATGAATATCCCGTTTCTGCAGTACGTGTTGATTGTTCCGCACTAACGGGATCAGGTTTGGCCAATACAGCAGGAGTACCATTGCCAGTATTTTCGTTTCTTTGGGTTATAATTGTTGGCGCTAAACTCTAAATAAAATTAATGAGCTTATAGAATTAAAAGAAATATAAATAAATCTTACTTTCGTTCCCCTCTTCCTTAGTGAAGCTCGTGGTGGTTTACGTTTCGGCGGCTTTTTACCATAATTTATTGTAGAGATTTTCTTTGCCGATTTCCCCTTCTTACATTGATCAGCTGATGCCCGCTCCGCTTTAATTTTATCACTAACCTTCTTTGATTTCTTCTTTATAATAATTTTTGGAATAGGCTCCAATGTTTCTAATTCGCAATCAGTCGGGAGGTCCCGATTTAACATTTTCCAGGCACTTCTAGTAATCATAATGCCTTCCGCGCTATTACTCACCTTACTTCTAGAATCAGCCGGCCCGCAGGCGCCCGAATTCATAAATGTATTTTCTAAATAATATTCGTAACTTTTATCAAAATTGTGGTCGGACACGTCGCTAGAACTATCCGATATCTCTACATCGGGAGTTTCAATAACTTGTGTCGCCAAACGATTCAACACAACTTTAGCACAGAAAAATGTTTGATAAATATTATCGGGAATGCGGCACAGCAAATTGTGTGTCATCTCCCGGAATTTGGCTACTCTTTGATTCACTTAACTTTTTGCATAAATTCCATAAGTACACTTAAATTTAACTGATTTGTAAAATAATCAAACTTTTAGCGGTTATTTTCTATTTTCACATTTGCAATTTTCGTTTTCTCCGATTGACATATACCCAATCAAAATGCACCGTTAGTTGTATGCAGGGTCGTCAAAATCAATTTTAAAAACTCTCCGTAATTTATACCATTCGAATTTTCAAATAGAATTTGTGTTTCAAGAAATTTAAGCTCAAGGCACATTCTGTCGTGATAAACATAAGTGACTTAACTACATTTTTGGCCGAATTTAGTTATTCATGCCAATAATAGCTGTTTAAAAGATTTAGCATTATCGTAATAAAAGGAATTTAAAACACATCCAAAAACTTTTTATTAAGCATAATATAATTGGCTTTGTGTTACTTGAAATTACATTTAAGGCAAACTTGTCATTCTTTCTTCTTTCATAAAATTGACTAAATTGAATCTCGGTCGTTTTAAGCAAAAACAACTTATGTAGTACAAAAAAAGTTTCATCTATTGTAAATTGTCATGGTTCTAGAGAGAATTTCCTTAAGTTGACATAATTGTGGCGGTAAATTAAATTAATTAAAATTAATTAAAATAATATGTGGAAAATTAATTAAAGGTGGTAGAATAACATTTATGAGAATTCTTAATTCGAATTCCCAATTTGAATTACATATTTGAATTATTATTTTGTTTTATTTGAATTAATTAATAGTATTAAGTAAACAGAACTATCGTGCTATTTTAATAACAAAAAAAATAAGATAAAAATTATTCTTAGTTTTATTTTAACAATTTTATTCAGTTCATTTTAAAACTTAAAGCACAGAAAAAAATAAATATAAACAGAAGTAAAGCTGAATACAAAATTTTTACTCATATTTTCATAGTAAAATATGGGGTCACGATCCGGTTTTATGTTTACTAAATTTAAAATTACGGTTATAATCTGAACGAAAAAAAATTGAAACAAAAACAATATGAAAAGTCAAAAAAACGCTAAATGAATATTCGAAGAGTTGGATATTCTAAGTTTATTATTTTAGTCGTAAAATGAGTTTGTATTTTGGGGTTACAATCTAAAAAAGTTGTTTCAAAATTTTGTATGCAGCTTTACCTCTGTTTATATTACTTTTCTCTATGCTTAAAGCTTGTTTCTACAGTTTACTTGAATTTTATTTCGAAAGGAAACTGAACATAAACACCTTAACGTTAGATAAGGTGAAAATGCATCTTATACGACAATTTTTTTTTATTTTTTTATGTAGTACATATTAAGTGAGTTAACGGAGTATAGTCATTTTTAATTAGTACGCGTCGACTGTTTACTATAGCCGTTATAGACAAAACTCTATTTTTCCTTTTTTGTTATTTAAATGCATGTTTATTTAATTTTTTGTATCGCAGTCTAATTATATCTATGTAGAATAATTGATAATATAACTGCTCCCACTAATAGAAAAATGATTGTTATTGGTGTTATAACCAAAACAAGTTACCGAACTTTACTTAACATCAATTTTCTCGAAACACAATTTTTGCAGTTAAGTCACTTATGTTTATTACGGCACCATTGTTTTTGTTTGGTTCCGATTCGTTTCGTTTTCAATAATACTGGGTTTACACCAGAGCTACTTTAATAGTATAATACTTTTTTGCTAATAAAGTATAATACCCGGCCAGTTTACATCGCAAGCGGTGTAAACCCATACTATAATACTATATTACTTTTTTGTTGACAAATATAATTTTTTTGGTTAATATCACAAATGGAAATGTATATCGAAATAAAAAATGTCTTTACCGGCCACTTGAAAAAAATAATAAACAAAATTAGAGTATTATAACATTAAAGTAGAGTTTAAACCACGACTATAATACCAATATTTTTTTGATAGCTATTATACTTTAATAGCAAAATAGTACGTGATAAAGTATTAAAGTATTTTAGTTTGAGTTTACACCAACATACTTTTTTGCTACATACTTTTATTCTACTGGTGTAAACGGGGTATAAGTTTATATAAATTCTCACGCACGTAGCTTTCGTTTCGTTTTGAGTTATTTGATAAATCGATTTTTTTATTTATCACGATAATGTTTTAATTCAATCAATATTTATAATATGATATCAATTAATTTAATAATGAGTGAATATTTACACATTGACAAAAAAACGATAACCATAAACAACAAAATAAATAAGTTGAGGTTATTGTTTAAAGCCTTTATTCCACAATGAAACATATTTTTTCAGTAAAAAATACTGAGAAACCGAAAAGAGGAGAGTATACATATTAAAATTACGTTACAGTGACAAAGACAACAAATGTTGCCATAAAAAGTATTGAGTTTCATACTTTTTATGGCAACATTTTCCCCAGTAAATTTTACTGAGATTTTTTTTTGTTTCGTTTTGGTACGTGGCGAAATTATATATTTATCTCGCTATTTTTTACTGAAAAAATTTGTTTCATTGTGGAATAAAGGCTTAAGTTTTTATTGAAATTTGATCAACTGTTTCGGTTCGGTTCCGCCTTTAATTAACAATGTGGTGAGCATGATTTCGGTTTTCCATACATTTTAACGTATTCAACTTAAAGGACTAGACACACCAAGCGTCGGCGGCGAGCGGCGAATTTAAATATGCATTAATTTATTTATGTATTGTATAGAAACGATAGTATAAACAATTATATACCAATTATTTATAAAAAACATTACAAATTTTGGGTTTTCAAAAGAAAAATTGTAATTTTAAGAAATTGTATTGAATGAAGTTGCATCCGCCGCCGCGAAATTATGTCCCACACCAAGCGGCCAAAAAAGTTCGTCCATCGCCGCCGAACATAACCTAAAAATAATGATTTTCGAATGTGGTTCATACATTTCTCATTCGTCATTCAAGTAAGCACTAATATTATTTACCAAAATGAATGTATTAAAATAAGTCTAAAATTCTCAAAATTATCTAAAACAAAAAAGTTGCCGCGCCGCCCTTGGTGTAAACGGATATGCGCGTCGAGTTGTATGGAACTTTTGGAATTTGACGCGCCGCGCTTGGTGTGTCTTGTCCTTAAAGGTCGGCACGAAAAGTGAACTATGTGCCTCGCCTTTTATCCGTGTTTTTAATTTTGGGACTGTTAAACGAGAAAAAAAGCTGGCTTATTTTTTTACCAACTTTTGCTCAAAAAATTTATCTACGGCTGTCATGCGAGTCGTGTCGCACATCCTCTAAAAAATGTCATAACTCAAAAAAGGTTTTGAGATAAATGCATTTTAAATTGCTAACGCTACTGTGATGCTAAGATTATTCATTTCAAAAATCAAATGTAAAATAATCTCATAGATCTAAATGCGCTGAATGAAATAAAAATATGTAGACCTATATACCATGTTTCCATAACAGAGTTAACCTAGGTTAATTCGGGTTTACGTGCATGGAAACGCAGATTAGGGTCCAAAACCCAAATAAACTCAACGAAACTGGTGTGGTTGGGTTAGGTTCTATCTGTCAACGTTTTTTACGTGTATTTTAAAATGACGCTCATTGTAAACTATTAAAATACAGATTTAGAACAAAAATATTTTAAAATAAAACTTGAAAATGATTTAAATTACGCAAAAAATATTAATATAGCTGTCAACTTAACTCGGTTTCATGGAAACGGCATGAGTTAACTCCAACAAATTTCAAACTCAACGAAACCTAAACCCGTTTTATCTCGGTACATGGAAACATGGTAATAGACCATTTTCCTCAAAAAATTTTGACTGCTGCAGCCAGAACAAACTAAAATTTATTTGTAATTTTTAAAGTTTATGACACAACTATTAAAGTTTATTGTTTAAAACATAACCACAAACAATTGTACTGTTAAATTTTAATAGCATTGTGAGAATTTATGGATAAAATAAAAAAATAGAATTTTATTTTAATGGTTTGCCATACACGTTCAACTGTCATAATGTTATTTTGACGTTTGAGGAAAATGGTCTATTGTAAAATTTGGTTTTTGTCTTGGATAGCAAATGCTTTTTTGACAGTTCAATTTGATGGTTAAGTGAAAATAATTTTTAATCAAACTATTTAAAAAAATTGTTAAATTTGTGAAATAAAATGAATAAAATTAGGTCGATGGTTGTAAACAAATTGGCGGAATCAAACGATGTTGTTTTCAAAGTTCTCGTGCCAGAGGTGTCAATTTTGAATAATGAGTATATGGGGGTCTAGTCGTTCTCCCCCAATATTTTATTATGTATGCTTCATTTATCATTTAACATAAGCAATTTGGCAATTCTTATTTTAAATTCAAATAATTAAATTTTTATTTTTTTGTAAATATAATTTTGTTAATTTTTATAAATTAAAAAAACACTTCTTCTCTTCATTTAATACATCTAATATAGTAATATTCAGATCTTAAAAAAAAAAAAAATTTTAATTGTTCTGCGAAACTTTCAGTGGTGTAGAAAATTTTTTTATAAAAATTTTGATGGGTCGCATTTATCTTAGATAGTAAACCTAAATAAAATAATAAATAACAATGAAAAATAATTATATTTCAGTTTTAATACACAAAACATTCAAAATTATTATGTATTTATGTTATTACAATAATATATCAAGTGAAAATTAATAGGTCTAAAAAAAAATTGCACGCCTTTTGGAAACAATGACAACATTTAATTTTGGTACGGACCAGGGAAAAGAAATATCCAAATGCTATTCGTATCGCACAAAACCACAACAACATAGAAACGGAAATTCAGTTTTCAATTTAATGGAATTTTGAATTAATTCTTAGCTTATCGAATTAAATATTATTTTAATTTATAAAATCTAAACTTTGTGTTTTAATTGTATCCTAAAATTCCTATTCCATTTAAATACAAATAAATGTAAACAATAAACATGAATATTATACTTAATACATCACTGTGTATCCGCCATATTACTTCTGCGCGAGAACTGTCAGAATTCCAGCGAGATTTGAATACTACTATACTTTTTTCTTTTTTTTCTGTTTTTTGTTTTATTTTTTTCCGATCGAATAGTACCATATATTAAATAGCTTAGATACTATTGAATATTTGATAGTACCATTATTCACTAATTTAAAAGATAAGCAGTAGCTTTATTTTATTGAAAAATGAAGTATTTTTGCTTTAGCTTTTTACAAGAAAATACGCTAATAATAAAATGATTTATATTTTTGTGCTGCAAAAATTTCTATTGAACAATTTTATAAAATTATATTTTTGTGGTGTACACCATGTATTTGAGCAGTGAGTTAACACGTTCGCGGAAATGACTGCTATAGCGGTCATACAACTTTTTCGATTTTTAACACGTTTGCGGAAATAACATTCATTTTTTAAGGAATAATTCGACATATTTTTCAATTCTCACAATACTTTTCTTTCCGCGACGTAATATCATTGCAATTACAAAAGTTATAAAATGTGTTCCTGAGTAGCACACACATTTAGAAAGTGTGCGTCAATGTGTTAAGAAAAAAAAATTTTAACTACACATATTTTAATTTTTTTTAATGCGATGTCGAATGAATGTTTTGTTTTCGCAGAAACACAGAATTAGAAATTATTTTAAAACTAAAATTAAATAAATTTAAGTTTATTTAAAGCATATTTGCATTGCATTTATAAATTTTAAATTATAAATGAAATGAATCTAGAAATGTCGTATTCAAGAAATTAAATGGCACACATCGCACTAACACAAACATGCATACCACTACTATATACTTGCGGTTATTTCGTCAACTTGTCGAATTTTGGAAAAAATCGACCCCCTGATATTGTTTTCGAGGTGGTTTTTCGATTTTAGGTTTTGTTGTTGTATTTACCACAGAACAGATATTATCCAGAAGCGCCATTGATTAGAACATCTAAAAATTAGTAATTTTGTCTTGGTCTGCTCAATGGCAGACCCCAGCCTGAGAAGCTGCAAATGTGAATGCAAAGCTAGCATCACCCAAACAATCCAACATAAATTTGGAATAAAATTTGCGAATTAAATTCTTAATGATTTGTTCGTTTTCGTAGTATCACAGAAATATTAATTCTAATAGTATCAATATAGGACACTGCCTTGTAAAACCGTGTTCCAATTTTTTTTTCTATAAGACAAGAGTGAAGTTAGCTGTTTTAGTACAAGTTCGCACACAACTCGAAAATCAACACAGCTAGTGAAAAAGTAAAAATAAATTTAACTGTTTGAGGGTAAAATGTTGTAAGCGGATAAAATGTTGCCATACAAAGTATGAAACTCAATACTTTTTATGGCAACATTTGCTTGTCTTTATCATTCTAACGTAATTTTAATTTGTATACTCTCTTCTTTTCTGTTTCCCAGTATTTTTTACTGAAAAAATATGTTTCATTGTGGAATAAATGCTGTAAGCGGGTAAAATGTTGCCATAAAAAGAATGAAACTTAATACTTTTTATGGCAACATTTGTTTGTCTTTATCACTCTAACGTAATTTTAACATGTATACTCTCTTCTTTTCTGTTTCCCAGTATTTTTTGCTGAAAAAATATGTTTCCTTGTGGAATAGCGCGATTTCCACTACGAAAAAAAATTATTATTATTAATATATTAAATACTGATTATTATTAATATATTAAATACTGAGAAAACGAACTGAAAAAGGTAATATTAAATCTACAATAGAGGGAAGAGAAACTTCGATTTGTTTATTTTTTTATAGCAAATTTTTATAGTTAAAATATTGACAACCTAACCAAAAAGTTTCATAATTTTTTCTTAATTTCATAATTTATATTATACTACTTCTTATTATTTAATTTGAATCGATTATTTTAATTTTTGGCATTTTAATTTTAGTTGTAAACTTATAAATCTATTTTTAAGATGTTTGAAACCGTAGAGTACACAACAAGAATAACAAAATCAAAAAAGGTTTTGGTAGTGTGGGGGAATTTTGTTCAAATTGCAATACAATATTTATGTAGATGTGTTGGAATGTTGCCATAAAAAGTACCCCGTTGAGTATTTTTTAAATTTTTATGGCAGTATACTACCACTAAAGCCTTTATTCCACAATGAAACATATTTTGTCATTAGAAAATACTGAGAAACCGAAAAGAGGAGAGTATATACATATTAAAATTACATTAGAGTGACAAAGATAACAAATTTTGCCATAAAAAGTATTGAGTTTCATACTTTTTATGGCAACATTTTCCCCAGTAAATTTTACAGAATTTTTTTTTTGTTTCGTTTTGGTACGTGGTGAAATTATATTTTTATCTCACTCTTATTTACTGAAAAAATATGTTTCATTGCTATAATCAAAAAAGGTTTAGTAGTGTGGGAGAATTTTGTTCAAATTGCAATACAATATTTATGTAGATGTGTTGGAATATTGCCATAAAAAGTACCCCGTTGAGTATTTTTTTAAATTTTTTATGGCAGTATACTACAACTAAAGTCTTTATTCCGCAATGAAACATATTTTGTCAGTAGAAAATACTGAGAAACCGAAAAGAGGAGAGTAGGTTCAAATATTGTATTCCAATTTTGTTCAAACTGCAATACAATATTTATGTAGATGTGTTGGAATGTTGCCATAAAAAGTACCCCGTTGAGTATTTTTTAAATTTTTATGGCAGTATACTACCACTAAAGCCTTTATTCCACAATGAAACATATTTTGTCATTAGAAAATACTGAGAAACCGAAAAGCGGAGAGTATATACATATTAAAATTACGTTAGAGTAACAAAGATAACAAATGTTGCCATAAAAAGTATTGAGTTTCATACTTTTTATGGCAACATTTTCCCCAGTAAATTTTACTGATTTTTTTTTTTGTTTCGTTTTGGTACGTGGCGAAATTATATTTTTATCTCGCTCTTATTTTCTGAAAAAATATGTTTCATTGTGGAATAAAGGCTTAGGCTGTTTTCCAAACGAATACTTATTTGTGGAACCTAACTTATTCAAATAAGTAAGCTAGCGAGGTGACTTATTTTCTGTTCCTTTCTAACCGAAAAATCTAAATTGGCTGGCAATTATTTGTTGTTATTTGTTGTTGTTATTTATATCAATTTATGACTTTTAGAATTTGGATAATAACTATTTCTAGATAACGAATGGATCTTTGTAGATTAAAATCAAAATTAAGATAAAAAAAATGATTATTATAAAGATATATTATGTAGCATCCTAATTACGTAATGTATGCATGTCTTACACAAATGAATTGGTCGGCTATACAGAACTAGCAAGGCCACATGGCGTATTAATATATTCTATCTATACGAAGCAATTAATACATACTGATTAGACAGACATAAAATATATACATATTTTTCTATTAACTGGGGCCCATTCGAACTTCTTTGATTGTCTGTCTAAACGAAAATTGAAATATAAAAATCCAGCCGAATCGTATAGCTAAAAATCATATAAACATTTTTGTATAGATTTAAGTATTATTTCTAAGTTTTTCTTTTGTCGCCAATCCTACAATAATTAACAATTATTGTATATTTATGCAATTAAAATATACAATAATTGTTAATTATTGTTAATTACAATAATTGTTAAATTAATGTAAATGAAAATATTATGCCTCGAAGAATTTTGCGATGAAAACAATCAATGTTTTCATGTTGATGTCAAAATAAGTATGCCAACTTAATTGGAATGGGTTTACTTACTTAAAGATGGCGCCAAATAAGTCAATAAGTCTGAAATAAGTATCCGTTTGGAAAACAGCCTTAATACAATAATTTTGTCAGAAAAATTTTACTGAATAAAATTTTTATTTCTCTCCCACACTTGACAAATCGATAAGTTGGTCTAGCTTATTTTTACTGAAATACATTTTATCGCAATGGAAATCGCGCATAACAAAGGCTTCAACTGTGCAGCTTAGTCGAATTAACACCAAAGTAACACCTGTGCCAGAAAATCTAATTACGGATATGAAATAGGATAAGAGAGAAAAAGAACGCGTATTAGTCCTATATTTAAGCTATTTAATATATGATAGTACATATGTTATGTGGCAACTAGCAACGCTCAACAGTCCCAAATTACAAACAAGCTTAAATTTAAAAAACAGTATAGGAACCAAGCGCACATTTTAGTGGAAAAAAAATATTCGATATAATTTTTTGTAGATGCTAGAAAAATGTACACCCAACTTTTATTATTTTTTTAATCATAGCAGACGTATGTGCAACTTTGATTCATTTTATTATGTTTACAAACAATTGACATTTTGGAATGACTTTACAATTTGTGTTAATTTGTCGCCGATTGATGTACATATATGAATAATGAAACAATTTTGAATTTAATAAGCAAACATTTGTATTTTAAAATGATTTGAAACCTATAAATGTATACGCTTTCGGGTATTGACTATTTTATTATCTATTTTAATTTCTAAAAATGTTAAAATACCCAAATAAAGAAATTTGTTTCATTCCAACTACAAAAATAAAAATTCGCTTTCAAAATAATAAATACATACTGGCTGCATACATACTTTTTGATTTAATCGAAAAAAATTATATCGAATATTTTTTTTCCACTAAAGGATGAAACATACCAAGCAGCAGCAGCGAGCAGCAAATTTAAATTTTGGCTTATTCGCTTATTTAATGATACAAAATCATAGTTTGCGTATAAATATAGGTATTTCCATTAAAGAACATTAAGTATTTTGTAATTATAATTCAAAAATTTAAATTTAAAGAAATTGTATTGAATGAAGTTGCATCTGTCGCGGCATCAATAGGTTCCACACCCAGCAGCTTCAATTTGCTGCTCTTTGCTGCTACTCATAACCTCGATAAAAATTGCACAATTCAATTTTACTACTAAAACAAAAGAATCTGCTGCGCTGCTTGGTGTGCACGCCCATAAGCAGCCGTTAGTGTGGATTGCTTGGAATATGTTGCGCTGCTCGTGGTGTGTTTCATCCTTAAAATGTGCGCCTGGTTCCTATGTGTATGTTGTACCATCACGGTATGTGTATGTTGTACCATCACTTCGAATCGAAATTCGAAAAAAGTCGAATGGCGGTGTGTTATATCATTTTCGAAAAGCAAAAATGATACAACTTTCACTTTTTCGATTCGACATTTTTTGAATTCGACTTTTTTCGTTTCGAAGTGATGGTACAACATACCGCCCGCAGATTATACTATTTGAATATGCGAATGGTATAAATTGTGGAAAATGTTTAAAATTGGTTTTAACGACCCTGCATACAAGTAACGGTGTATTTTGTTTGGGTATGTATCAGAACATTATAAATGTGAAAATAACCGTAAAAAGTTTTATTATTGGAGATACATATTTTACAAATCAATTAAATTTAATAAATTTAAGTTTAATTAATACCTATGGAAGTTATCTGAAAAGTTAAATGATTCAAAGAGTAACAAACTTCCGGAAGATGACGCACAATTTGCTATACCGCATTCCTGATAATATTTATCAAACATTTTTCTGTGCCAAAGTTGTGTTGGACCGTTTGCCGACACAAATTATTGAAAGTCCCGATGTAGAGAAATCGGATAGTTCTAGCGACGAGGCCCACCACAATTTTGATAGAAGTTACGAATATTATTTAGAAAATACATATTCTAGAAGTAAGATGAGTAATAGTAGTGCGGAAGGCATTATGATTACTAGAAGTGCCTGGAAAAAGTTAAATCGGGACCTCCCGACTGATTGCGAATTAGAAACATTGGACCCTATTCCAAAAATTATTATAAAGAAGAAACCTAAGAAGGTTAGTGATAAAATTAAAGCGGAGCGGACATCAGCTGATCAATGTAAGAAGGGAAAATCGACAAGCAAAATTTCTACATTAAATTATGGTAAAATGCCACCGAACCGTAAACTATCACGAGCTTCACTAAGGAAGCGGGGAACGAAAGTAAGATTTATTTATAATTTTTGAATTATAATTATAGCCTTATTCATTTTATTTAGAGTGTAGCGCCAACAATTATAACCCAAAGAAACGAAGCATTGCCAGCTACTGCTGTATTGGTCAAATCTGATCCAGCCTGTGCGGAACAATCAACACGTACTGAAACGGGATACACATCGGCAGCTAATAGTACCACAAATGGATTATTACCAAAACCGACTGAAGATATAAGTTCAAAACCGATTCTGAATTATATACTTTTGCCGAAATCCAGAAGAGGCCGTAAGTGTTGCATTGATTTTGTAATATTGCCACCTACCGAACCTGTTACCCCATCCAAAATGGTGCAAATACCAAAATTACCCAGAGGGCGACCTCGAAATATTACCGGAGTACCAAAACTTAAGTCGAAACCAAAACCGAAAGTGGTGGGTATTGAGAAAAAAACGCGTAAAAACTGTGTAACGAAAAATAAATTTCAACCGTCATCAGCACTATCGCTTCGACCATCTGTACAACCTGTCATGCCCGGCAAATCTTTACCAATCATAGAAGGGCCTCCAAATATGGCGCGAGCTGCTTGGATTAAGGAACAATTAATGGCCGAAGATTTTATGTGTCGAATTCCTCCATCGAAAATCAGTCGGATTCCTCGAGTCATCAAAATTCAATTACCTCCTATAAAAGCGAAACCTGAGAAACCCCAAATCGGTATTAAAGTGCCAGTGAAAAACGCTACATGTGAGCCAAAAAATATTGAACAGTTGCGAAGTAATTTTGAAATAACCACATCCGATGCAGCAAAAGCAACTGTTAGTGATACATCAAATGATTGGTTCCCACAGGATTTGGACCTGAATACGTCAAACTACTGTGACACCGACATGGCATTCGAAGATAAATACTACCCTAAAAACTTAAGTTTTACAAGTACGTCGTGTTCTAATCAACCCAGTCATCCAATTGAAAATTACATGTCAGAAAAGGTCGCTACCGATACATTACCGGAGATAAACTTCGGTACAACATTTTTCAATTACAACGAAGGGGGGCGTGGTTTGGTAACTCCTGGAAAGATACCACCACTGGCATTAGGATACCGTGAGGTAAACGACGATAGGTGTATCCCTACTACGGTGAATAATATTGACGTGAAAACGCAAATCTCCGATTTTAGTTTTAAGCGACCATTTGATACAAAACTTTGTCAGGTTATTGATGAGTACGCCAGTTTACCAGCGTCCGAGCCTCTCGATTTATCTGTCCGAACAGGTCTTTCACAATATCCACCTTTATGTAACATAGAACCGAAATACGCGCCAAGTTTATCACCACGATCTACAGGTGATGTTTTATTATTGGATGCCTGTTATATGGGTATCGATACCTCGCCTATGTGTAATTCGAATGAGCGTTTCGAAAATTATTCAATGAACCCGCAGCGCGTTAAAAATGATAGGATGGATGCTTTGGTAAGTGATATGGATGCTATGATCCGTGAACATGAACAATATGAAGCCCACAGTGTGCCGACGACGTCGCGCGAACCGTAAGTATCCAATGAAATATATCGATTTCGCGGAACCAATATCATAAATTTCATATTTTTTTAGATGCTCTTCGAATTATTTCCTAAGTCAAGAGAACCTAAGAAATTCCAAAATGCTTTCGGAATTAAGTAAAATTACACGTACTATTCGGCCACCATTTCACCATTTTGAGCCACCATTTCAAGAAGATCCAATTTTAAATGTACGTACGCCGACTGCGGTAGCAAGACAAGACCGATTGCAGTACAATGGTAATGTAATTATCGATGATACACCACTTAAGCGTCGTGTCACGAAAATTTTTGGTTTTCCATGTTTTCGATTTTTGGTTGGAAAATGCGTCTCATTTCCGTGTAAATTTAGTCATCAACTAATCGAACCGCGCCTATTGCAAGCTAAGCTAGCCATAGAACCCGTAATCGTTATAGATAAATGCTACACTCTAATCGTTCGGTATGACATGCTTTTCACCAACTACTTCGAATCGTTTTGTATTCTTTATGGTAAACGACAAATGATTCCGGCCCTAATACATATGATAAAACATTGCGAGCGTGTTGGCCGACCTATTGGATTTTTTCGGCATATCGTAACGGGACTAACGCGCTGTAATCTAGATAAGGTACAATGTTATGCGACTCTGGTCCAAAATATGGGTCCGATTACAAAACGATCGATTGATGTACTAATTGAGATCATGCTGGAATTGGATGTGGTTTTAAAATTTACAGATAAATTAGAAGAGTTTTTAAAACGGGACTTCTATCGGATAAACATCGATCTCTTTGATCGAATGCTTGGTGTTGGTAAGCGAACCAATGATCCTGAATTAATCCGAATACTGCTCGAGACAATTAATAGTTATCCGAGCGATTGTCAAAAGCGCTTGAATTCGAATTTATTGACACAATTTTTACAAATGGTTCGGAATTTAAAAACTTTACAGAACTAGTCACGTGACTTGTGGTTACATTTTGGGATTTAAAGGTTTCAGTTTTCTTGTGAAGTATAAAGTTTTTTTTATATTGAAAATTTAAATGAATTGGATATTATGTTTAATAAAATGAATAATGTATTTTAGATCAAGTATTTTACATTTTTAGCCTTTATTATGAAGGTTAAAATGTGACGGTTAAAAGCAAAAAATACTATTTTTTTATTGGTTTCCAAGGAAAAGTTTTATATCACGCAGTTGTATTTGTGTGTTATTTTCATTTGTATATGAAGAATTTTGACGTATATTCATTTTATTCTGTGGTTTAGAATAGTTACCACCAAGTGGTAATTCCCGGGGAATAGAAATTTTAAATTTTATAGCAGTTTTATTCCCTTTTCCTTGTAAGGGTTACGCGCTTTGACTATAGATGCGCTTTGACTATAAATGTATAGTCAAAGGTTACGCGTAAATCACCTAGTGGCTACAAAAATTAAGCTAATGGCATAATTTTTGTTTTAACGCAAATCTAAAGGTATTTTTGAGGGATTACATGATTATTTTAAAATTCTGTTTATATAATCCGCAAATATTATTTAAAGTTGACGAGTTTTTAAAAATGTTGCCATATTACGAATCGTTTTATTCTATTCTATTCCATCAAATTATATTTGTTGAAGTAAAACTTCTTTAGGCACGCTTGACTTGGGGACTAAGCTGGCAAATGCGTTACGAAAAGTGTAATCGAACGAACGAAACAATAAACGCAAAACGAAATCATTTTCCTTTAGTATCAGAATGTGTCATGACAATTCATAAATCCCTAGGTGGAACATTAGTTGATACCATTTTATTTCAATAATTGGTTAAAAAAATTGGAAAATAAGAAAATTGGTAAATGGAAAAATTGGAAATTTCGAAATTTGCAAAAAATGGAAAATTTGAAAATTTGTAAATTGGAAAATTATAAAATTGGAAAATAGGTAAATGGAAAATTGGAAAATATCAAAATTGGAAAACTGATAAATTGAAAATAGGAAAATAAAAAAATATGGAAATAGGAAATTTGGAAAGTTGGTAAATTGAAAAACTGGAAAATTGAAGTTTTAATATAGACTTCTATGTCAGTGACTGACTCGCTCGAGAACGCACAGGGTGACCAACAAATTGTTTTTTCTATATTATAACATTTATGTCACTCACTCACTTAGACTTACTCACTATTATACTGTTTATATTGGAGGTTGAACCCAGGTTCAACCTCCAATATAAACACCAAAAGTTAACTTGGAGTTAACTCGACTCACGAAAATGGCGTTTTTTTCATATTTTTCTTGTCTGTGTTTAAATTCGGCAGCAAATTTTTGTGTTTTTTTCAATTTTTTTAAATATTTTTCTATGTAACTAGTTCGAAAGCAAAAGTTAGAATAATTTTTGAAGGAAAAAATTATAATGATTTTGACATTTATAACCTGTGTATCAATTTTGTACGCAAAACGACAGCGCGAGTTGACAACACAAATGTTTGTGTACATATACAGTGTATAATACACAATTTTATATTTGTATTGTGTGTTTTGCTCTCTTGTATATGTGCATTCTATTTGTCATTTTTGCGATGGTAGGTATCAAAATAAATGGTTCCGGTTCAATCGGTTTATTTTTTTTGATACTGACGTCTACTCACCTCTTCTGTTCGTTTGCTTTTGAGCGGTGAAATGAAGTAATATTTTATGTTTTAGGATTTTTAATATTCAAATGTGTGAATTATGTTCAATTTAATTCAGAAATATGAGGATAATTCGAATTAGTTCTAAAATTACGAAATGTTTTCGCATAGTCAAACCAAAAAAAATCAAAACAAGATCATGCGCATGCGTCTCGCCTACTAATACAAACAAGATGCTCAATACTATATTTTTCCGCTTTGCTCACCTCGCGCTTGTTGCTTTTCGTACAAAATTGACACGCTGGTTTCACCTTAAGATAACTCTCCAATATAAACACTAGAAGTTAACTTCAAGGTTAACCTGAAGATAACTACAAGTTGACTCGACCTAGGTTCAACCTCCAATATAAACAGTTACTACCCAAGTATAAAGGCGGTGATACATGTACAGATTTTGCCTTTAAGGCATAAAAATTATGCGCGCTGATTGGTTAAAAGTTGGCCATCTTGAATCGCCTTACAGGCAAAAATTTTAAATTGAACATTTCTCAATTTTGTATAAGGCAAATTTTTTTTGCCTTAAAGGCAAAATCTGTACATGTATCACCGCCTTAACAAAACGAAAGTAAAAATTGAGCATAGTATTTTCCTTCGTTTTCATCCAAAATTAACGAAAGTTAAACTTCACATTACCCAAGTATAACAAAACGAAAGTAAAAATTGAGCATAGTATTTTCCTTCGTTTTCATCCAAAATTAACGAAAGTTAAACTTCACATTATAATGATAGTGTTTGTAGCGTATATGTATGGGGGTATATACTGTGTTGTTACTACTGTATACTGTGTTACCGCAATTTTTTCATGTTCACGACATGAGTTTGGTAATTTTATAAAATTTTGTTAAAAAAATTTAAAGATGTGCGTTAATTTAAATAAAATTACATCAAAATATATTTTATATCTATTCAAATATTGTTTTCATAAATTAATTAATTTCTAGTTCAGTTTTAAGTTTTTAGGTAGAAAACAAATGCGAAAATAATAAACTTGATGTGCAATAATCATAGTACCTATTTGGAAAATTATTTAAGCTTTTAATATTACAATCAAAGAATAATTTCGAATTGTGTAATAATAACAAATAATTAAAAAATTAACTAAAATATAATTTAGATTCGTATATAATATGTATATATGTATGTATAGTTTTATACCGCAAATTTAATAAAATAAAAATATTCATTTTAAACCTAAATTTTTATTTTGCTCTCACATTTGGATGTCGCCATCTTTTTCTTCTAACATTTTCAAATATAGCATTTTACATTCATGCACAACCTCGCTCCCGCCATTTTGCTTTTTGTCTTTTCTGTTCACACATACATGTATACAATTCTCCTTTATTGAGTTTCGTTCAGTTTCGAATAATCGCGACACGTTTCATACGTTTTATTTTAATAAATTGCAACTCAAACTTAGAAAAATACTAGACTAAGTTTAGTACTTAAGTACGAATATCGCCAGGAAAATTGAAAGTAAAAATACTTGGGTATAATGATAGTGTTTCCCAAGTATTTTTACTTTCAATTTTCCTGGCGATATTTGTACTTAAGTACTAAACTTAGTCTAGTATTTTTCTAAGTTTGAGTTGCAATTTATTAAAATAAAACGTATGAAACCCCAAGTATAACAAAACGAAAGTAAAAATTGAGCATAGTATTTTCCTTCGTTTTCATCCAAAATTAGTTAAACTTCACATTATAATGATAGTGTTTGTAGCGTATATGTATACTGTGTTGTTACTACTGTATACTGGAATGTGTATAGCGTGTAATGGTTTGTTTTTATTTTTCATGTTCACGACATGAGTTTGGTAATTTTATAAAATTTTGTTAAAAAAATTTAAAGATGTGCGTTAATTTAAATAAAATTACATCAAAATATATATTATATCTATTCAAATATTGTTTTCATAAATTAATTAATTTCTAGTTCAGTTTTAAGTTTTTAGGTAGAAAACAAATGCGAAAATAATAAACTTGATGTGCAATAATCATAGTACCTATTTGGAAAATTATTTAAACTTTTAATATTACAATCAAAGAATAATTTCAAATTGTGTAATTATAAAAAATAATTAAAAAATTAACTAAAATATAATTTAGATTCGTATATAATATGTATATATGTATGTATATTTTTATACCGCAAATTTAATAAAATAAAAATATTCATTTTAAACCTAAATTTTTATTTTGCTCTCACATTTGGATGCCGCCATCTTTTTCTTCTAACATTTTCAAATATAGCATTTTACATTCATGCACAACCTCGCTCCCGCCATTTTGTTTTTTGTCTTTTCTGTTCACACATACATGTATACAATTCTCCTTTATTGAGTTTCGTTCAGTTTCGAATAATCGCGACACGTTTCATACGTTTTATTTTAATAAATTGCAACTCAAACTTAGAAAAATACTAGACTAAGTTTAGTACTTAAGTACGAATATCGCCAGGAAAATTGAAAGTAAAAATACTTGGGTACGTATCCCAAGTATTTTTACTTTCAATTTTTCTGGCGATATTCGTACTTAAGTACTAAACTTAGTCTAGTATTTTTCTAAGTTTGAGTTGCAATTTATTAAAATAAAACGTATGAAGCGTGTCGCGAAATTTCGAAACTGGACGAAACTCATTATAAACATTTTATTGCATGTGTATGCGTATTGAGAAATATTTGGCGGGAACAATTGTACTTGTGTTTGTTTAAACGGCAATTTCAAATTTTCGTTGTAAAATTAAATGTTTTTAAAGAAATATTTTTGTTTTTGTAATATAAAATTATTTATTAAATTCATTATTTTAATTCATTATTGATTACTTTGGACATACATATATATCCATTTCGATAAAATTATTCAGTTTTTTAATTTCTAATATTTACACTAGATTTTTTTTTTAAAATAATTTTCCTTGTTTGTCTTTTATATAATAAAAGTAATTTGTGGAGATTAAATTGGTTTCGATAGAGTTCGTAAATTTTTCCATAGTACAATCTAAAATGTTGAAAATAATATTATAATTATTAAATTTAACACGGAATAACGTAAACCATACCTCACATTATCTTTATTGACTGTTAAACGTAAACTTGCAGCTAAGCTCTTTGGTGAATAGCTCTGTAAAGTTTGCCTTAATGCACTTTTTTAGTTCGTGGCCATCTTGCTTCATAAATAATGATTTCTAAATACAAAATAGGAAAACAAAATATAATAGATTGTACCAAATTATCTCGAATGAATCTTTACATTACCAATTGTTTTACAGCCTCCCTATCTTCAATTAAATTAATATCAAAGTTGACAAATGTATCAGCATCGTTAAAAGTTACTATAAACTTAGCGTTCTCACAATAAACTAAATAATGCCATTTGTATACGCATATGTATATAATACGTATACGCTACAAACACTATCATTATAATGTGAAGTTTAACTTTCGTTAATTTTGGATGAAAACGAAGGAAAATACTGTGCTCAATTTTTACTTTCGTTTTGTTATACTTGGGATATATTAGGGATTCAATCCGGAACTTAGAGTTAACTTTGGATTGAAACTGAATTATCTTTTCTAGCGTATATATTGGCGGATTATGTTGGGATCGAATCGGAACCGAGTTGAGATAAACGCAAAAAAAAAAATTCTAAATACATATTTCTATGTTTATTTAAATTAAAACAAAAATAAAAATATTTAAAAAATTTTATATATAGTAGAATTCGTTTATACTGAACCATGTTTATAACAAACATACGCTTATTATGAACAATTTTTTTGGTCCCTTCAATTTGTATGAAGAAATTTTTTGTTGTACACTAGCTATAATGAACTTCGTTTATAAACGTATAATGAACACGAAAATTATCCGCAGAATGAAATTTCATACAAAAATATACGGATATAAAAAACGCATAAAAAGAAAGAAAAAGTACTATTAGTTCATTTTATACCTTTTAATATTATACATGCTTTATTTTTATGTGAATCACCCGTTTTTAATTGACATTGCTTTATTTGTCAACGATTAACACCATAGAGACAATAATATCGTAAGCTAGTTTATCTCAAACAATTTTGCATTAAATAAAAGTGATTTAATACATATGTATGTACATAGTTTGAAATTCTTTATATGTAATTTACTGTGATCTGTTAATATAAAAATAAAAGGTGTTTAGTAAAGATTTTTTGTATACGATTTATTGTGATTATATTAAAATAAAATTAATTTTAGGTTATGGATCGAAAACGTATAGCGATATCGGTCGAGACAAAGCTAAAAATTTTAAAATTGGTCGATGAAAAGAAACACACGTATCAACAAATTGCCGACAAATATAATTGCGGCAAGAGTACTATTACTGATATAGTAAAAAAACGGGAAATTCTGGAAAACCAAAATATAAATCTAAAACGACAAAAAATACGTGAAGGAAAATATCCGAAAGTGGAGTCAGCACTATTAGTATGGATAAAATAAATGCGTTCAAAAAATGTGCCACTAAGTGGAATTTTTCTTAAAGAGAAAGCAGCCCAGTTTGCTGAAAAATTGAATATTGAATTTAAACCAAACGATGGTAGGCTCGACCGATTCAAAAAAAGAAACGGGCTTGTATTTAAAGATGTCTTAGGCGAACGAGCAGCCGTATCATCAGAAGTTGTTTCTGATTGGATTAATAATCAATTACCGTGACTTCTTGATGGTTACGATAAAAAAAATGTTTTTAATTTAGACGAAACTTGGCTCTTCTATAGGCTTCTTCCTAATAAAACCATTGAATTTAAAAACATCGATTGTGCGGGTGGTAAGTTATGCAAAGAACGGATAACCGTTTTAGTAGGCAGTAACGCGGATGGAACGGAAAAGCTACCTTTGCTGGTAATCGGTAAAAGCGCAAGACCGCGTTGCTTTAAAAATATAAAAACTTTACCAGTAATTTACAAAAACAACCGTAAATCGTGGATGACTTTTAAGGAATGGGAAGAATATTTAATAAAATTGGACAAACAATTTTTAAACGCAGGAAGAAAAGTAATATTTGTTGCTGACAACTGCCCATCACACTTGGTAATACCAAATCTACGTGCAATTAAATTACTATTCTTTCCCCCAAATACAACGGCAATGTCTCAGCCGATGGACCAGGGGGTAATTAAAGTTTTAAAAGGATACTACCGGGAGCTCGTCGTGCGGAAATTAATCACATCATTAGATAATGAGAAAGATATTTCAGCGACAAATTTTAAAATTGATTTATTAGATGCCATTCATTTCTTGAAACGATCATGGGACAAAATAAAACCTGAAACAATTAATAACTGCTTCTGCAAAGCGGGTTTTTTTCCGGGAACTTCAAGTCATCAATCTGTGGATAATAATATTTCAACTGTCGAATTATTGTGGAACAATCCACAGCTAGAAATTCTTGTTGGAAATATTGCGGCGCAGGAGTATGTTGGTGTGGACGACAACATTGTAACATCTGAAGCAGTAAACGATGACGATATTCTAGACCACGTGAACGAATACACTCATTCTGACGAAGAATTGTCGGAGGTGGATGAATATCAACCCCTTACTCGTAGGGACATTGAAAATTCGTTAAACATTATTAGGTTGGCACTTAGCGTTGGGGATAATACTGAAAATGAATTGCAGAAATTACATTCTATTGAAAATTCTTTAGACTCGTTAATCCAAACCAATTTAAAGCAATCTACATTAACTGATTTTTTTGCCATTAGTAACGAATAATTTTGTTGCGTGAATGGATATTACATATTATTTTCTAGTCTTATTTCTTATTTATACATGAATACAAAATGTTTTTTTATTTATTTTTTACTAAAATTGAATTTGACTTGAACAGAAATATGTAAATACAAATAAAACATTTATTAATTTTAATATATGAACTCGTTTTATTTTAAAACCCTTATTTTTATTTGTAAGATTTCATATAACGAACAATGTTCATTATATCCAGATATTCGTCTAAAACGAGTCTATACACGGCTATAAAGAACAAAAATGTACGTCCTTTGAGTGTTCATTATAAACGAATTCTACTGTATACGCAAATAATCGTAAACAAAATAAAAATGGCGTTGTTTTATTATTAATATTTTTATAATAATTTGTTGTTGTTTTTCGACTCGATTCCGTATATATTGGCGTTATAAGGATTGAGTTAACTCGATCGAGAAGAAAGTTCTTTTTTTATGAAAATGCTTAATAAATCGAAAAATTAGCGGAGACACAATTTGAAACTTATCGTTTGGTGGTTTTATAATAAGAAAACGTTGAATTTTTGTTTTATTTAGGCACATAAGACATTCAAATTAAAAATATTATTGTGATAATTCTATAATTAATCATAAATAATGTTATATAATTTAAGAAAAAGTACGTTCTGACGGAAATGTTTTATTCCGTTTAGTGCCTTATTGTATATAGATATGTACTATGTATATATTATATATATATTATATATATATATATATATATATATATATATATATATATATATATATATATATATATATATATATATATATATATATATATATATATATATATATATATATATATATATATATATATATATATATATATATATATATATATATATATATATATATATATATATATATATATATATATATATATATATATATATATATATATATATATATATATATATATATATATATATATATATATATATATATATATATATATATATATATATATATATATATATATATATATATATATATATATATATATATATATATATATATATATATATATATATATATATATATATATATATAACAAATCAAAAATTCAAATTTATTCGCGATCCAGCGTTAATGGAAAGAAAGAAAAGTATGGGCAAGGGTGGGCAAATTACTTAAGTCTCAGTAATGGACATACCAATTACAAATTATTTTGATTCAGGTAATTGAAATATAAAATACATTAATTGTACATTACATTTTATTTGAGTAATGGAAATACAAAAATAAAATTACAGTTTTTGTTGGTAGAAATGTAATTAAATTACAATTACAAATTAATTTACTCCAAAATTGAATTAAAATGTTGTTGCTTTGTTGTAACTTCTTGTTGGAAGTGTTAGTGTGGTATCTGAACAAACATGAGAAAGCCGTGGAATAAAAGGTTTGGATTTAAAATTTAGCGTGCAGTTTTAGATGCCAATTACTACGGACGTAGCTTCAGACTACATTTCGTTAAAAAACCGCAATAAAACAAACAACAAAGAATTCGTATCTAAGGCCGACTTTATGGTTGCCGATTTTCTTTAGTTCGTTCGTTCTGATTATTTTTTTGCCCAATCATATTGCTAACATCGTCATTTTTGAGAACATATTGGAAATATAAGTAATTTAACTATGTAATTGAATTATATGTATTTATTAATGCCCACCCTTGAATATGGGGTGGTTGGGAAGTTCATTGTGTATAAGTAGGTGTCGATTATCATAATCGTTGTCATACAGATTGACGCTAAATGGGAGAATTTCCTACGGTTGTGTATTTAATTCGAGAGTACTGAAAATAAACCAATATACGGAACTATCACAAACACCATTATAATCGAAAACCTAAAGTAAAATATAAAAATTTAAACACGAAAAGTTAGTTGCAAGAATAGAATATAGATGATAAATGTAAAAAGAATCGAATTTCGTACGCTACGCAGCAATTCGCTAGTAGTACAACTACATGGTATTATGCTCTATATATATAGACAATATACAACGTCAGTCGTCGCGACCTGATAAGAAGGCTGATATTTTCAAATCAGTAATCTCATCCGTTCGTAACTGATTGTTATGATTCTTCACATTTTTCATCTATAAATCAAAATTTCAAAAATGAAAATTAAGTTTGACTGGGTGGGGGTACTAACATTGTCATTTATCGCATTCTTATTTTTTTATCAATTTAAGTTATTATTCCTGACTGGTTCCACTTTAAATTTACACGAAAATGAGACGCACTCTCCAACCAAAAACCGATAATATTATAATTATTGGCGCTAAGCTCTAAATAAAATGAATGAGATTATAGAATTATATAAAAGAATTGTAATCTTACTTTCACTCCCCGCTTCCTTAGTGAAGCTTGTGATAGTTTGAGTTTCGGCGGCTTTTTACCATAATTTATTGTAGAGATTTTCTTTGTCGATTTTCCCTTACATTGGTCAGGTGATGCCCACTCCGCTTTAAATTTACCACTAATCTTCTTAGATTTCTTCTTTATAATAATTTTTGGAATAGGCTCCAATGTTTCTAATTCGTAATCAATCGGGAGCTCCCGATTTAACATTTTACACGCACTTGTAGTAATCATAATGCCTTCCGCACTACTATTACTCATCTTACTTCTAGAATATGTATTTTCGAAATATTATTCGTAACTTTTATCAAAATTGTGGTGGCCGGACTCGTCGCTAAAACTATCCGATTTCTCTACATCGCGACTTTCCATAACTTCTGCCGGCAAAGGTTCAACACAACTTTAGCACAGAAATATGTTTGATAAATATTATCAGGAATGCGGTATACCAAATTGTGTGCCACCTCCCAGTTTGCTCCTCTTTGAATCACTTAACTTTTCACATAAATTCCATAGATATAAAGAGTTTATAATTTTAGTATGTGAATTACAAAACAAATTTCGAAAAATTTAGCTCTTAGGTGTTGTACTTGCGCGAAGGAGATGAATGCTAAGTGGCTTTGAGGAGTTCCCAATTTTAATATATAAATAACAAAACAAATTTTGAAAAATTTGGCGCTAAGCGTCTTTGGGCATTTGCGTGTAAACTGGAGGATACTAATAAATAAAATTACTACCTTATGTGTAATAACGTCTGCTCATTAAGTAATTAAGCCTTTAAATGTTTCATGTAGTAGTCAACGTTGAATGTAACGTTAACGATAAATCAGAATTGCTATGATCATCTTTAAACAACTTAAATAAGTTAAATCAAATTTGTGTTAAAAAATTCAACAAAAAATTTAATTTATGATTAAATTAATTTTAGTGTTGTTAATCTGTGTTCGCCTCACTTTCAGATCCAAATAAATAATAACAACAAGGAAAAAAGTTCAAAAGTAATGAAACTAAAGTAGAAAAATTTAGGTCAAAATTAAATTGAAAGATTCATCCTAGAGGCTTTCTTCCCTCCCTAGATATATAATTTCTTTCTATGTATATTGTATACTATTCATTTTAATTTAAAAGTTTTTATTCTCCAAGAATATAAAATTTTAATCTTTTTTTATTTATTTATCCTTAAATAAATATTATTTTAACTTTTATTTTTTTGTTATGGTGCTGATAGGGATATAATGTATGATTGAGGATGGGGAGATACAATTTAACATTAGGGTTATCAAAACTATTAGTTCTCTCTACATAATTTAAATTAAGATATATACTTATTCATGTATAATGATTTTATCTATATCGTCGACTGATGTATCTGAGGTCGAGCTTTTTAACTTATTGTTTGACGGTTAAAATATGCCGTTGGCATTTCCAGCAATTGAAAGCTAATTATCCCTTTTATTCTTTAAACATTTTATTTCGTAACAACAACCCTTCGGGACATGTCTCCGATCTTTCAATTTACATTATAATATTCTTGTAATCTAACCTTTTTCCAGTTTTTGTTGCTGTTCAACGAATATAAATATTCGACGTTTGTACAAGATACAATACAAAGTGTTAACACCTTTATATGTACATCGATATAATTGTAAATAAATGTAAATTTAATGTTCTTTGCAGTTTTTTTGTTTTTCGATAACCCGCATCTTCCCGCAATAAATCGGATTTTTTATCGGGTTTCTAGTCTAGCTCTGATTTTATCTAATCTGTATGCAGGATTTGCCTTTTACATGAGAAATACGTGCACATAGATTTTGGTTTTTGGCCCTCCTGATGATAAAAACTAATCAGATATGCTTGCAAGAAGTTTTAATTTTCATTAATTCTTTATACAACTATAATGTACCGTAATCAATCATCCGATTTCCGCATCCCTAAATAGAATAAAGTACGAGCAAATTTCTTAGAATTAAAATTTTATTTTCTAAATTTTCCTATACAGGTTCCTCATTTTATGTCAAAATCAATTAATTTCTACTTAAAATGGGTTAATGTACAGACTATCACTTCTTAGAAGAAAACGGAATGGAACAACCCAATTTTGTTGTAATGAAATAAAAAAAGATAAAAAGAAAATGCCGGGAAAATCTACTTGTCTGTACAGGATTACGGAGAAATTCGGATTATTGAATTTATTAATTAGGCGATCTCAAGAATATAGGAAAAATTTACTAAAACAGGTTATAAATTTTTTTGAAAATCATGTTTGCTGACTCTTTATAGCTGTGATAATTCTATGCACGTTTTTATACTTTTTACACTATTTGCCGTAGGCACTTGGCGAAACACACTTACACTTAATAAACACATTTTACACCTATTTTATGGTATATTGAAATCCTAAACTGAATTTATATCCATTAGCAGAGTTTAATGAGTTATAACTGACTGTTGTTAGAAACTAACATAGTAACTCATAAACATTAATACTCGTACTATATAAGTACAGTACGAACTTTTGAAAACTTGTTACGTGATAAAGCGGCCAGGTACAATGCTTGGTACTTTGTACAACGCCACACTCAATCGTTTGAAATCAATGGAGAGAGCGTGATCAAGAATTTGGGATGCTATTCATTAATACTCTATTAATGACTGAAGAGGAGCAGCACAATCACGAAGCTCCGAGTTGTCTTCGGCGCGTCCACAAAATCATCAACTGAAACATCATTGAATGATATTTTATTTGTTGGATCTACCGTGCAACCATCGCTATTCAACATTCTTTTAAAATTTCGGCAGCATGTGTTTGTCGTATGTGGAGGTGTAGAGAAAATGTATATAGGTTTGGATGGCCGTAGAGGATCAAGAATACCAGAATATTCTATGGAGAAACAGTACAGCTGAACAACAACATCAGCAGCGTTTTTGGCAACCCGTTTTATTTAAGAAATTGGTATCAAGTTACAAGCAAATCAGTCAGAAGTAGCACTTCCCATATACAACGAGACATGCATGTGAACTTTCCTAACACAAATTACAACGGCATTAGACGATCATGTAAAATTACTTTAATTATTTCTCGCAGGCAATTTCTCGACGTCACGTTTCATCGCAATCAGTATATCGATTTTGTCTCGTGAGTTACTCATTTAAAATGAGTGAAACAAAAAAAAAATCGAGTACGTACACTGTGTATAATACAAAATAATGTCTTTGGATTTGTGTTTTTCTTTTGTTCGTATTTGTGTCATTTGTATAATGAACAGTATCAAAATAACGCGATCCGGGCGAATCGGTTTAATTGTTATGGTGCTTATTTCCTTTTCTCAACACATTACGTCTGCTCTAAAGCTGTGGAGTGTCATTATTTAACATGCTAATATATTTTATATTTAATTTTTTTTAAATTAATTTATATTTTATATGTTTTAATAAAATTTTATACATAAATTTATTTTAAATTTCACAATTTTCAAAAATAAAATGTTAAAAAAAATACATAAACAACATAAAAATATGGAGTTTACGATGGTTAACTCTTTGAGTGCCAAAAAGCGCGATCGTGCTTCTCACTAGCCGAAATCAAGTTGGCACTCAAAGGGTTAATATGAATAAACAAAAAAAGAATGACACGTGGCTTGCATATGCAGTAAAACAATCATACGCACGAAACTAACACAAACACAAATGCTACTACTATATCTTTCCGGTTAGACTCATTTTGTTTCACACATTTCGAGACAAAATCCACATACAGATGTATGGTACAGAAACGCAAAAGTATGGGCCCCTTGATTCAGAGAACGCATCGATTCGAACATGTCATTAATTTCATATAATCAACAAAGAAGTCCTGATTATTGCGCAAATCTTTTAACGTTCGATAAAGCGCCTATAATGCTCGTTTGTGCGCCTTCGTACACTCAACCCATTTTGCAATCCATTATTTTGCAAGTCTGTAGTACTTTCGACATCGCTGATTTTTGGGAATGTTGCACGTCGGTTCATCTATCGTTTGCAAATTCAGTGGCAGTTTGAGTGCAGAATGAGCTGTCCGTCCTCCTTCTAACAGTGTGGCAGCGATCCCAGATGATGCTACGGCCAGTGCTATTTGAATCAGTGTGCCAATCGAAGCTAAAACCAATGAAATTAAAAACGTTTTGCCTGTTCCGCGTGGTGCATCGAGGAAGAAGATTCCTCCGAAATATAAAATGAAACAAAAAAAATCGTACCTTAATACTCTAAATAAAAACAAATTTACTGTTGCAGCCTTGTGTAGCCGTCATGCCACAGGCAACTCCAGTTATCCGGACCGTTGGGCGACTTTCCGCCGTAAACCGTAAATGAAACTCGAAATGCAGGGCGTTGGCCCGCCGAACCGTAAATAAAATGGGGTGGCCTCACCTGACCACCTATAAATAAACTGTTGGGCTTTGGTTCGCCTTAAATCGTTGCGGTGACTTTAGCTGTTGAAGGGCCTTGATAGGCCGCCAAAACGTTGGGCGTCTCGACTTAACCGAAAACTGACTGGATGAGGTGGCCTCACCTGTCCCTTCCTTCACCCGTAAACCGTGGATACTGATGAAAAGTGGGGCACTTATATTGCTAACCACCGTTGAATAAATAATTTGGAGTGTCGTCTGAGTACGCTACTAGTAAATAAGCAAAAGGTTGTTGCAATTTATTTGATCAAACGACGTATTTACACTCTATCATTTTTCGATCTCGTATTCTTAATCACTCGATGATTATTTTCGATAGAGCCGCAGAGCAAAAAAAAATTAATTTATTTACTTCGAGAAACAAAGTGTATTTACTTCGAGAAACGAAGCGCTCATGAACTTCATTGTGAAGTATCGTGTCTCCGCAGATACGATACTTCACAATGAAGTTCATGAGCACCTTGAATTTCTGCTTGAATACTAGATCTGTAACGTAGGGTAATAACAACTGCACGATTTCGATCCATTTTGGGTTGCAAGTGAAAGTGATGAATAAGTTTGGTCGACCGTATTGGCGCATGTATAGGTCATCGCATATTCGGGCATGTGCCTCGGGCTTCCAACATACGTCGCTCGCAAAATGATAAATCGGCCGACATGGTTAATATTTCCATCTACATTCATGGCATCGCGCAGATGAATGTATTCTTCCATACGCAATTTTTGCTGATTTAAACGTATGTATATCAGACGTTCTGTTTCGATTTTGACATACATATCAACGGCGAACTGATGAAATAATCTGCGGCATTCCAATATTTGATTGTCCTTTTTTCGACGAATCATTAAACGATAAGCATAAAAATTCATCGAGCGGACCCTTTTGTTTGTTTCTTAACTTGTAAATAAATAATGAACTTTTGTTAGGAATTGAATTGAAAAACAATTAACAACATTGCTAAGCATCGGTTAATGGATTAATCATCTTAATCAAAAAATAGTATCCATCCTCTCCTCGGCAACATATCAGCGGGTATACATCATATACGAACGATGGGTTTCGCAGATACGTTGAAGGTTATTGCCATCACGCCGTCGAACCACAATGTCGCGAGACTCTAAATTTTCGCCAACAACCACAATGGCAACTTCACTCAACGTCGATGCATTGAAGCGTCCTTCGCGCTCACCTGCTGGTCTTTTGTCTGCTCTGATCACTATTTTGTGATCATTCGAAGGCATCATTTCTAGTGAAGTTTTAAACAATTTGACCAACTGATTGTGTTCATGTAAGAGTTGTTGCAGTTGTGTAATAATATCGCGTACATGACATCGGAAATAAATATTTCCATAATCGCTAACGAACTCAAAACCAATCAAATTATTTGAAATGTTTTATACCACGCCTACTAGTTCCGAACTCGAGTTGAAATTGTTTTAACTTTGTTGTTGTTTTAATACATTTGGTGTGTTACATTTTGTGTGTTATGATTGATTTCATCATCAGAATTTCCGAGAAAATAGATCTGAATAAATTTGTGATCAGCATTCACTGGCGGCAACAAAGCTTTTGCACGATGGTGAATTTGTTCTTGAATCTGTAAAATTGAAAAATTATTAATTTAAGAGCCTCGCAGGTCCACATTATTCCCTAGTAGAATTACCGCTGAAACGTTGTGAATCGTTGATTTGGGTTCGTGTGATGTGTTTGTGTATGTGATGTGTGTTATAATCTAAAAAGAATTTACCTTAAAAGTTTAAAACTTCGTGTGTCGATAATTGTGGTAATGCTTCGTAATCGATCGTTGGATCGTAATTGAATGCCAAACGTTCATTAGGAATTTTCACGTTTAGCCGTCTGTTTTGTCAACGTTTCAAATTGAAGTAAGCTTGAAATGGACCAAAGATTTGACCACCACCGATAACACACTCAACTATTGCTTTAAATTTAATTTTTTTTCACAAAATATCAATATTCAATTCGGAATTTGTTGTTGTTATGAAAGCTATTACTGAACGTCGATGCCATCTTTGCCATTTTTTCATATAAAAATACTATCCAATACTATACAAACCTTGTCCTGATAATTAGAAACATCATTTTTCGATTTTCCGAGTTTTCCGACTTTTACGGTGGATTTTCCCAAAATTTTCTTTCGTAAGAACCATCTCCTGGAAATTGCGAACACAACAAAAAAAGATTAAGCCAAACCGGTTCAGCGGTTCTCTCAACTGACGCGCTAGAAAAAAAAATTCAATTCTCTTCAAGTTTTTCCGGAAGTTTCCGAGTTTTCCAATAAGATTTTCCAATTTTTCTCTTCTAAAAAATCATCTGAATCGGATACGTGCGAAATCTCTTACAAAAACATCATTTTTCGATTTTCGAAATTTTCTGACTTCCGGTGGATTTTCCCAGGAAATTGCGAACACAGCAAAAAAAGATTAAGCCAAATCGGTTAAGCCGTTCTCAACTGACGCGCTAGAAAAAAAAAATCATATTTCTTCATATTTTTCCGGAAGTTTCCGAGTTTTCCAATATGATTTTCCAATTTTTCTCTTCTAAAAGACCATCTGGATTGGATACGTGCGAAAAAACCGTACAAAAACATCATTTTCAATTTTCCGACTTTTCAGTGGATTTTCCCAAAATTCTCTTGCAGACAAACCTTGTCCTGACAATTACGAACACAACAAAAAAAATTAGCCAAATCGGTTGAACCGTTCTCTAGTGATGATCAGTTATACATGCGCAAATTGATTTTTATTAATATAGATAGATGACGACGAGAAACATTTATTCAAGGTGCAAGTGGGGGTATCATGGACATCAAACCGAAGCATGCCGAAATAAAGCGAGAAGAAATGATAGTTGCAGAGATGATGCTGATATGACACATATACAACAGACTGAGTTTAGAGTAGAAATAGATGCATTACGAAACCGAAGGGAGCTCCGAGGCCCACTAAGCTTATCAGGCTGAATCCATTTATTTATGACACTGGGGTGCTACGGGTAGGAGATTCAAAGGTCGATACATTTTAACGTGAAACAGCCTATGATCCTAAAGACGTGTCGTGTTGCAGTAAAGTGCATCATGAGAGACATTCATAACCTGTACAATCAATCATCTGGGGATAAACCTTCTTCCATTCTTCGCAGAGCAATTGTGCACAAATGCATCAAGTGCATAAGACAAAATCCAACAATGGAAAGGCAGATGATGACGAATCGACCAGCAGATAGGGTATACGATTTTCACATCCATTTCACAAGGTTGGACTAGGCTACTGTGGCCCGTTTCGTGCACCTCCCTCACTTTCAGTTTTCTGAGAGCATTTTCGAGATTCACTTCAAGAGGAAATTGGACACATCTAGTTGTCATTTATGTCAGAAGTTGTTTTTTTTCATAATGTGGACAGTTGTTAACGATAACCAGTTATAATACCAGCACATATCGCAACGCAAAAATGTTTTTTCTAAGACCACAAATGTCGAGTTTTGCTCCAAACAAAACAGCTTTTGTGTGAAGCTGTGCTTTTCTGCTTCAACTTAAAAAAAAAATCAAGCTGAAGCACATTATTTGCTTGAGGAGGCCTATGGCGAACATGCTCCATCGAAAACTACCTGTGAAGATTAGTTTAAATGCTTCAGAAGTGGCGAAATAGACATTGAAGACAAGAAGCGCTCCAGAAGATCAAAAACATTTGAAGAAACCTGCAAGCGTTATTGGATGAAGATGATACGCAAACTCAAGATCAACTAGCGGAGGCATTACACAACTCGCCAAGGAATTTCCTAATGTTTACATGCAATGGAAAAAATTTAAAAGGAGGGAATATGGGTGCCGCATGAGTTGACTGAGAGACAGTTGGAAAATCGAAGAACCGCTTGTGAAATTTTGCTTTCACGGCATGAAAAAAAGAGCTTCCTGCATCGAATTATTACGGGAGATGAGAAGTGGATCTTTTTCAACTGTGGCTTCTTTTCATTGAAAAATCCATAGCGTGGAGTTTTTCAGTAAAAACAGTTATTTTCAATGGTAAGAAGCTGATGGTTTCACAGTATGTTTCGTATTGTTTGTAGACTTGTCGAATAGAATTCTAGTTTGGTTCCAAAAATAATTTTGAAGAATTGGCTCGAGCATAGTACGATGGTAATTTAAGGGATTCAAGAAATCTCTCTAGAATCGCTTTCTTGATATTCAAATTTTCGTGATTAATTTGTTTTCTAGATTTATTAACCTCCGTAATGTCTCTGTGTAATTCATGTTGACTTGAACAGCATGCATTTGTAGCCAATGGCAAGTTTTCTTAACCTTCTCTCTGTCTATTGGGGTCAAATTGACCCCAGTCGATTTTAAACTTGAAAAAATAGGAGCTATTTATATGGCCTATCCTTAACTAATATTTTATTCACATAATGTAATGAAAAATAGGCCCAAATTACTTTTAAATTCCATAATTAGCATATTATGAAAAAAACCAAGCACATTTCTGTGTACTGGGGTCAAAATGACCCCAAGTTATTTCCATGTATTATTTTCTATAAAAATCAAAATATTATTCACTTTTTGCGAGCTCCGTGACCATTTTGACAATGTTTGTACTCCCGAAGTATCAGATGAAGAAGAAACTGCAGACGACAATATTGATATGGAATTTTCCGATTGTGACGATAATGAACAGCCAATAAACGTTTGTGATTATGATGAGGATGAGCATGTTGAGTCTATAAATTTTGATGACGGTGAAAATTTTGAACTTGTCGTGATCGATCGAATAAATGAACAACAGCCTGTTGAAAGGGGCACTGTTGAAGATGAAAGAGCAGATTCTAGTATAGGGTATTATTCCCAAAATAAAAAATTCACCCGAAAGTGGAACGTAATTCTTCCGATTGTTACTAGAACTCGCGACTATTTAATATTTCGAGAAAGAGAAGGCGTGACGGTTGCAACAGCATGAAATGACTTGATAACTATCAAACTAGACAGGAGCGGCTAAAAACCGATAGATTTGTAGCATTCCGAGATGTATGGAATATGTTCTTAGCAAACATTCGAGAACCTTATAAACCATCATCAAATTTAACCATTGATGGTTCTTCCATCAAAGAATTCTTACCCAATGAACGCAGAAGTGTATGTTGGTAGACAACCTTACGCATTGAATTTAGCCCATCGGATGTCCACGCCGTACGTCAACAAGGGTGGAACAATTACCATGTACAACTTTCTTACTAGTTGTACTTTAGCGGAGCAACTGTTGCAAAAAAACTACACTAATTGGAACAATTCGACAAAATAAACCTGATCTTCCCAAAGAGTTTACTAGTAAGGCGGAATTAAAAAAACGAGAACTGCAATCTTCAAAATTTTGTTTTGATAACAACCTAACACTTGTGAGTTTTGTTAATAAACTAAATAAAGACGTTTTGCTAATGTCAACTTTACACAACAGTAACGAAGTAGACCGCGAGTTTAATAAACCAAATATAATTTTGGATTGTAACGCAACGAAGGGAGGGGTAGACACTCTCGATAAATTGGTGAGAACCTATACATGTAAAAGAAAAACCGACCGATGGCCGATGGTGCTACTTTTTAATCTTATAGACCTCGCTGTGTTGCAGCCTATGTGTTGCATAAAAGCGCCAACCCACTAACTATATGAAACAAAGAAATCGTCAGAACGAAAACCGTTTCTAAAAGAATTGGCTATGCAAGTGGCACAGGTCAACGTTTTGGTGTAATGACAGCAATAAACCTCATAGGATATAACGTAATACCAGTTAGAGAAGAATCCACGGGTAAAAAAGTGATGGCTACGACGGTTAGCAAACGACCAAGATTGTATTTGTGCCCGCGATCATCTGATGTGAAAACCAAAACAAGGTGCCATGTTTGTGATCAGCCATCTTGTTCAAACCACACAAAAATTATATGCATAGAATGCATCAAAACCGAGGAAACTATTTCAGATGAAGTTGAAGTGGTTTCAGATAATGCATCTGATTAAAACTTATAGTTGCTACTTAAACTAACTAAAATGGAATTTTCAGCGATTTTTTTTTAAATACATAACATATGTCTTGAATTTTGAAAGTAATTATTCCCTTATGTTTACAACCAGCATACCCGGGTATGTCGATATAATTCCATACATTTAGTATTGAAACTATGTCATAATTTTATTTTAAACTGATACCTACAGTTTGGCAAAATCTAATTTAAAACTTAATTTGTTAAGATACTAAAGATTTCAAGCTGATAAGTCACCTAAATCCATCCTAAATCCTAAAATCTTGGTCAATAAAACACGAAAACTTATCCGGGTATGCTGGTTGTAAACATAAGGGTTAATAAACTATTTTGATATAAAAATATAAATAATGAATTTAATAAGAAACTAAACAATTTTTATTTACATTTCCTTTAAAATTCCATTAAGATATTTGTGGGGTCAGATTGACCCCTATACACAGACAACGTAATATACGCTATACACAGAGTGAAGGTTAAGGACATTTTTCTACAAACTTATACACGATCTGTACCATTGTGCATATAATCATCAAAAGTCGGAGCGCCTAGAACCCTCAGTATGTCTTTCGTCGAATTACGTTTGATGCAACAAACACCTTTCGTTGATCCCAGCTGCATTTTCCCCAGAATTGATTAAAGGTAGCTGTACACACATCTTGTGTAAATGTATCACAAAGTCTCTTTTGGCCTTCAAATATTGTTTTGGATGAACTCCGTGGTTTTTCATGTTTATATTTATCTCCCACTTTGCAAAACGTAGTAAAAAAAGCTTCCAAAATGTATCAAATCGATCATTAAAGTACATATAAAATAAAACGAGTATACTAGTGCTGCAAATGCTGGCCAAAGTTCCAACCACGGGTATACTCGTGGATGTCAGCGAATAGGTTAAATAAAACTGGTTCTAAAAAGTTACCGAATATGTAAGCTTTTATTATATTTTTTTATGTTGTCGGTTTTTTTATGGCTTTTATTATTTCGTCGGTTTCGATTTAACCCATTTTGTCGTTTCTATGCAAAATATGCAGCTTCGCAATACACTATCCAATATAACTTTGGTCGCAAACGCAGTTCATTTTTAATTATAGTTTGATAAGATTTAAATCGATGAGGTGGCGCTTTCATTTATCTCAAATTAACGGTCAGTAGATACATGATGATATTTTCAGATCCTGCATTGCTTTAAACAATTACGACAGGCAAACACTGTCCTTATGAGTAAATACTGTCCTTCGGATCGGAACCAAATTGGGGCCAAATCTCCGAGACGTAACATTAAAATAATTTTTTATTAAATTGTTCGTTTCTTCCTTGAATAAACAATTTTCCAGCCAGTTTCCTCCCCAATTAAGAGGGATACAAATACAGTGAGAAATTATGTAAATGTGCTTTATGACCTAAACAATTACTGTGTTTATTGCTGCACAATAAAACATCTCCCTAGTCCAATGTTTTGTTTCCATTTTGGGTTGTTGTAACATATTAAAATAAGTAATATTCAAGCATAACACACTTTTAAAACTTAACAATTTAATTCACAGTGTATTTGTTATATACGAATTTATTTATGTATTGTTTATAAAAAAACCGATTACAAAATTATTCATGATTTAAATTTTCATATTTATTTTTTTTCGGCTGTTTACTAACTTTGAAAACAAAAACAAAATATTTATATGTCATTTGAGAATTTATATTATTATTCCAGAATAAAAACCAACATAAAAAAAATTAAATTAAATTAATAATTTATGCTGCTCCACACCAGTATTATTTTATATTTTCTTATGTATTATATCGGGTTTTAGATTACATTCTCATTTTACACTTTCCATTCAAAATGAAAACATATTTTCTGGCACTCTCCTTTGGTTAAAAAAAATTTATAAATATATTTTAATTTTGGTCTCATTCCCAATATAATTTATATTCTTCCAGTACACACTACTCCTACGTACCGAAAGTGTACCCAAAATATATATATTCCTAGATTTAATTCTTTTAAATGTGGTCAAAATATTCAAAAAAAAAAAAAACGAAAAATTGAAACATACTATACAACACAAAATGACAAGAACAAAATAAAATATTAATTAAAAATTCTGAAATAAATGTAAATGACTAATTTTACAATTTAAATTTTAAATTTAACACAGAATAAATTGAAAAAAGTACCGGAGAGATATTTTGTTTTGAATTCGCTTTTCTAAATCATTTCACACACTTTTCTTATACTATTGAGGACGTAAATTTAAAGTATGATCAACAAACGTCAATCCAATCTTGCAAACTAGACCTCCCACTAAGATATTTGCAGTTTTCAAAATACTGATAATGGTTTCGAGTCCATGAGTTAGTTTCTTACAATCTACCGAAAGGATAGCATCATAGTTTTATGGTGGAGCTTTATTCTTTAACTTTCTCATGTAGCTGTTTTTGCATTCTACTGTATACCAAATATAACATTAAACATTACAATATCTTTCGTTTTTGTTGTGTAAGAACATTTTCTTTTTTTCGAAATGGAATAATAACAAGAAAATGAATAAATAAATAATAATCACAATAATGACGAATTTAAATTACAATTTTTTTTTCTATTATTAAGATTTGCTTTTTAAATAGATGTATCAAGAGACAGACCAACCAAGCACGGCAAGTTTAAGGTAATATTTTTAATTTATCTTTAGAGATATTATTCTCGTACGTTCGTATAAAGCTCTATAAAAAGCTTTTCTTATTAAAAACTTTTATTATTTATTCCTCATTTTTTCTGTGTGTACGAGTATGTACATGTCTTCCGTTAATATTTCTTTGTTACCATATTTCTCTTGCGCTTTTTGATGCTTATCGCGATGTCGACGGGAAAATGAAAATCTGCTACAAACTTTTTTTTGCTGTCACACTGTAATTTACAATTTTATAAGTTAGGTATATGAATGAAGTATAATCGTTTTTAATTATATTGTTAAATATTATAATTAACAATTAACTGGTAAAAATTATTCTGCCTTATTCAAGTGTTTATTACTGTAAAGTAAAAAAAGAGAGATACAGATAAGTTAAATGTTGATGTCAACGGCAGATAATGCCTATCATAATGTAATTACTTTAAGTAGTTGTTAAAAGCTTTCTCGCGGTATATAAGACTTGCCATAATCCACCATCGTCAAATCCCATATTGATATAAGTAGAATTGAATATGAATTGAATATGAATTGAATATGAATTGAATATGAATTGAATATGAATTGAATATGACTTAATATGAATTGAATATGAATTGAATATGAATAGTATTACATAACAGCAATGTGCCTGTCTTACAGCAAGCATGGGCCACCAGTGCGAAATGCGTTTATGATAAACAGGTTTCCCGACAACATATTAGTTTGTAAAATATATATGATTTTCTTATTTTTTAAAGTATAATTGTATGTTTTAAAACAAAACAATGGCTTAATTATATTTCCGGTTAACATTTATTATTACTATTGTATTATTTGTTATGAAATTTTACATATGTTTATTTATTATCTTTATATAACAGTTAAAATGAAATTAAAAAAAAACATTAAAAAATGAAATAAAAGTTGACTTTGAATTTTACAAGTAAAAATGTGTGATTGTGTCTTAAATATATTTAATATTACTTAATATTACGATATCTTTTATCATGTTTTGTCATAAAACGCATTCATTTATCACAAAATAAACCAAGAATGTTTTTGGTTCTGTCAAAATTTTTATACTTTTTGTTTGTTTCAATTTTTGCGTTGTGTTGTGATTTCGATAGAGAGTATGGAAACTTAATGTTTATGATTTTTTATATTTTAATATTAATTATTAAACCATAATAAATTCATATTAAATCAACGACTGTGAAGTTTCCGACAAAATTAAAAAATAACAAAACATGGCGGAACATAAAATTTGTCGAAATAACAAAAATGCACATGCATTAGTAAAACAGCTGGCAAAAGCAATGTTAGGCTTATTAAATTTTTTTGTTATCAATTGTTAATAACGCAATTACTAAATTAGCGACTTCGGAAACAAATGACAAATAAAAATAAATAGATTAATACGAAATTCGAAATGTTATACTTACACTTCATTATAAATTGTAAAAATATTTTATTACGAAACCCAAACATGGGGTTTTTAATTCAAAAAATTACTAAAGAGGACACCCAATTTCTTATACTATCGAAATATGTTTGGTAATAGATTTCAAATAAGATAATTATACGTCGTAAAAATCAAAAACAAATCAAAATAAATGTTCAAAGTGCGTTCAATGTCCACATGTTTTAAAAAATTATACGGTATATGTGGGCTAGTTGGCTCAAGATAAGTGCTATCAAACAAAACCACCCTTATATCAATACGATGACCAGAACCAATTTGTTGTTAAACATGAATATGACTGTCTAAATAACAGAGGGGATGATCACTGCGGAAAAAATTGCCCAAATCTCAGAGATGTCTAAGAGCAACGGTATATGTGGCTAGATGGCTTAAGAAAAGAGCTATCAAACGACACCTCCCTTATATCAATACGATGACCAGAACCCATTTGTCTTTAACGATGAATTTGACTGTTTAAATAACCAAGAGGATGATCAGTGTAAAAAAATTGTCCAAATCTCAGAGATGTCTAAGAGAAACGGTATATGTGGCTAGATGGCTTAAGAAAAGAGCTATCAAACAAAACCTCCCTTATATCAATACGATGGCCAGAACCCATTTGTCTTTAACGATGAATTTGACTGTTTAAATAACCAAGGAGATGATCAATGTAAAAAAAATTGTCCAAATCTCAGAGATGTCTAAGAAAAACGGTAAATGTGTCTAGTTGGCTTAAAAAACTTATAAAACTTATATCACACTTATATCAATACGATGACCAGAACCCATTTGTCGTTGACGATGAATATGACTGTTTAAATAACCAAGGGGATGATCAGTGTAAAAAAAAAAAATTCCAAATCTCAGAGATGTCTAAGAGAAACGGTATATGTGGCTAGATGGCTTAAGATAAGAGCTATCAAACGACACCTCCCTTATATCAATACGATGACCAGAACCCATCTGTATTTAATGACGAATTTGACTGTTTAAATAACCAAGGGGATGATCATTGTAAAAAAAAATTGCCCAAATCTCAGAGATGTCTTAGAGAAACGGTATATGTGGCTAGATGGCTTAAGAAAAGAGCTATCAGACTTTACCACCCTTATAATATTACGATGACCAGAACCCATTTGACGTTGACGATGAATTTGACTGTCTTAATAACCAAGGGGATGTTTACTGTAAAAAAAATGGCCCAAATCTCACAGTTGTCTAAGAGAAACGGTATATGTGGCAAAATTGCCTAATATAAGAGATGTCAGACGACACCACTCAGTCAAGGAAAATTTATGCAGAGGGTCAACCGGTGGGACACGGATTCTATCTTACATTTTTTTCAAATCTTGTATGATTTAATTCAAAATTTGTAGCTCGAACGTTTTCTGGGATCTCCGAATTCCATTTTTTGCGGTTTTTTACGGGATTGTTTGTTTGTTTTGTTGAAAATGTGTAAAGGTTTTCGAGTGTCGGAAAAATCGATTGTGATGAGTCCTGATGACAGGTAAAATTTTTAAAAGGTCGTCGAGTGAGAAAAAGGTTCTATTTTATATTTTTACAAATCACTACTGATTATAATCAAAATTAGGAATGCAAGGATCTAAAGTACCGGAAAACAATTCCGTAGAATCATGATGGATGGGAGGGACTCGAAACTAAATGTTTGAAATAACAACCTACTTATACTGTACTTATAAAAAACAATGAGAAATGGACAATTTTTACGATATTCAACGTCAACGTCAAATGGGTTCTGGTCATCGTATTGATATAAGGGAGGTGTCGTTTGATAGCTCTTTTCTTAAGCCATCTAGCCACATATACCGTTTCTCTTAGACATCTCTGAGATTTGGAATTTTTTTTTTACACTGATAATCCTCTTGGTTATTTAAACAGTCAAATTCGTCATTAAAGGCAGATGGGTTCTGGTCATCGTATTGATATAAGGGAGGTGTCGTTTGATAGCTCTTATCTTAAGCCATCTAGCCACATATACCGTTTCTCTTAGACATCTCTGAGATTTGGGCAATTTTTATCACAGTGATCATCTCCTTGGTTTATTAAACAGTCATATTCATCGTCAACGACAAATGGGTTCTGGTCATCGTATTGATATAAGGGTGGTGTCGTTTGATAGCTCTTATCTTAATCCAACTAGACACATATACCGTTTCTCTTAGACATCTCCGAGATTTGGGTAATTTTTTTTACAGTGATCATTCCCTTGGTTATTTAGACAGTCATATTCATGTTCAACAACAAATTGGTTCTGGTCATCGTATTGATATAAGGGTGGTGTCGTTTGATAGCTCTTTTCTTAAGCCAACTAGACACATATACCGTTTTTCTTAGACATCTCTGAAATTTGGGTAATTTTTTCCGCAGTGATCATCCCCTCTGTTATTTAGACAGTCATATTCATGTTTAACAACAAATTGGTTCTGGTCATCGTATTGATATAAGGGTGGTTTCGTTTGATAGCACTTATCTTGAGCCAACTAGCCCACATATACCGTTTCTCTTAGACATCAATGAGATTAATTAGATTTTGAATTTTTTTAATCGCTCGTATAATTTTTTAAAGCATGTGGATATTGAACGCACTTTGAACATTTATTTTGATTTGTTTTTGATTTTAATGACGTATCTATTACCAAACATATTTCGATAGTATAAGAAATTGGGTGTCCTCTTTAGTAATTTTTTGATTTAAAAACCCCGTGTTTGGGTTTCGTAATAAAATATTTTTACAATTTATAATGAAGTGTAAGTATAACATTTCGAATTTCGTATTAATCTATTTATTTTTATTTGTCATTTGTTTCCGAAGTCGCTAATTTAGTAATTGCGTTATTAACTATTGATAAGAAAAAAATTTAATAAGCCTAACATTGCTTTTGCCAGCTGTTTTACTAATACATGTGCATTTTTGTTATTTCGACAAATTTTATGTTCCGCCATGTTTTGTTATTTTTTAATTTTGTCGGAAACTTCACAGTCGTTTAAATCATAATAATTTTATCTTATAGTTTGTGTGTTTTATTTCGTAAAAATCACATTTAATTTGTTATTACATACTTATTAGCTTCTGCAAAGCCCGTATAGAAATGGCCATGACAACATAAAAAAAAACATCGTTGAGCTGGTGTTAGTGACAGGCAAGTGCGCGTATACACATCTCCATGGTAAAAAAAGTTCGATAACATGGGATTTTTTGCCAGGCAAGTTTTATTTCGCTCGTATTTCCTTAAATACTTAAGTTTTTATTATGATTTTTCAATGACATAATCATAGTTTATCGAAGTACAGTTTCAGACTAGTTTTAATCTAAATTTAAAAACTTTTATTTTAAAATTTCATTATTTTCTAAAAGTTTACCCTATTTATGCGGCATTTGTTATTATGTTTTCATTTTTTTTTGTTTTGATTTTTCACATGAACCAATTAGATTTTTGTTTACGTTTTTTTGTATATGCATAGGGTGGTGAAATGATAATTTTTATATTTTTAACTTTTTTCTCATCTTGACTTCAGTTTGAGCACATGTTTAATGGTGGCAGGATGTGTGCAAGAATATATATGTTGCGAGTTTGCGACGGCCATGTTAATGTTTAATGGGGAAAGTGTCAACATTTAATATTTGTTTATTTTTGACCCTAAACATTTTTTTTATAAACTTAATTACTTTTTTAAATTTAAATTACTATTTTGAATAATTTTTTCCTTTAATATGATACATACATATGTATATTACAATGACGTAGTGTATTCGTCTATTATTGCTTATTTCGTGCACATAAAAGAGGAACGATCGATCGAAATGTTAAGATATTTTTAATAGATATCGCCGATGCATTCGGTGTTGGAATCAATTGTATGTATATATTTACCAAGGATGTACGGATAATGCCTGCTCAAGTTATATTGCATTTTAGATCGAGAAGTAAATCTAATTATGTTAGGTATTATTTGAAGAAATAAAAGTTGTGTTTTGTTTTAGGCGAAAATAACCATTGCAAATATGTATAAAGGATGAGCTTTATAGGAATGAAATAGAGAAGTTTACATTTTATTTGGATGATGTTAAGGGGATTACTAACCCAGTTTTGTTCAGATTAATGCATTCAAATTGGAACCCAGCACCGCAAACAATACTATGATGTGAGGATGGCAGTGATACTTCTATAAATGCAACCTTATGAAAAGCCTAATTCCTGAAATACCTGAAATAGAACAACCACCATTTCTCGTAATAAATCAGGAATGCAATTGACGCCATTATGATATTTCGGCCGATCGTCGATAGCAAAATATGTCATTTCTATTACCCTCAAACAAAGGCGTTCTTCAAGTGCAAACAAAAATAGGGGTTGCAGCCCAATTGAAATATCTCGAAATAAATTCATACATTGCAATAATACCGAGAGAGTATCGATGTTAATGGATCATTTTTGGCTCAAATCGAATTTAGGTCGCAAGATGATTTGTCGGGAAATTAAAAGAATTAATTTGTACAAGCACAACTTTTGTTCATTTATTTATAAATAAAGATGATTGCTATTTAAGTATTAAAATTAAATTTTGCTATTAATTTAATATTTGGCTATATTATTATTATTATTTATTTGCACTGCACAAGAGCACAACACAACTATTGAGAGAAAAAGAGTAAGAGAGAACGAAACGTCATCGACTATAAACATCAAAATAAATCATCACTACCCTGTAACAAACAAGCAAAACAAAAAGAAAATGAAACAATTTAATTGGTTCGTTTCATTTCGTTAAACGAATTTATAAAGCAAACCATAAAAAAAACATGTAAAATTTTAAAGTAGTATGCGTACAGGCAAGACTAATACTGTGTTAAAATAACGTGTCATGGCCAGTATATATAGGCTCTGGCTCCTGCATTGTTTCTTCGGTGGTTATGTTCGTGTATTCGAGATGATGTACTTATGCTACTTGCATATAGTTGATTGCCTTTATTCATAAATTTGATTCTGATTCTCTATATAGCACCTAAAATCCGCTTGTAGACTAATTTTAACCAGCTAAATTTTCGTTAAATCTGTCATATACGGTTTACATTGTACCTATTAGTCGTATTTGGTACTTTATTTTTTAAAAGAAGGTCGGGTTTGGATGAAAAACCATTCAGGATAGGATTGGTGTTACATATTCGTTATGGCATTCAGCCGATGTACAAAAACAATTTATAAATGTTTTATTCGATTTGGTTGTTCACTCGGGTTTGACATAAAGTTATACGGAGTGATCATATGGTCACAAAAAATATCATGATAATTTTTATCGTTTTGGTCGGACTCAATACGCTGAACAGTAATAAAACAATTTTCCTAATTATTACTTTGCTTTAAACGACCATTTCACTCGGTCCCACCTTAAAGCCATTTGTGGTCCTATTCTTGAAATCGGTGAAAATTTTCGTAATCAGAATACAATTTGCTATGCAATTCTTTATATTACATTTACATTTTTTCAAATATCTTATGTTTTTTTAAATTAAGAAAAATATTTTGGCCCCCTTTCTAAGGGAAAAATTCCGACTGGGTAAATCGATACGTAATTATTCGCTTAGTAGTAAAATAAATAATAGAAAACTTGCATACAAATTTGAAAAAATGATTAAAGTAGCCGGCGAAAAATTTTAGTAATATAAAGAATTGCATAGCAAATTGTATTCCGAATACGAAAACTTGCACCGATTTCAAGAATAGACCCCATGGTTGCTTGAATAGTAGATCGAGCCGTTTCCGCACTTTCATTGATTGCCAATTCGTACACACGGGTAATACACATGTGTCACATAGCTGCAGTCCAAAAACATTTATCATTAATCATATTATGCATTATTATATTTTGAAAAAAAAAAAAAAATAATAATAATAATGACATTAAAGTCATATCAAAAACGTGCTGCATTAGACGTTGTAATTTTACTCGTACATCTGGCAGCTCCGTAAAAGTTCAAAATTCCACCAAATTTGTAATAAATTTACGTTAATTTATAGAACGTAATTCAAGCTAGGTGCAATTCTGTAATATTGTAATTTATATCTTATATATTAATACGCTTAATTTTTAGTTTGTACACCCTTTTTAACCTATTTCCCGTGCGCGTATCTTAATGAAACATATATCAGGTGAAAGGTATTTTTTCATAGATGTGCAGAATATATGTTTTATTAAGGTACGTGAACGGGAAATAGGTTTAAAGGCCAAGAAACGTTTTTCCTATACTGTACCTCTTATAAATTAATCAGGACGCCAGAATGCCATGACAAAATATGTTTGTATTGAACCGTCATTACACCGTGACAATACAGAACAAAACAGAAAACATAAAATGATTCTACATACATACAAACATTTTGGTGTTCTGTCAGTGTAAAAAGGCAATTTTGTCATGGCACTCTATCTTCATGACAAAATTTTGCGAGTGAAGATTGACCATAGTACTTACACAAACATAATATCTATGGAAAGTTTGGAATAATCATTTTCGACCGATTTCAGGCAAAAGTCATTGGATCTCTTAATTTATGCGAAAAGGTTAAGCGGGAAGTTTCGTCCCAATATGCAGTTGATTTGTGTCCAAAGTATATTTCGTAACCGGATAATTTATTAAGCTCTTAATTTCATGCTTGAAATAGCGTGACGTGTTTCTGCTTTTTGTGTGGTCGTAAGTCGACTATATAATCTACATAAATGCACTACTTTTGGTTACGTTACGAGCTTTGGAAAACGTTAAAACTATTCATATACAAAAGAAAATAACACACAAATACAGCAGTTCTTTTGTACATTTCTTACTAAATATTTAGATTAAAGTTGCGTGCCTCGGCAATTGTGTGCTTTTCCCTTTTGAGATTTTAATATTTAGAAATGGCGCGTTTCGACAACATATATGCGAGTGCAAATGAAGACCAGAAGCGCGTAATTAATGAGGTCGAAAGCGCGCTCGAATCTGAAACCCTGTCAGCAAATGTCTTTTACGTTGACGCTCCCGACGAGTGTGGCAAGAGATTTGTATTACAATCACTCATTGCATTTGCCAAAGGCGTGGCTTGGAGTCCATTTGCTCCGCCTTCACTGGAATCGCCACGAGCTTGATGGAAAGTGGGCGTACGCTACATAACATTTTCAAACTGCCGGTTCCAATGGATGGGTAATCAGTTTCGTCAATGAAGCCAAACTCTTCGCACGCTGTCAAGTTGAAAAGCGTGTGACTCATCATGATAGATGAGGTCAGTATCATGCCAGGGGCAGGGCTCACAATCATAGACAGACTATTAAGAGATTTGTACAGAGGAAAGCCGGAAGAGGGTGTTCCATTCGCTGGAAAAATCATCCTCATATGTGGTGACTTCCGACAGTGCTTGCCTGTATTACCAAAGGCGGGACGCGTTCGAACTGCGAATCGACCATCAAGTTGAAGCCGCTTTGGAAATTGGTAAACAAGTTTACATTCACCAAGAACATGCGCATCGATGAAGGTGAGAACGAGTTTGCGCATTCTGTTGGAAACGACAATGCTCGAATCGAAACGATCACTCTTCCGGCGCGCTTTTCCAGTTCTCAAAGTATGATCGATTTCGTGTATGTTGACATCAACACGGGTAAACGCGATCGTTCTTTTCATGAGGAATCTAAACACTATAGCAAGGGTCTTATCAATGGAACACGCATGCGAGTCGCAAAAATAAACCGCTACAGTCTGAAATGTGCGGTGCTGACTGGCTTCTCAAAAGGCGAGCGCGTTCTCATCCTATGCATTAAGCTCTCACCTTAGGAAAGCACCTTCTCATTTAAAGTGTATCACCTCCAATTTCCGGTCCAGCTCGCGTTCGCCATAACCATCAAAACGAGTCGGGGCCAAAGCGTGTACTTGCCGGCCCCCGTATTTACACACGGTCAGCTGTATGAGGCCTTTTAACGATGTCTCTCATTTGACGGACTCAAGGTGTTTATGGTTGAGACAAACGATCAATCAGCTGATCGGGACAGGCGCATCACAACAAAGAATGTTGTTTTTGTAGAGATTCATATTTTGTTATCCTAATGTAATGTAAATTCATATTTTATTATCCTTTTGTACGTTTTTATTACATATTTAATAATAGCGTATATGAATTTACTTAATTTTTGATAAAAGTGCATCAAATTTACATCTTAAAAAAATCTTCTTAATAATTTCTTAACCAAAAATTCAATAAAATGTAATCACGTGACTGATTATTCAGTCACAGGTCAGCTAGTTTATATGTAAATCGTAAAAATAAATCAAATTTATATTATAATTTTGTGATCGAAAAGAGTGTTTTCCATAGAAAACACTCGTATGAGTACCCTTATTGAAAGTTCGATGATATTTTATTTGTGTACAATCAGGCCTGTAGTATCTTTGGTCTTGATAAAGTAAAAGAAAATCTTTATTAAGCCTTGTTGTACTGAGCATTTTGTTTTAATGTTAGTTCAGCCTCTGCTTGAACTAGAATATTCTTGCTTTTTATTCCGAGCGGACCACTGGTGGAGGCTAAAACCGGAATAAACTGAGTAAAAGAATGTGAGTAAGGTTTTTGACTACTAACTTCTTTATTAATTAAACCACGACTTATATACAAATTTTTTATACCAAAAAATGCAATGTGCGCATTTTTTATTACACGTGTAATTGTATTTTATTTATTTTGTGTTATATATACTCGTAAATGCTACATGTAGCGCTTCGTAAATACATATATTGATTTTCCTTCAGTAGTTTAATGTCGTGCTCTAGCTTGCTGGTATCCACAGTTAAGTTAATATAATCTTCCTCCGCCCGATGACTATAGTTGCTTTTTATCGTTCGTCAATTCGCGGTTGAACTTAGCTTGCTCGAGTTGTTGTGCCTTATGAAAACGGGCTTGATTTCTCCTTGTATCTCACTATTAACTTTATCGGTAGCAATCAGATACTGGCTTGAATCTCGTAACATGCATCCATCATCTAATGTTAAGATACCTGACCCACTAAACCGTGTCGTTATGGCAGATGATCCAAAAATTGAATCCTTGTTTGTTTGCACAGGAAATGTTTAAATTTGACCTCTTGACAATCATTTAATTTCTCTTTAAATGATGCGAAGTGTTCTCGATGTTCATCCACAGCAATATAATTTACACTTGTTTCAATATATGCTTGGGACTTGTTGTAATAGATTGTGACGGTGCATTCGCACGCGTAACAATAAGTATTCCCTGTGCGGTTAAGAAAACCTATGGTGCAAGTATGTTGCATGCTGTATGATGAAGCGAATGATTGAGACCATAAATGACAGCTAGAAATACACAACGACCACACAGTACACTGTGTTACCGACGGCATTTCAATTCAACAGATGGCACCTCGGGCAATCCAATTGGATGTTATTTTGTGGGAAATGATTTACAAATTTAGTTTTTTAAAACCCTGGGTTTGCAAAAGTACCGCGAAAAGATTGAAATTGGGGTGGGGGAAAAATATAAAAAGGGCGATCAGCCGCGAAACCGGGATAGTCGATAATTAAAATTTGAATTTTGTGCTAGTAACATTTAAATTAGTACGTGCATGAAAAATATTAATTAGAAAATTAACGATTGTAGATTAATCAATTGTGAATAAATTAAAAGCGTTTTTTATTGTAAATCTGTACTATGATAAGTTAAAGACAACTAGAATTTATTCATTAAAAGTAATAATTCTAACTGAACTTTGGTTACATAATAATACTATTTAATAAACTGTGTAAGTGCGTAAGTGAAACGATACCACCCTAAATTAGACTGTTGAGAAAATTCTAGATTGGGTGTGTGAGTACCAAACTAAGAACAATTCATGCTAGAATATTGTGTCCTTAAAATCCTCGAAATCGTGCACAGTGACAAAATTTTTAAACATAAACTAAATTGTGTAGTGTGCAATATAATTCCAAGTGATATTATAAACTGAATACCAGTATACGCCTTTGTGTAATTACTTACTGCATACATTTCGTTATATCAAAACGATTAGTTATTAATGTTATAAATAAAATAATAACCGTATATAAAAAAACATATTTATTGATATATCAATGGACAAAAAATGTTACAGTGGTTACGGAAAATGGTGCTACTCGTGATACAGTGAATTTATAAAATATATTCGAAATTTGAAACGGTGTATATGTATAGACAGTGTATATATATCTACTATTACACACCGTATAATATAAATAATTATAAAACCGTTAATCATATATGTGCGTACGCTTCGGTAACGGTAATCCAGATGTAAACTGAAGAATCCGGATTTAATCTTCATGGAAGTAAATGGGAAGTCATTTTTTTTATCTTATATTTGAAAAATAAAACTCATTAAATTAAAACTCAAAGAGAAAAATCATAATAATAATTTTCGAAATAATTAATTAATAATACCTAATTTTAGATCTTAGTTTTTATATATCTATTCTAACTGTTATACAAAACCTTTTTATTTCAAGATAAGCAAATTATTTCAAATAGTTTGAAATATTTTCACTTAATTTTGTTCGGTGCTTTCAAATATTACCGTAAAGAGGTACTAATTTTGGGGTGTTACCTTGAAATAGTTTGCTTACTAAATAATAATTATATAAAAGAAAAATTATTGATATAAGTATTTAACACTAACCATACTAACGTTGTTGGAAATATTTATCTCTAAATGACATTCCAATTTCATTTTCTTATTGTTTCTTTATAAATAAACATTTTTTTTTTGTTGATTAATGAAGTGCTTAAAATCCAATTTTTAATTTTTTTCTTCTCTCACGTGGTTCCTTCCTCGAATATTTTTTTTGATTTCGCTTGATTTTGTAATGAAAATTTGTGCAAGGGGTTTTGTTTCGGTGAGTGAAGTGCAATAAATTTAAAAATGAGTCATTAAGTAAACGAGCATATGAGGATGGACTAGTGTAAGTATTCCTTCCGGCATAGGTAGGTAATTGGTATCGTTCCTTTTCCCGCGGTTACACGTGGCTCGCATGAACTCTTCAAATCCCACGCCCAACCCTGAAGCTTAGCCGGCAATGACCGCGAAGAGTCCCTGTGTGAGCCGAATTTTCTATAGCATTCATGTGATCTGGAGAATTCATCGAATAAATTTTTATGATATTTGATTTTTTTTGTTTTAATTTTATTTTATTTCTGACTTTCATTTCTGGTCGCGTAAAAATTTTCCAGTTCAGACGAATCGCTACAAGATATTTGGAAATGGAATAACCGAGAAGAGTGTGTAGCTCCATGAATATATTAATGGAATAGTTGCTCGTATTATTAGGTTATCCTGAGTTATTCATGTTTGTAATTTCATGGTTTTGTAAATGTGCTCTAAATTGTCGGCTGTGTGATCATTAAGCACAGTTATTGACGGAGGTAGATATTTTCTTATCTTAGATAGTTTTTGTTCTAGTTGCGATGGCGTCAGAAGAGTGCGATGTAAGACGTTTATGCACTAATTCCAACAAACCTCCCTGTGTTTTCTTTGATGTTATTTAATATTAGCATTATTTCGAGAGTTGTTGTAAATACTGCTCGTACTTTTTCCCCAATGGAAGCATATTCCTTCAGAAGATCTATTTCTATTTGCAGTCGGTTCTGATTATCCCTGAAATTATTTAACGACAATAATGTCAGGTTTGTGTTATGTTTGAATAATTTGATGGTGTTATCCATGATGCTGGTTTGATTGCTAAGAAGATCTAATAGATGCCGCTCGATTTCATCAATCGTCTCAAAATGGTTTTCATATTGATTTGCTTCCCGTTGAGTTAGTATTCCGAATATATCTCCAAGCAGGATCCCCGAAGTATCTCCAATTCCCCTCTTTTGGCGGTGTCTCCTTATTACTGGACATTAAGAATTCCTAGTTCTTTCGTACAACCTCTAGTTGCCAATCCAATTGGAGTAGTATCAAGGCACAATTAATGCCTGATGTTCTTTTACAGGCTTCCGCTTGTTCCGTATGAATCACATTTATTTGTTTTATTTCTTCGTAATAGTTAGTCAATTGGTAACGGATTATTAAATTCCATTCCTTTGCAATTACTTCTACGTGGCCGATGTTTTCCAGATATACCCCAATTGGCTGGTTGAATTGTTGAATGTGTACCTTGTCAGTTGCATTGGTGAGGTGTCCTCATAAAATGACCATTACAAACATAATGGCCTTAATTAATGCCACAAACCTCATTGGTTTCGCTTTCCTTACTGATTGCGTTCTATTATTTGTCATCTTGTTCATAACAGAACTCAATCCACAGTGGTTGGCTTTCATGCTTCTTGTCACTCTTCAAATTGATTCTCTATTGGTTGTGCTTGTGGTGCAGAATATACGATGTCATCGATTGGCAAAGGGCACAAATTTCTTATCGAGTGTCTTGTAATACCATTCTTATGTTTACAAAAGATTACCTTTATGTGTACAAACCACCAAAATGTGGTGTTCCAGGCGGTATAAAATGCCAATTTGTACCTTGGTACGCCGTTTCTTCTATTAGTTAGAATGTCACAAATAAAGTTGTTCCTCCAAGTAGGGTAATACGGTGAGCATCCTTGATTATCAGGATGGTTAATTGGCTATTCTTCGGCAAGATGATTGGATGTCTCTGATCATATGGGACTAATGACTTTTCGATTCTGGCGCCAGCTCGCAGTATATTTTTATCATCCAAGAAGGTATTCAATGATAATAACTTACTGCCTTTGTGCAACTGTTCTCCTGTTTGCAATCGTTTGATTTCTTCGTTGAATCCCTCATTTTATGTCATCCTAATAGCGATTTCATTTGCTTTCTTAAATTCAGCAGCATTGATCTTCACTGTTCTTGGTATTATTAAGTTTTTGCATTTGTCAATGAACCTCTGCGTATAAGCTATAACTCTAATTAATTTTCGATATTCCGATATTCTCGAAAATAGTTGTAGAAATGGGTGCTCTATTTTCACGTTTAGTGATATTATCTGTTTCAATTCCCATTTCGTGCCAGACACAATATCTTCAGGCCACCTTCCTTTATTTAAGCGTAAGGATCTTAGAATTTAATTTGAATTATAGATGGAAGATTTGCAAGAATCGCAACAGTCAGTTTCGAACTTAATGAGATTATTGATTTGAAAAAATCAGTCTTCTCATCAGGCCGCGGCGACTGACATTGATATTTTACATAGGAATATTGTCTATATATAGAACAATACCATGTATATGTAGCACTAGCGAATTACTACCTAGTCTACGGAATTCAATTCTTTCATATTTTGGAACAATCACAACAAAAATCATTACAATAAAAAAAAACAACAACAACGTAAAAATATGTAAGAACGTTGGTCCATTCCACCAAAGTTCGCAACCTTTAAGTCTCCTTGGTGTAATTCCTCTTGAGGCGACGTCGGCAGGGTTTTCTTCAGATGGTAAGTGACGCCATACAGCTTGAGGAAGCAGCTTTCTCATTGCAGACACTCTATTTGACACCCTTATTCCAGCTTACCGCGATTGTTGAATCCGTCCAACAGTACACTTTTGCATCGACATATGGTTTACTAGCTTCACTAGTAGTAAAGCTGCATTGAGCTCAAGCCTTGAGATAATAATTTTATTCGTTATGGGTGCAACTTTGGTTTTGGACATTATTAGGCTTGTTTTCACCTTTTCATAAATAACTCGGTACATACTAAACTACCGCAGCCAATGCCCTTTCAGATGCATCAGCAAAACCATGAACTTCACCGTTTTTGCTTTGAATTGTGTTCACCCATCTTGGTATGACGATGGCATCAATGTTGTTCAATTCATCTTTTTATTTTGCTCATCGTTTGTTAATTTCTGTGGGCAATTTGTCATCCCAACCAATTACACTTATCTAGACATCTTGCATTAACAGCTTACTGCTGATTGTAATTGGAGATATCCAGCTCATTGGGTCAAAAATCATTGATGAATCCACAGCACTGCTCTTTTAGTTGAGATGTTTGAAGTAGAAAGCTGTAAACGTTGCGTGTTGAATTGAAAGTTGTCATCTCTTGGATTGTATAAAATTCCAACGTTTTAATTATGTAAAAAAAACCATTAAATAGAATTAATGGTGATTTCGCAATTGCTTTGTATTTCTTTTGGAATTTCGGCAAGGATTGTTGCATCGTTCGAAGTCCATTTCCGTAGCAAGAATCCTCCTTTTGCTATTATGCCGGTTAATTCATTATAAGCATTTGTGTCACCTCCGGTTAACATATCGTCTACGTAAAAGTCTTCCTTCAATATTTTAGAAGTAACGGGGTAGCTTTGAGCTTCATCTTGCGCTAATTTGTGCATTGTTCTTATTGCTAGAAAACTAGCTGCTATGGTTCCATAGGTGACTGTTTGTAAGACAAAATCTTGTATTGCAAGATTAGAATCTTCTCTCCAAACAATTCTCTGATAATTTTGCTGATTTTCATCTATCCAAACTTGTCTAAACATTTTCTCCACGTCTGCCGGTAAAACATATATATGTTTTCTCCATCTTAGAATCAGTTTATCCAAGTCATCTTGAATTTTTGGGCCGTTTAGCATTATTGTAACATATCCGGTATGTATGTACCTCTGCGTTGGATGCGTTGCAAATCCCAGATCTGTTGGTATACCCTGTGTAACCTGATTCAAATAATTTTATTACTTGTTTATTTGCCCATAAAATTATTTTGTACATATTTTTTTGGAAAAATCGAGGCGGTGGATCTAAAAACGAGGGCAGTTGTTATTTGATTTTGGTGAAGACTGCTAGTGCAGTCATAATTAATTATTATTGTTTTTTTTTGTGTAGGAGGTGATCAGCCAAGCGATCGCCATTAATACTTGTTTAGTTATATACATATTTCCTGTAACTATAATAGCTTTTTTTTGGTTGATAATATTTCGTGTATAGTGTACAGTGACGATTAAACTCAGTGCATAATTATTCAGTCTGTGAACCCAGTGTTAAATCGTAAAACAAAAAAAAAACAAAATATAACGGGGATCACTCCGTTAATCGATTATTCGAGATCACACTAAAGACATTCGGGACATTTTCTTTTTGAAGTTTTGGTTCTCGTGATCGCAAATCCGCGTCGTTGTAGGCCTCCATATAGCGCGCTCGTACTATTACGGTACTAAGTTGTGGAAGGGCGGTTGGGCGGATAACTAGCAATAAATAACATTAAAAAAAACAGAAAAAAATTGAGTGCGAAGTGTGTGTAGTGCTACGATATAAAGTGTACAGAGTAAAACGTAAAACACGAATGTACTATAGAAACTAGGTGTAATCGTATGTGAAAGAAATCGCAGCACGTGAATCAACCGAGGACCCGCAACTGGACTGTTAAGTCTATAAGTTCATGTTATTTGTGATATTTAGTTCTCTTTGTTCTCTTGTATATCATATAATTATCATATAATGTATGTCATATAATTTTTATCGGTAATAACTGGCAAGTACATTCCGCTAAGTTATTCATGGTTCATGGTCCCGTATGAAGTTAAGCAAAGTTCCCTGGTCGTCGTTATTTTTTTATTTTACACTCTTTAGTATAACGGTAATCATGTCTCAATAAACAGGGTATTGGCGGGAATTGGAACCGTTGGTCGCTGCAAAGTGTTAATTTTTTTTCATGGTATGATGCTAAATTTTTTTTTCTTAAGATAAATGCGGTTTACATTAAATCATTGTTTCACCTGGACTACCACCCCCCCATCGCTCCTGAGTCCGTAGCCGGAATTATGCAACCGCACCAGATCTGGAACAATGATATTCTGTTAGTCCGCTCAAGGCTAACGCGAGCGGCTACATTATATCATTTAAACTTATACCGTTTGTTGTTTTAGCTGATGTATCAAATACGACCCTCAGTTTGGTGGTGCTGCTGTCCTCATTTACTACTCCATGATGTGGGATATAGTAGATTTTGCTGGATTCATTCTTGTGACACGTGGGCGGTTGGTTTACTGATGTCATATATTTTAATTTCAGGTATTCTCTCATGAAGTCTACATATCTTTGTTTAAAGTTTACATATCTAGCGAACCGTCTTTCTAATTGAATTAGTCTGGCAATGGCCGTTTTTTGTGATTGTCCTAGCGTCGGAACGTTTTCTTCCAAGGGTGGGGGCTAATACCGGAATAAACTGAGTAAAAGAATGTGAGTAAGGTTTTTAACTACTAACTTTTTTATTAATTAAACATCGACTTATATACAAATTTTTTATACCAAAAAATGCAATGTGCGCATTTTTTATTACACGTCTTCTTTTCAACGGAATGATTACTTTTCCCGTTCAGCGGGTCGTCATTGCTCGGTAGATAGACATAGGAGTGTATAACTTATATAAATCATCAAATTCGAAGACCTTTTAAACCCTAAAGCTAAAGAATTTTTCTACTTTATACATTATTAAAACAGTTCTTGTGCTTATGTGAATGCATTTTGATAGTAAAGAATTGAAATTTACTCGAATTTCGGCTGAAAACATGCTTATACATAAAGAAAATTGAGTCAAATTTTCTACGACTATTTTAAATACGTCAACAATACAGTTTTTCTACAGAAAAAGGTCAAAAACAACAAAACATTTCTGCTGAATGTTTCAACCAATGCATATAAACGAGGTCGATAATGCAGTTTTTTTCTGCTGAATTTTTCTGCTATCTTCAGTAGCATCTATCAGTTCCTATCAATTTAGAGAGGGGAAGTGGATTAATTTACGCAAGCCATGTACTAGATATGTTATTATCCAAGACTCGCGATCCAATATGACTACAGGTCGTATCGGTATTTTTAAAATTTGAGACTGGAAGATCTAAAGAGTATCAAAAAATGATTATTGCGGTGTTATGTTCACGATTTTCCATCGATTCAAAAATGAATTATTACTTTGAAAATGTTGCCTTCTCTTGCTCCATTTTATTTTTCTAGACATGCTGATCTCAAGAAGGATAGGATTAATCATACACTTGAAAATGAGCATTTGTCTTGCCTAAACATTTGTTCGGTTTTAAGTGGTGTATGAGGAAAATTAAACCAATCATCTCTCGCAACTTTAAATAAATTATAATACTGTAGTCTTTGTATAACACGTTTTATAATTATCCCAATTTACGAAGAGGTAAGTATAAAGGCAATATTCAGGCACAGGCACTCTAACCTTTTTGTTAGATGAAAATTAAAATATTTTTGGAAGTTTAAACAATATTATATTGCGGTTAAGATATCTAAAAGGTCAAAAATGTGAAGACAATATTTAAGGTATAAAATCCAATTTTTCAAATTTCTTTCAATGAAAAATACATAACCGAATATCATTATTAACTTTTTAAACTATTTAGGAGGAATTTCTGTTTATGTACATAACATATCTAATATAAAGCTAATTTCTTTTTAAACATTAACATTCTTCAACCAAAAAAAGGGTATTTTTGGTCTATAAACTATAAAACAAAATTTAGTTTTATTTTATTATGATATTACACAAAGAACCGAACCCACAACAATATTTTTACCCATCTAACAAAATAATTCCTTAAAAAATGCTTAGGATTATAACATTCACTTTGGTTATACACAAGTATATATTTTCCTCGTACGGCCTAGCCCAACATTATTAAACTCGCAACTTTAAAATATTCGCTTTTGTTTTAAATTTTTGATGAAAGCACAAGATAAAATTATCGAAAAGGTTGTGTCCTTTAATTAAGTAAGTCAATCAAAATGTTATAAAAATAAAATTTCGAAACCTAAGTTAAAATTCATCTGAGTTAAATTACCAATAACAATCAACATCAATCTATGTCGACTCTATCGGTAATGACAAAATAAAATTAATTTAATTTTTTTATTTTTCATTGAAATTGATTTAAAAAATTTTCTTTATGATGTGAAAATCATTTGAAAATAAAATAAAAAATTTTTTTAAAAAAAGTTTAAAAATATTTATTTTATTTTTCGTTTGGTTGATTGTTTGAGGTTTTTGACAAATAAATTTATTTTTCATAAATTAAAAACCATCCATAATGAAGTCATTAATTTAAATGGAAAATCATAAATTTTTAATTTTCGACTTTTTGCGGTTTTATTGAGTAAATTTAAGGCTACTTATTATTAAAATCACGATCAATCATTGGGAGCAAATACAATTTTACACTGTGGGAAATGTTAACCAAGGTACCACGGTAGCTTTATAAAAAAAACTAAATGCCACACTTCTACGTGGATAATCACAGTATATCATCTGTAAACGTTGGAAGCTGAATGTGAGGTACACACTAAAATGGAAAATGTGTCAGAACCGAGATCTACTTTCTCCAACAGAGGATCATAATTAGAAAATAATAAATACAAAACATTTTAAATTGAATTGTTGGATTTCTTTCGATTAGAAAGACCCTAAAAGACCACGTTTCACTTTTCAGACCATATTATGTTACTTCGAAAAATCTAACCGTTTCCTCTGTTTTGGAGCTCCAAATTAGCGTTAATTTTTGGGAGAGACAGTGTTCGTTTAGGTGCTGCCGGCCTCAACACGCCAGCCTTTGTTTTTAAACTACGCTTATTTGAATGTCTTATAATCATTAAAGATTGCAGTCTCCTTCATATTTTATCTATAATTGTTTGAAGAAAATATTTTTCACTGAATAACACTTAAATTAAAAGCCATCTTAGTGTTGGACAAATAATTATTGCAGTATCAAAGAAAACGTCGCGTTATATTTAAATTATATTCAAGCATAAATTACAAAATTGAATTTACTGGCAAACAATGAAATACGAAAAAAATTAACATAGAAAAGGCCGACAAGATGAAAAACCGATTACTAAAAAGGTTGTTAAAGACAAAACCCCAGCACGAGTAAAAACGTAACCCTGAAATTACCAACAAAAGCCGAGTAAAATGGTGACATTGACAAAAGCTTGATAAACATACGAATGGCCGACACGGGCGAAAGGCAAACATTGATAAAAGACAGACAAGATTAAGAACATCACATGGACAAAGGGACCGGATGGATTAAAAAACATAACATCAGAGGTCGTTATGGTCGTGCGAAGAAACAATTAAAAGCCTCTTACATTCACTCTCAACATGTAACGAGGGGCCCTGCAGCTTTTCTGACTATCCTTAGATGAAACAATATATATGGGCTAGACCGATGACCCCGACCCTGTGACAACCAGCCCAGGGGAAAAAGTTCAACTTCTCCAGGTCCAAACCTCGAATATGTAAATCAAAATTACATACGAAAAGAGAAAAAAGTACAATCCCGGCTGTCGCTGGGCACATCTGCACACCTTTTTAAAGATAACAAGATGGAGCGATAGGCATATTAATAATAAAAGAATTGACCCGGTTTCAGACACATAAGCACTCAATAGTTAGAAAATTGTTTGTTGATAATTTAATATTAGCACAAGACAGCACAATTATTTTTGTTTTTTATAAATCTGGAACGCATCACGATTTTCCGTGTCATCCTTGCGCGGAGGTCATGCTAGTCTTCTCCGTATCGTTCTAATTTTAGTATATGTTCCGCCAAAGCAAAAACACCACCGTACAAGACTACTGATAAAAAATACTCCGTTTTGAATAGCAAGATGCACAATATCATTTTATAAAAACTGAAAGATGGTCAACTTTCTGTAGTACATGGGTTTTCGTTAGTGTTAAGTAAAAATCCGTTCCGCTTGGGAAACAAAAAGACTTCACAGAACCATTGTTTATATAGTTGACAGAAGATAACAGTTTATAAAAATAAAAGCGGCTTATTGGAATGGTACCCTCTTTAACGTCGTATTAATACAGAAAGATAAACAAAAGAACGCTTAGTTTTTTCAATTAATTTTTTGGTGTGTTCGAAAGGTCCACTATACGGTATGTCCACTATACGGTTTCACTAAAAAAACACTAAAAGTAGAAAAACTTTTGTCCCATCTACAATTCGATAACAGTATGTTTGGTTATTTTGGTTGGAAATAAGTCTCCTATCACCCTGATTCGTTTGATATTTCTCTTTTGGGACATCCCAAGTATCGGAAGCAGCTCCGATTTCTAAGGTTCTGCAGATTTGGAATAGGTTCTACATAAACTATTCAGTGGCAACAACCAAAAACCACTTAAGTTGACTTACGTGAGAAATGATATTGTTTTAATTTTGAATTCCTCAATATCGATTTCATATACTGCTGAAATTTCAGAAGTCTAGCACTATGAATAAATTAAATATAACAAAAACAATAACCACTTAAGTATGATAATATAAATTTTGATCGCAGAAAAAACACTTAAGTTGCATTTAAATCATATTAAAAATGGTAATTAAAATTTTTTTTGACAAAGTTGACCTAAGCGTTTTCACAGTATGAAAATAAATTAGTTTTTCGAGAAAAAAATTTGAAACAAAAACTTATGTGTGAGTTAAGTGATTTTTGAAAAAAAAAAAATTTGTGTTTTTGTTTTACTTAAGTGAAGTTACGTGTTTTTTTGGAAAAATTAAATCGTAAATTTTGTAAACTAATTTTTCACATATTTTTGAATTTTGTACAAACTAATGTAGCTTAAGATAACTTGTTGCTATTTATTCAATGTAATTACAATGTAGTTACATAAAATGATCTAGTTATCATGTTGTAATAAAAAGGGAAAATTAAAAACAAAATAAATAAATAAATAAATTTTTTCAAAATCAAAAATTAATAATGTTTTTACTCTTCTGAAAAGTTGACATTTCTGTTGTTGTTATAGCGGTGTTATCGGGTTTTTAATTATTTAAATTAATAGCACTCACTATTTATATTTTAGTATACTATATTGTATTTATTAATTGTGTATAAATATAGTTATAAATTTTCACTATAAAATATTATTTTATATTAGTCCACAAAATAGCTGTGGTGTGTGAACGGTTGTTTGACGCACTTTTCACTACTTTTATTATTTTTGAGACCGTTTCTCTTGCACTTATAAAACCCGACTGTATTCTTTTTAGTTTCTTCGTTTTTTTTTGGTTTTTGTAGTTCTCGATATCTATCGATTATCGATAACTATCGAGAAACGCCAATATAATGTGTAGGTGGCGAAATAGCTCTATTTAGCAAAACGAGCTATGCCTCGTAATTAAGCGGCGCGGTGTATAAATAGTTTTGCTACGAGGAGTGCCACGAAGTGAAAAGGATTTTGAGCCGCTACCATGTCCCTACAGGAAAAATTCTGGAGGTTTTTAATCCGGAGATCGACAAACATATGTTCAAAAACTCGCGAGCTATTGTACTGAAGTGAGTTGGTGCACCATTATACATGAACCAGGGCCCCTATTTGGAAACTCGATATCGAGCAATCGAACGACGTTATCGAACAACCGTTATTTGTGAATTCGAGAACGTATAAAATGAAATCGAACAACAACAACAATAAAACGAAAACGTATAGACATTAAACGATGGAAAATTTCCCTTATTTGGCAATTCGTTTACGAGCATCATTTGTACGTTCATGATGGAATTTGCGTTCGTTGTTAGTTTTGTTAACGAAGTCGTATAAAACGGTCATAAAATTTTAAAATGTTAATAATTAAAAATGGAAGCCGATGCCCCATTCCACACGAGATTTCTGGTTTTTTGATTATTTTTCAAGGCCAACTAGTCGTAATAGATAATGTATATGTATGTGAGTTTTATTTTGTTTTGTTCTGCTCTCTCGAAAATAAAATTTAAGCTAAAACGAGTCAAAAATGGCCTTGAAATATTTTTTATTTCATTTATGTTTGTGGTATTGTGATTTCACCGAAAATTTATTTAAGTCGGAATTACAACCTGTATCATAGGTAAACTGGGAAAGAAACGAAAAAAAATCGTTTCTTTGATATCCATCATCCGATGCTTTATTATTTTTTAATTTTATATATATACATGTACACATAACTACATATCATATGTATAAATATAGTACATACATCAGTACACTACTATCGTCATTAGTATTTTTTGTAAGAAATAAAATTATTTCATTTGTCTCTTGCAAAGTATGTAAACATTTATTAGAAAAAATTTAAAATAATGCTTATAGTAAATAATTTAAAATATTAGTTCTTATAGCTAATTATTGTCTTGCCAATGAATTTTCTTTATGCAGTACATTATTTTCTTGTTGCGGGTCTTCTAATCTAACATATGTATTTCTAATTGTTCTATATCGCAAATGAGACGAACAATTGTTGTCATTTTCACTGTCACTTGAAAAATATATTGCTATTGAATTTGAATTCATTATTTTTAAATTTTTTAGCATGCTAAATGTAATTAAGAACAAAATTGTCTAAATTCAACAAGATGTTAAATTTTAATACAGGTATACTTTTGGTATTTTAATGTTCCGTGTTTTGGCAGGCCCTAAATTTACCACAGGTATCACAATATTATGGTAAATATTATTCTAACAATCCGTTTTGTATAAAATTAAAAAAAACATAATTTCGGAAATAATGACGAAAAACAAAATATACAAAACTGTCCGACGCGAAAGTCACAGGCAACTGTGACTATTTTCACTCGATATATTCCAGTCGAGAGAATTTTTTTATACCAAAAATAATTGGTTTGTTGTTTTATCACTTAAATATATTTGAAATGACAGATTTTCAACCGAGACCGTTAAAACTAATAGTTTTTTAAGAGAACTATTTAATAATTGAAGAAATTATATTTTCATGTGGGCGGGAATGTAAAAAAACTATGTTAAAGAAAGGTCTTAGTGATGGTTAGCCTTAAAAGGAATTTTGGGTAATTTTTCAAGTAGGAGCCCGAAGAAATTCGTTTGAATTATGCCACATCCAAAATTTGAAAAACTTCTGAAAATTCAAATTTTAAATTGTCGTGGTTGGAAAAAGATTCTAATAAAAGCTTACCTCTGGAACAAATCTCAAATTAAATTTCTTGTGCGAAGTCTGGAAAATTCCGTTTGAATATATCACACTTTTAAAATTTGAAATTTTCTAAAAATTGAACGTATAACGTGTTAAGGTTGCAAAAGGGGTCAAATGAAAGGTCTTAGTAATAGTCGACTGACTAACTAATTAATGCCAGCCTAAAAATGTCGTTAAAGAAGATCAATTCGATTAAGCTGAAAACTAAATAGTCGATAAGACAGATTTTGTGGTGTCTGCGAATTTTATAAAATCAGCTGAAGGATAGGAAATCGGCATCGCTCTGGCAAAATCTTCAACGCGATCATTACAAAATGAGAAAATATGAAATTGCAACCTTTCAAACTGATCAGAACCCTTGCCATATTGTTACTGTTATTATAACAATTATTACCATTTCATTTTATCCTATAGGATCCTGTTACATTACACTCAAACCTGTTTTTGTACATTGGATACTGATAGGGACCGCATAACAAAAAAATCTTCCAAAACTTCAAGAGTAGGTATAAAAGACCTAGCTATAAAAAATATTTTTCTCAACCCATTTAAAAAGCTTTTTTATGCGGTGAATAGGGACCGCATAAATAGTTTCACGTAGAAAATAACTCAAAACAAGACGCAACCTGACGCAATACCACATAAAAGACAGAAGCGTCATAACGCTGTTTTTGTATGGAAAAATATCGACTCATTTTTTTGACATTGGTTCGCGATAATGGTATTATGATACTGGCTTTTTTAGAAAGAGGAAACTGCAGTACCTGTACACCACTACATTTTTGTGTGGCAGCTGATGTCTGTTTGTAAAAATATTAAACAAGTGCGTATATAATTGTGTGAATCTCTTGAAAACCCGAAAATTTATCATGAATCAAGTAAAATTTGTATGGAAGGATTGTCACGTCCTTCCTGTTCATAATTGATAAAATAAATATTAATGAATTTTTATGGCACCACAGTAGTGTAAAATACAAAAACAATCAAAAAAAATTTATTCTGGACGAAGCTCATAGAAGAGCTAAATAACACGTTCCATAATGACGGAATGTTTACATATGGTGATTGTGAATTTATTTATAATTTAAAATAATATTAAAATTATTCTTTTTTTAAGGGGAGGTTGTTAAAAAGTGACCGCTACCGATGACGTAGAAATATCTACTTGGAAATTTTACCATTGCCGTCCATAAATAACTACAATAAGGATTCTCTAAATGTTAGTTGTTTTATATACTTATATTTATTTACATAATATTTTAATTACAGGAGTTACCGAAGGATTCAACAACGGAGGAGCTACTTTCCCCATGCCTACCCTTTTAACCAAAAGCATTTGAAGATGTCGAATTTTTGGATACGGATGACAACACTACTTCAGAATATATTAGATCGATGAGTAGTAACATGAATAACGAGAGCTCATCCCCAAGCCAACTCTCTACCACCAGTAGATGTTACACCTCGACACCGACATCAAGTTGCAGTAATTCTAGAAGTAAGTTATCAAAACCAAATCCTCTTCATCCGTCCAAATTTAGTGATGTATGAACTAATTAAAGTTCAATATGAGCGAAATGAAAAGAAAAATGTAAATTTGGAATAATAAGTTTTTTTTGTGTGTTTTATTTATTTTAATTGTGTTTTAATTATAAAATTACAAATTTAATATTATATTGGAATAATATCTTGCGAAATAGTTTTCAAATTGCCTTCTAATTTCAAGTGCTTGCTTTAGTGAAGCACCAACTACTCCACCATAATTTGTTAAAATAAAATTATTTGAATTTATTGAAGCTACTTCATTAGGTGCATAAAATCAAGTAAATTATTATTTTTTAAATCAAATAATTATGTAAGCATATATATGCTAGTGCCACCTTGATTGCCTCGTTTGGCTCTCGAAATATTGGCGCAAACAATACTTGGAACGCAAACGCATTTTCTACAACTCGCCGATTTCGTGACAATACAAATTACAAATCAATACAAATGAGTTAGCCCCTTTGTAATTCCAGTAATTAGATCCAAACTCCTTCATCGTTCTTATTTTGCAATGCTTGCCTGAAAAATATAATAACATATTAAAATATTATCATTATATGTTATTTCAGTTTTTATTCTTCACCATCTATAGCACCTATACAATTAGGAAAACCCCATATTTCACGAAACTCTTCGGAAATTTTAATCCAATCTTGCTCATTTCGGGGGAAATTTAGTACTTCGCCTTTTTTTAAAATTCTTGAAATAGTCGATTGCTGAATTCTAAATGGAATTTGCAATGATGTTTGTCTCTCACCTATTATAAGAATTAATGTAGAAATGTGTTCTTTCTGGGTATTTAAAAGTGTTATACCTGTAGCCAAATACCTCAATGTAATTTGAAGCCGTTCCTCGGGAGATATACAATTCATAAAATTAGTACCTTCGTTTTGGATAAATGGGCGCACCTTTTCCAAAATTTCTTCAAACTGGACCGGGGTTATTCTCAAGGTTGTTCGCTATAGCTTTTCATCCTCGGACTGAATTTCCTTGATGATTTTGTGACTGAACCCTTCATGTTCTCTTCGTAGTAATCATCGTGCTGAATATTTTTTCTTCTTTTGCTTGTTGTGGATAGCTTTCTGTTTTAACAAATAGACCGTTATTTGTAATAATTTGATGTTGGCCCCTATTGCCACCAGTAACTTTGCATTGGACATTGAAATATTTTTCAATAATTAAATAAATTTAAATAAAGCTACACCACAAAATAGTTCGCGTTTTAATAATATACAATTTAGTGTTGTATCAAAATTTAAAAATGTCAATACGGCATAAAAAGTACAAAGTACATATGATCATATCAAAAAAAAAGAATCAACATTGAATTCTTCTTGCTCGATTAACTGCTAGAAAATATTGAGCTACAACTTTTTTCTGACATTCCATTTTTTTTTGTCATGGCTACTGTTTATACACTCTCTCTCTCTCTCTCTCTCTGGCATTATATTCCATCAAGAGATTTGGCCGCCTCAAATGAGGTTTCATAATCATATTTTCATTTCGGATAATGAGTGGTTAATTCATTGATCCTAAACCAGCCGTGAACTTTTTTCCTTGTCACCACCGGGAGTTTATACACTCACTTTCATTAAAATTATGTATACCTATTACTTTTCTCCCTTAAATTGGATTTTTCAGCGTCTGAAAAAGTCGGAAAACCCAGATCTTTCATATGCGATGCATCAGCACGATCGTATATTTTATGTAACGGAGTATATTGTGTTGTTGTTTGTATAGTATTGTTACTATATTTAAATTTTTATTTATCAGGTGTAAAATCACATTCGGGCTACTACAGCTGTACTAAGTGATCCATTAAAGGCAACTACCTCCAACACAAAATTTGTTTTGTAGTATCCGAAAATACGCTAAGGACAAATGAAAGTTTTATTGAGAAACTACATAAAGATCCCCACGTTCGGCCAAATGCGCTTGAGTCAACAAAAATTGGATTCGTTGGTCAATTTCCAATTGACTATATGTATTGCGTTTTGCTGGGCGTTATGAGGCAAATACTCTCAATCCTAATAAGACAACGAAAAAAAAAAATCTCGTTAAAGCAAAGTGACGGTATCGTAATAAATGAAAATTTAAATCTTTTACGCAAATGCATGCCCTCTGAATTTCAGAGAAAACAAAGAGCATTAAGCGATTTGGATCATTGGAAAGCGACTGAGCTCCGAATCTTTGTTATACTGGAATAGCAGCTTTTAAATCTATACTACAGGAAAAATATTATATACTTTTTGATTTTAGTATGTGCTATTCAAATTTTAAGCCATCCAAAGGATTGTCGCAAAAATAACGAATGCGCTGAGCAGTTACAGATCGAATTTGTTAACAAATTTCAAACACTGTATGGATTGGAAAAAATGTCTTATAATGTGCATAATTTGTTACATTTAGCTAATGATGTAACATTGTTTGAACACTTAGACATGTACAGTGCATTCAAGTTTGAAAACTACATGCAAAACATAAAAAAATGGTTAAAAAAGGAGCATATCTAATTCAGCAGGTCATTAACAGACTAAGCGAAAAAGAGTACTAGTACTTTTTGAACCCTCCCGCTGAGTCTGTATATACAGAAATAGTATCTATTTCCAAAAAATATCCAAACAACTATTGCATGGTGGAAAACAGTATTCTAAAAATACATATTAGCTGCGTTTTTTTAAAACAATCGAGTAGAGTTCGCGATAGCCATTTTTAAATTCGTCTAATTCAAAATTAGAAAATATTTTTTTTTAAATTAAATAATTTAGATTTAATAGGAATCTATGTATAACCAAAAAAATCCATCATACAAGTTGTATGGTTTTCTTGTAATATCGTTGTACTGTATAGTTCTGGATAATAACGGAGTAGTTCAGAACTATACAGAACAACGATATTACAAGAAAACTATTCAACTTTTATGCTGGATTTTTTTGGTTTTACATAGATTCCTATTATATCTAAATTATTTAATTTAAAAAAAAAATCAAATTTTTATTTTTGAATTGAACAAATTTGAGAATAGCGAACTCTACTCGATTATTTTCAAAAAAACGCAGCTATTAGCAATAATGAATTCAAAGCATTTACTGTTTTAAATCTCGAAGATTATTTTAATTACCCTTTTCCATCGTCGAACTTATCAATTTATTGTAGCAGTGGCCCCACAGATTATTTGAGCAATGAATTGAAACTTTATAATGTCATAGTACTAAAAATAAAATAGTTAAATTAAAAAACAGTTTAAATAATATCTACATACCATTGCAACATTTATAATCACAACATTCATTATTACTTACAGTTAAGCATATTACGATGATGAATTCAAACAATGAAATTGAAGTTTATGGTAAATATAATTTTATTTTAAAAGTATATATATATATATATATATATATATATATATATATATATATATATATATATATATATATATATATATATATATATATATATATATATATATATATATATATATATATATATATATATATATATATATATATATATATGTTGTATATATATATATATATATATATATATATATATATATATATATATATATATATGTATATATATATATATATATATATATATATATATATATATATATATATATATATATATATATATATATATATATATATATATATATATATATATATATATATATATATATATATATATATATACGAATATATATATATATATATATATATATATATATATATATATATATATATATATATATATATATATAATATTGCTCTTATTTTAATTTTTGATTTCTCCTTTCAGATGCCCAAACTTCTGAGCCATACGACGATGAGTTTGGTTCGGACGAGAATTCCAACTACGTTGAATTTTTAAAAATAAGCCCATATATACAACCCACTACTACCACACAAACGATTTATAAGAAAAAATTTAACTACAATACTAGTACCAATAGTCTCAGGCAATCAACCGCATCCATACCTACTTCATCCAAAGTTACCAAAATATCTACAATAGGGATCAACGAAATCAGTTGCCAGACAGATTCAGACCAGTCAATCTGCCAATTAAAGAAGTCAAATATCTACGCCTTGAACATCAACAATCCAAGGAAATGCAGAAACGGACAAATATAGAAACAGAACAACTAGACATCCCTAGAACCACAGTAGACTCATTCAAAGATCTGGAAGAAATGGTCAAAGCATCGGACTACGAAGAGGCCCTGATGAGATATATCAATAAATTAAGTTTAACATTCACACCAACAAAATTACATAATCCTTCAGTTTTTCTTACAGACAAACACATTTAACAAGTTTGGTGTATGTATTAACAGTTGATAAATATGTACGAACATGCCTTAGAGCTATAATAACCGATGAAGTAGCGTCCAAATTTTCGTGGTTTGGGCACAATGATAATATATCTGTAAAATCATATGCCCTTATGAATATAATTAAGGGTAATTTGAGGGGTACAAAATGCACAAACTCACTAATATTAAATATAATTAATTTTTCAGAATGTGCAATATTAAAATTTCCAACAGCCCGAAGCGGAGACATTATTGACATTATGAAAAGGTGGTTTCAATACGCCAAAGATAGGAAACGGAAACCAACTAACAAATAAGTTGCCGCATAATATGTCGTTATTTTATATTTTTATTCAAATCTAATTATATCCTATTTCTCGAATTTATATTTATCTTTTTTATTTTAATTTTGAAATCATTAATTTTATCAATTTATCAAAGAATGAAAAACAAAAAATATGTTCTTAAATTTTATAATTTTCGAAAAAAAAAACAAATTTAATTTTGGCTGAAATATTATGAATAAATAAAAACCTGTATATATTTATTTTACTTTACATTAAATAAAATATTTTTAATAATAAAAGAGGAACATTATTACAAATGCGATAACACACCATATCGGGTGTTATAGAAATGCGATACACATTGACATTTCAAAAATATTTCGCTTCCTCGTAGTACAAAACTTCCATGTTTACATCGTACTAACATTTCTCCATTATATTATAAAACTGTTTCCTACTGTTATAACAAAACTATTTCTTTGTAACATTACAGAAACGTCCCATATCGGCGTTACGCATTTCATTTTAAAATTCTTATTCCGTGAGTAACACTAGCGGTTCGTTATTATTTCGCTAAATGAGTACGCTTGCGAAGAGTTGTATGGGAAACATATTACAGTTTTGTTACTGTTGCGGTACACTTTTTTTAGAGGGATGATACTTAAATATATGAATTCTAGTTGAGATGTATGTTCTCGTTTTAGGTTTTGGCGAAACTATTGCATTTTCAACAGTAGTAAGAATCAGAGGTTTGGCAAGATTGGCTAGACCAAAAATATAGTCAATATTTAAATTAGCCAAATGTATTATTCATACCATAAACACATCTTTCCTTCTTTTACGAGTATAGACAACAGCGTGGAACTGTTCGGTTCCATACAATTATGCTTAAACAGACCAAATATAATTAAATTTCGGGACATACTTTTTAAATTTATTAATCAAATAAGCAAATTAATATTTATTAATAATAACTGAACCAGTATCAAGGACGAAATCCTAACTAAAATAATTTTGTAATCCCAATAAAAGCTTTATACCATCTCATTCGATATTATGTTCAGCTATTGATCTGTAATAATCCATATGAGAGATTTAAATGTATGTAAACCATGTCGTCTCTATATATACAAATCGAAACATACATATACAGGACATAATATATGGAGCAGTAGAATATTCAGTTTAAGATTTATGATATGTCAACAAATCGAAATATAATATTTGTGCAAGTAGTTTTATTTGTAGTTCGTTCATACGATGGCACTATACTACCATGCCTACAGCCACTACACTGTACAACATATTTATTACTAATCAATCAATTAATTTATTACGTACTCTTAAATCTGATAGATTAATAGTCAATTAAAAGGTTTTTATGTGATGTAAAATTAAATAACAACAAAATTATGTAATAAAATGGTTAATTATGTACATACATATGTAATATACGAGTATGTTGTGTATAAATTTTATCGTTTTTTTTGCCATTACACATATTATAAACGTACCATGTGAGTAGCTCTAGCTGTGTGTATTGTGCTGTGCTGCTGCTTTCGAGTTAATCTATTTGATGTACGATTTAACAAAATTTATATATTTTAAATGTAAAATCCTTTGGGTAAAATTAATATGTACATACATTTGATATGTCGTCTTCATTTGGTTTGTGGAGTTTGGGGTTGAGTTTTCGGTTTGGATATTCATATACATAATATGGAATATGGTATATATGGAAAATTTTCGGTCCTGATGTATGTATATATTTTTTTAGTTAGTTGAATAATATTCTTATTTTGAATATGTAAAGACTATATTATGTAGATACAGATGTGTTCTTTAAGCTTTAAAAGGTATGTTATCTTTTCTTCGATCACGGATTTATATAGTGAAAAGTGAATTAATGTTATAGAATTATTTACATTCATCGATTTATTTATTTTCTTCTTTGCTATGTGACTCTATATACGATTACGAGTATATATATATAAATATATTTTGTGTGTTCTATACATTAGGTTGTTCTAATATGGCAAACAATATTATGCTAGCTCTATTCTATGCTGGATATAGAAAACGATTTCTATATTATTTCGAATTGGAAACTTGACATCGATAAATCAATGTTAAAATGTTAAAGTGGTATTGAACACGTCGCTGCTCTAAAAACGCAGATGTTTAGTTTCTATACAAAATATTTTTTCAGCATTTACAAAATTTGAGAAACGTAATGTTAAATTCGTGCTGTGTGATTGAGACAGATTGCAAAATTTACTCAGAAAAAAAAATCACGGAACAACCAAATTTTGTGAAAAAAATTTAATTGACATTGAAATTTTCATTAAATTTTAGTAAAAATCTCTCGTCAGAATTCTCCGGAATAGCCCCATAGCGAATTTCAAAAGCTAATAAATCCACCTTTAAAATGTCAAAAGAGAAAATCTACTTGTCGTTTGACCATACTATATTGCCAAGAAATCGTCTTAATATATGTTTTATTTAATTAACCATTTAAACCGTGGATTTAACGGTATTTAGGTCATACACAATCGTGCTCATTAATTGTTTGCCTCAGATAAACAGGTTAGAGATTTTTTTCTTATTTGCCGTTTATTCATTAGATAGCCTTGGTTTCCATATAAATATTAAAAATATTATTATCATTAATTTTTTTAGGAGTGAAGTGGACCTGTATGAGCGAAGTATTGGTCTTATTAGGAATAAATAAATACTGACTTACCCACTCACTCTTTCGTTTGAGAAAAAAACTAGTCTGCACGTTTTTTTTTATTATTATTAATGCAATCTGTATTATTAATGCACAAGGCTCTCCTTGCTCTTTCGCGGGTTTTTACTTATTCTATCCTTACTTTACGCCTATTCAGCCAACTCGAGGACGTACTGCTATATGACCGATTTGTCCGATAAAACCTTTATTTATTTTAATTTAAATAAGATTTTTATTTCAATATTAATTATTTTGATGTTGGTGGTTGATGTTGCCAACAAAATGAAGATTCTACAAGTTTACTGGTTTTAGTTAGTAGTTTAATATATAGTGGTCTTACTTTGGGAAATATTATTCCCATTCGAATAGGAATGAAATTTGTGCCCAAAGTAAGAGCCAAGAGATTTTTTTTTTATAATTTTATCGGTTGGTACAAAAATCTAATAAAATCAAACGAAGCATGCGTTTTACTTTTATGTCATAACAAATATTTATGAAAATATAAAATGCTTTTTTGTCGTAAATGTGTCTTATTTTTCAGATTAATTTAGCATCGGAGTTAATTTTTTGTATCGTTGATTTATATCGTTTGGTTCTTTATGCGATAACAAACACAAAAAATCTAATTTATTTTATTGTTGACAAATTTAAAATTGACTTTTCTTGTCAAGACGCCACCCCATAAAACAATAATTTTCGAAAAAGTTGCTCTAGTGGTCCATAGGTTAACTTTGCGTAGAATAATTTTATTCCTATTCCAACAAAAACTTGGAATGAACCTATTCTGGTTGGAATGAAATGTATGGCATTGTTGTTGGAAAATTCCCAAAGTAAGACGCTATATATTTGAATAAAATTTAGGGGCACTATTCCTGAATACGAATACGAATAAAACATTTACGAATATGTGTAATTTTCATTCGTAAATATGAATACGTATAACAGTTTTTGTACGTTCATGAATGAATTTTTGTATGATGAATATTTTGTTAACGACGCCATAGAAAACCAAAAATATATTTGAGTTCTACGAGTTCTACATAAAAGACATTATTTTATAATAATTTTAAAGAAAATCTTTTATTTTAAAACTTAAACATGGCCTTATAATTCGTCTACGTCAATTTATATGAGTATAAATATGTACATACATATATGAATTACTCGTAGTCAATATATTTAACACGTACTATTGTAAATGACCGAATGTAGAACGGGGTCAAGAGCACTGTTAAAAAACCCGGGACTATAATCCAAAAATATAATAATATAATATTGAAATATATACAAAAACATAATTAATTTATATTTAGTTATAAATCCAATCAATTTAAACTTAAGAGGTTAGAGTTGCAAGACGCCTAGTGAGGCACTATCACACGACAAGAAATTATTTGGTGGTTGAATTTTATTTTCGATCTTAACAGTTACACAAATTTAGGTTTATATTACAACTTATAATAATCCTCAAATCAAATAAGTGACGCTTCTTTGAAAACCTATAAGAAAAATAATATTATTGCATTCATTTCAAGTACCTGTACAAACCGACACGTCAAAACTCAAAACAGTGTGCAAGTTGTACAATTTTCTTGCAGGTAAAACCATTTACAATAAATTTCCTTTAAAGCAAGGACACACACCAAGGACACACACCGGCCTGTTTCCGGTAAATGGCTTTACATTCATATATCTCAGTCATCGGGCAATTCTTATGTGTGTTTGAAAGGCGACATTTTGACTTGCACTTTGACATACAAAACATTAAAATCGGTGATGTGAATAAAAAGTTACAACATTTTAAACATGGAGAAAAATAATGAAAAAAATCGATATCTTTTTTTATTACGGCAAATTCGTTATGGAAATATGGATGTCAAAGATGCACCTCGCTCTGGTCGACTAACCACTGGAAAAGTTGATGAAATCATGCAGAAAATTGAAGAAGACCGGCATATAAGCAGCCATGCAATTGGTAAAAAACTAAATATTGATCACAAAACAGTTTTAAACCATTTGAAAATGGCTGGATACAAAAAAAAGCTTGACGTTTGGGTACCACATGAATTAACAGTTAAAAATTTAATGGATCGGATTTTTATCTGCGAAACGCTGCTGAAACTGAACGAAATCGAGCCATTTTTATAGCGAATGATTACTGGTGTTGAAAAGTGGATAAGATACGACAACGTTGTACGAAAAAGACCATTTACGAAACGAGGTGTAGCTTCCCAAACGGAATCAAAGCCAGGATTGACGTCAAGAAGGGTAATGATGTGTGTTTGGTGGGATCGGAAAGGAATCGTGCATTATGAGATGCTGCCACCGGGCCAAACGATTGATTCGAATTTTTACTGTCACCAACTAATGCGTTTCAGGCGTTTCAGAAAGGGCGTTGTCATCATGCTAACGCTAGACCACACACATTATTGATGACCCGGCAGAAACTTGGGGAGCTTGACTGGGAAGTTTTGATGCACCGACCATATAGTACTCACCTTGCACCATCGGAATACCATTTGTACCGGTCCATGCAGAACCATCTTAATGGTTTTACATTAAATTCAAAAGAGTATCGATTGTATCGATTTTTCAATTCCAAGCCATGCAGAAGTTCTACAGTGAAGGGATCATGGCTCTACCAGAAAAGGCAAAAGATCATCGAAAATGACACATATTTAGTTTAATAAAGTTAATTTGAAATAAGAAAATTCTTTGTTTCAATGTCACCCAAAAAAGGCCACGAACTGTTGCCCTACCTATTATTTTGTAATTGCATACTTATCGGTTGTTACGTATTCAGCGATTTTGTTTAAATATTAAATTTTTCACCAGTGTTGAGCTCACTTGATTTAGCAGGAATTAAAATAACTGTTGCTAAGATAACGTTGACCCAGAACCCCTTCCCTTTGCCCTCCACCACTTAAACCCGGTTATTTTAAATACATTTTTATTGTAGAATTAGGAGCTCTTACATTAAGATTATCTGGATTATGTAGCTGACCTTTGAAACCATAAACAACCCCTTAATTGGTTTTGGTCAATCGCCTATTGGATATACTTATACGTATTAACGTCTTTGAAACCAGTATAAGCTCTTGGCCATAGATAAAAATAATATTTTTACATCTTCCTTGGTAAATTCAAGATGCATATACGGTGTGAAGAAATTCGTTGGCATTAACCGGGTTAAATCCTACAAAATCCATCACAGGTGGTACGTTGAATGGCTTAATTTCAATATTTCGGTTCAGATAAGACAAATATTTTTAGATAATGCTTAGATTCTTTTGGCATTAAGGGTTAAATCAGACAAAACACACTCCAGGTCTTACGTTGTTTGGCCAAATTTAAATATTTCCGTTCCAGAAACCATTGGCATTAACAGGGGTTAGATAAGACGAAAACCATGGGATAGATGAGAATATTTTGGCCATAGAATAATATGTTTACACCATCCTTGGTAAATTCAGGATACAAAAACAGTTGGATGGATTTCGTTAGGCATTGAATGGCTAAATTTCATTCCATTCCAGAAACCACTATAACATTTTAATTTTATTATTAATTTATTTTATATTTAATTTATTTAAATTACTAAATTTATTATATGTTAATTTTAAATTTAGTTTCTATTTAGTTATAATTTGTATCCCATGCAATGGCGGAGTGGTGTTTGGTATCGTGGCGCCGGACCAATGCATGGATGAACTGAACTAACTAGAACGGGAAATGAAATTTATTTTGTTAAATTTGTTCGTTTTGCTTTGCTTTCATATTCGTCGTGTTGCTTTTCGTTTCGTTTTGTAATGCTCATCGCGGTTTTTCCGTCTTGCGTGTATACATACATCTGTTGATGTACTTACGCTGTTTGTACGTACAGATTGATGAATGATGAGTTAAGGTCGATTTCGGATCCGCTCGAAACGCGATATTACAAAACAAGATATGACAAAACGAGATATGGTACAAAATGCAATATTTCAAAATGCGATATTTCAAAACGCGATATGGTACAAAACGCAATATGGTACAAAACGCGATATTTCGAAACGTGATATTTCAAAACGCGATATGGTACAAAACGCGATACGGTACAAAACGCGATATTTCAAAACGAGATATGGTACAGAATATGCGTTGCGATGCGGCGGGAGCGCAGCGACCCACCTGGTACCGATCCTATATACTATCGTTCCTATCGATTTTTAAATTCCTATAAACTGAAATTAAAAACCCCTAAACTCCTGTTTTGTACCATATCCCGTTTTGTACCATATCGCGTTTTGAAATATCGCATTTTGAAATATCGCGTTTTGTACCATATCGCGTTTTGTACCATATCGCATTTAGAAATATCGCATTTTGAAATATCGCGTTTTGTACCATATCGCGTTTTGTACTGTATCGCGTTTTGAAATATCGCATTTTGAGACATCGCGTTTTGCTAATTCGCGTTTTAAAATATCGCGTTTCAAATGGGACCCGGTCGATTTATATTATCCGTTCCGTTCAGTTCCTACACGTATCGTGTCCAACAAAAAAAACATTGTTACATGTATTTTCTATAGGAGTATTTATATTATCCGTTCAGTTCCTACAAGTACGGAACGGATAATATAAATACTCCTATAGAAAATACATGTAAAAATGTTTTTTTTTTTGTCTGTCACCATACATGTAGAAACTGAACGGAACGGATAATAATAAATCAACCTTTAGCGATAAGTTTGCGAGATGTTATGTTTGCTTGTGATATTGCGATTAGAATATTGGTTTGCAAAATTTTAAATGCTACAAGCTCTTGGCCGTAGATGAGACTAATATTTTTAAATCAAGCTTGTTCCATTCAAGATATACACACAGCATGAAATAATACTCTTGGCTTTAACAGGGTTAAATAAGGGAACCACCCCAGTGATACTATTCTGATTTTCTCAGGGAATAGGAAATTGAAAAAACATTTTCATTTTTGCCAAAATTTTTTCTGGCCTATTAGTGGAATAAGTTTGGTGTAATTTTTTTCAAAACAGAGTTAAATAGGGAATTATCTTTCCCTATCCGTAATTATTATGTGGAACAAAAGTTTCCCAATCAAATTTGTTTCATAAATATTTACACGCCAAACTAATTCCACAAGTAGCACAGAAAAATACAATTTTTTCAAAAATGCTACGGAAATGTTTATTTAATTTCCTATTCCCTGGGAAAACCAGAATAGTGCCACAGGTCATAAGTTCTAAAATAAATAATATAAGTCTCATAAGGCCCCTAAGGCCAATAGCATATAAAGGTTTCTGGAACGGAAATATTGAAATTTTGCTATTCAACGTTTGTTTGACCTTCGGTACGAATACCGCATGTGTTGTATTTTTTGTCATTCATTTAGTTTGAATTTTCCGGTCCTAAAAGGTAGCCTTCATTAGTCTGGTTAAAGAAGCAAAACCGATAACTATTTGAAAGCTAAGGCAGAAATTGCCAATAAATAATGAAATTATTACTCATTGTCATTTATCATTAAACCGGAATTTGCGCCCTGGCGTGGTTTTCATCTTATCTAACACCGTCAATGCCAGAGAATTTATGTGAACTGCGTACCTATGCATTTTCAATTGACCAAAGCATGATCTAAAAATGTTAGTTTCATTTATGGCCAACAGCTTATAGTGTTTTCCGGAATTTTGCCGTTGGAGGTATGACTTACGATGGTTTTTGTCTTATTATACCTTGTTCATGCCAAGAGAACAAGAGAGAATTTTTACATTATTTTCGCTGTCGTTGAGAGCAGTTTCTGAGTTTTCCAATGAAAACAGGTGGTCTACTTATTTTGACAAATTCAACCGGCCATTTATTCGGTTCAACCTAAACAATATAAAATTTATAATATTTAATTAATTTGCATTTCCACAAGTATCTATACAGTTGAAATAGCTTTAGCTTTGTTGTTTTTTTAATACATTCTGTGCGATACTGTGGTATTTGTGCCACACTCGCTCCCGCAGGTATGTATTCTGTCTGAGATTTTACAAAAAGTCACAGTCTGCAGTTAGTTTTTGCTCAATAAAATTCGTCTATTATATTTGGTGTTATTCCCTAGTTGATTTAAATTCTTGCAATTGTGTGATTTTATTATCTTCGAAAGACTTTTTGCGCAATAGAAATGTTGAGTTCTGATTCAAAAAGCAGCAAGTCATATTTTCAAGCATTTTAAACGCCAAAAATTTTTTTATTCGTTTATTTCAAATTTTTTTCGTTTCCAACTGCAGAAATATGAAGATACCAAAGCGGGCCTTTATACACCGTCGCTGGGAGGTATGCACATTTTAAACGCTTTCATCAAGAGTTTCGAGACTCCGTTGCTGGCGAATGCTTCAAACAGGGGGGCTATTTGGGAATTCGATTCGATAACGAGAGTACTAGATTCATATTTGATTTTAAAAAAGAATCGCTCGAATCACATTCAAATCAAATAGGAATCTAGTACTGTCGTTATCGAATCGAAGTCCCAAATAGCCTCCCAGATTTTTCAAGCAATGCACAACATGACCTTGGCAAATCATACCTAGTAATACTCAAAGTTCAATTCTTTACGTAGAAAATAATGTGATAAATCATCCAAAATGCTGCAATGATTAGAAACGGCAGTGGGGGCGGTCAATATGTCGTCGACGTGAAAGCGGGATTTTAACAAATAATACGTAGATATATTGGGCTCCCCGAATTAAAAAAGGCTGACATAAAAATGGTGTTTTTTCTAAGTTAAAACCAGCGTTTTTATTTCATTTTAAAATTCACTTAAAATCTGTAATGAAAATGAAATAAAAAGAGCTGACTTTATTAATGCATATCATAAGTCATTCTGAAAATGATTTAAGAAGTGTGTTTATAAATGGCCTAAAAAACCTACTTTTTTATGTTTTATATTTTCATTAATGCAACGCATACATTTCTATGTGTATTGAAAACAAATGTATATTTTATGTTTATAATGTGAAATAAAATATGCCTTTTATAAGTCATTTTTAAAATGAATTAAAAAATATAATATTTATAAAATGACATAAAATATGCATTTCTTGTGTCATTTTGAAATTAAATTTATTTTTGTAAAACTTCTTTGATATGTCAGACAATTTGTTAAAAATATGACTTAAAAAAGGTCCCATTTTTTCATATAAAATACCTTTTTAATTTCAGCCTTTTTTAATTCAGGGAGCCCCGAAGTTGGCCTAAACGATACAACATTTTTATTAAAATTGTTTCATTTTCACGCCCATCAATAAATATGATTTTCATATTAAACTATTTTTATTTCTTTCATTTATGGAAATTTCACAAACCAAACACAAAACAAATTGAATGACAATTACTTGTCAGAAAATAGCAAAAAGGTTAAGGCGGAATTCCATTACTGCGGCTTTTTTGTGCAGAAAACCAGAAAGAGATAAAATCAAAAATCCGACAGACAGACTATTTTTATTTTATTGCAAAATTTTAAGGGGAATATTTGACAACTACGAAATTATAACCAAAATTAGTTAAAAAATGAAAATTATTGTTAAATCAATTTTATTTATACCTCTAAATTACTAAAACATCTAAATATTATTTGTAGGCATCATTTTATTATGTTTTTTAATTATTTCCTTTCAATAATTAAAAACTAAGAAAACGCTTTCCTATAAAAAAGTTAGGGGAATATTTGACCGCGTTTGTAACATAACCTAAATAATATCACGTGTATCAAAATTATGAAAAACAGAGTAAATAATAAAAATTAAAAATTATAAAATATTTTAATTGGGGCATTAATATAAATTTATCATGAAAACACGATTTATATTACACTCCACCAAACATATAGCCAAGTGCTCACCATAAAAATAGTAAAATTCTAAAAATTTGCTGATAGTGGGGGGTATTTTTCATTTTGGTTGCCATAAAAAATACTTCGATTTGTATTTTTTATTTATATTTATGGTAACCAAATCGCTACAACAACAAAAAAATTAAGTATAAACAATTTTACTGTTGCGCCGCTCACACACATACGGATTTTTGATTGCATCTTTTTCTGGTTTTCTTCACAAAAAATAGCCGTAGTAATGGAATTCCGGGTTTACCCATTTACTTTTATAAGCCATTTTTTTTATATCTATAGGTTGGTCGTCTGGGTAAAGTTAAAAATATTTTAACTAGCAGGGGAATTTTTATTTGGAAAAAAATGGAGTAGAAATATTTTCAGGCGTTTTGATTGGTTTAGCGTGCGGATCAAAAATTATTAATCTTCAGTCACAGTCGTGCAGTTGGCTTTAGTATATGTGGGGAATTTTACATTATGCTTCAATACCTACTAGATTTTTTTAAATTTTATTTTTATTTTCCTATCCGTCTCGCTCAAGCATTTAATATAAAATAAAAATAATTTACGTCCCTTAAGCTAGCAGAAGCCATGCAGCATAACATGACAAGATAGTATGGATAATTATGGGCTAATTAAATGCCGCATTAAAAAATTTTTGGGCTCCATCCCTACCAACTAAAGCGCGGGTTCTGCTAGCTTTAGAAAAAGTTAGCAGAACCCATATCATAAAATGATTTAAAAACAATTGGAAAAATAAACGTTAATTTTAGGCTAATTAAATGCCCTATTTAAATTTTTTTATTCTGCTCGATCTAGAAAATGCAAAAGGCTTTATAATTTCAAAGCTAGCATAGAAACCCAAATCGAAAATCGGACCAAAACCGAAATTAGAACTCAAAACAAGATCTATTGACAATAAAATAATTTTAGCCTCATTATGGCCTAATCAAATGCCTCATTAACAAATTTTGGGCTCCATCCGTTTTTGACCAGACTTCAGGTCATTTAATCTAAAGCTAGCAGAACCCAAATAGAAAATCGGACCAAAACCGAAATTAGAACTCAAAACAAGATCTATTGACAATGAAATAATTTTAGACTCGTTATGGGCTAATCTAATGTCCCATTAAACAGATTTGGGCTCCATCCGTTTTTGACCAAACTTCAGGTAATTTAATCTAAAGCTAGCAGAATCGAAAATCGGAGTAAAACCGAAATAAGAACTCAAAACAAGATCTAGTGACAATCAAATAATTTTAGGCTCGGTATGGGCTAATCAAATGTTATATTAAAAAATTTTGTGCTCCACTCGTTTTTGACCAAGTTTCAGGTCATTTAATCTAAAGCTAGCAGAACCCAAATCGAAAATCGGAGTAAAATCGAAATTAGAACGGAAAACAAGAACAATTGACATTCAAATAATTTTAGGCTCATTATGCCCTAATCAAAAGCCACATTAAAAAATTTTAGGCTCCATCCGTTTTGACCAAATTTCAGATCACTTAATCTAAAGCTAGCAGCACCCAAATCGAAAATCGGAGTAAAACCGACATTAGAACGGAAAACAAGAACTATTGACAAACAAATAATTTTAGGCTCATTATGACCTAATCAAACGCTCCATTAAAAAATGTTGGGCTCCACTCGTTTTTGACCAAATTTCAGATCATTTAATCTAAAGCTAGCAGAACCCAAACCGAAAATCGGAGTAAAACGAAATTAGAACTCAAAACAAGATCTATTGACAATCAAATAATTTTAGGCTCGGTATGGGCTAATCAAATGCCCTATTAAAAAAATTTGGGCTTCACCCGTTTTTGACCAAACTTCAGGTCATTGAATCTAAAGCTAGCAGAACCCAAACCGAAAATCGGAGTAAAACCGAAATTAGAACTCAAAACAAGATCTATTGACAATCAAATAATTTTAGGCTCGGTATGGGCTAATCAAACGCCCCATTAAACAAATTTGGGCTTCATCCGTTTTTGACCTAACTTCAGGTCATTTAATCTAAAGCTAGGAGAACCCAAATCGAAAATCGGAGTAAAACCTAAATTAGAACTCAAAACAAGATCTATTGACAATGAAATAATTTTAGACTCGTTATGGGCTAATCTAATGTCCCATTAAACAATTTTGGGCTCCATCCGTTTTTGACCTAACTTCAGGTCATTTAATCTAAAGCTTGCAGAACCCAAATCGAAAATCGGACCAAAACGAAATTGGAACGGAAAACAAGATCTATTGACAATCAAATAATTTTAGGCTCGGTATGGGCTAATCAAACGCCCCATTAAAACATTTTGGGCTTCATCCGTTTCTGACCTAACTTCAGGTCATTTAATCTAAAGCTAGCAGAACCCAAACCGAAAATCGGAGTAAAGCGAAATTAGAACTCAAAACAAGATCTATTGACAATCAAATAATTTTAGGCTCGGTATGGGCTAATCAAACGCTCCATTAAAAAATGTTGGGCTCCACTCGTTTTTGACCAAATTTCAGATCACTTAATCTAAAGCTAGCAGAACCCAAACCGAAAATCGGAGTAAAACGAAATTAGAACTCAAAACAAGATCTATTGACAATCAAATAATTTTAGGTTCGGTATGGGCTAATCAAATGCCCCATTAAAAAAATTTGGGCTTCACCCGTTTTTGACCAAACTTCAGGTCATTTAATCTAAAGCTAGCAGAACCCAAACCGAAAATCGGAGTAAAACCGAAATTAGAACGCAAAATAAGATCATGGCTGACATGTTGTAACTATCACAATTTTCGCTTCAATTTTGCATCTTTGACAAAACCTATTATCTGCCCCATCATGCGGTAATGCGAAAGAGTAGTAGTACCACCAAATTAATGGTGGTTTTCAACGCGTTCACAAAATCGCCCTTGAATGTTTCCTTAAATGATTGTTTAATGGTAGCCCCAACAATTCAGCAAGAACTGTTATCGATTATGATGCGATTTCGAAAACATCAGTTAGCCGTAAATGGAGACATAACTAAAATGTACCGTTAAATTCTTGTTCATAGTAATCAACAAGACTTGCATTGCAATGTATTTGGTGGAGAAATTCAGCTGGAGGTACAGGTCCACTTAAATGCTACAAATTGTCTTCGGCAACTTAAAGATTCATTTCCTAACGAGCCCTAACGATTCTTAAATGAGCTTATTACGTTGACGACATGTTAACGGGATCTGACACCGAGTAAAATGCAATCATACTAAAAAATGACATCTTCGATATATTAGCTCGTGTAGGATTAGAACTTCGCAAAATGCAAAGCAACTCGAATATTGGGAATGAACTGGAACAACTGGAATCAGATCAATTTACATTCTCATTCGAGAAGTACTTGATAACCGGATCCAGTACGAAAAGACCTGTTGTTTCCTAGATCGCACAGGATTTTGATCCATTGGGATTGTGTGCACCGATTGTCCTAACAGAAAAATGGTTTATGCAAAAACTTTGGGAATCGGAATTCGAGTGGGACGAGGAACTTCTCCAAGAGTCGTGAGCTATTTGGAACCGGTTTAAAGACGGACTTAGTTTCATTGGACAAATTTGTATTCCAAGGTGTGTTGCCGTTCCCTCGTCACGAATAATCGAGTTTCATGGATTCGGAAATGCTTCAGATAAATGATATCATCATTTACATCGCCGATCAGTTGATCATTTGATTAGCCCATACGGAGCCTAAAATTATTTGTATGTCAATTGTTCTTGTTTTGAGTTCTAATTTCGGTTTTGGTCCGATTTTCGATTTGGGTTCTGCTAGCTTTAGATTAAATGGCCTGAAGCTTGGTCAAAACCGAGTGGAGCCCAAAATTTTTTAATGTTGCTTTTGATTAGGCCATAATGAGCCTAAAATTATTTGTATGTCAATTGTTCTTGTTTTCTGTTCTAATTTCCGTTTTGGTCGGATTTTCGATTTGGGTTCTGTTAGCTTTAGATTAAATGGCCTGAAACTTGGTCAAAAACGAGTGTAGTCCAAAATTTTTTAATTTGATATTTGATTAGGTCATGATGAGCCTAAAATTATTCGTATGTCAAATGTTCTTGTTTTCCGTTCTAATTTCGGTTTTGGTCCGATTTTCGATTTGGGTTCTGCTAACTTTAGATTAAATGATCTAAAATTTGGTCAAAAACGAGTGAAGCCCAAAATTTTTTAATGTGGATTTTGATAAGGCCATAATGAGCCTAAAATTATTTGGATGTCAATTGTTCTTGTTTACCGTTCTAGTTTCGGTTTTGGTCCGATTTTCCATTTGGGTTCTGCTAGCTTTAGATTAAATTGCCTGAAACTTGGTCAAAAACGAGTGGAGCCCAATTTTTTTTATGTGGCTTTTGATTAGGCCATAATGAGCCTAAAATTATTTGGATGTCAATTGTTCTTGTTTACCGTTCTAGTTTCGGTTTTGGTCCGATTTTCGATTTGGGTTCTGCTAGCTTTAGATTAAATGGCCTGAAACTTGGTCAAAAACGAGAATAGTCCAAAATTTTTTAATTTGATATGTGATTAGGTCATGATGAGAATAAAATTATTCGTATGTCAAATGTTCTTGTTTTCCGTTCTAATTTCGGTTTTGGTTCGATTTTCGATTTGGGTTCTGCTAGCTTTAGACTAAATGATCTGAAATTTGGTCAAAAACGAGTGGAGCCCAAATTTTTTTAATGTGGCTTTTGATTAGGCGATAATGAGCCTAAAATTATTTGTATGTCAATTGTTATTGTTTTCCGTTCTAATTTTGGTGCTATCTTTAGATTAAATGGCCCAAAACTCTGTCAAAAACGGGTGGAGTCCAAAAATTTTTAATGTGGCATTTGATTTGGCCATAATGAGCCTAAAATTATTTGTTGTCAATTGATTTTGTTTTGCGTTTGAATTTGATTTTTAATCCGATTTTCGATTTGGGTTGTGTTAGCTTTTAAGTGATAAAGCCTTACTTTTCTCCTAGAGCGAGCATAGTAAAAAAACTAAGTAGGGCATTTAATTAGCCTAAAATTAACTTTTAATTTTCCAATTTCCAATTTCCTATTTCTACTTCATTTCAATCACAAAATAAATAATTTGATTTCGATACTTCAACGAAATTAGACAAAGAACACCTTGTACCTTGTTCACATTTGTTCTAGTAGGTTGTGAGAGCAATATGAAAGAAATAATTCAAAAGCGAAACAGTCGCCGATTTCAGTTTAGGAACAAGAGACAAAAACTTTGATAAAATATCAAAAAAGTGAGTGTTGTTATAACATGTGGTCTTAGGGTGATATGAAATTATAATTTTTCAAATAAAATCACATTTTAAAAAATATGTAGTACACCTAATTAATTTTACAAATAAATTTAATCGCATTCAATAGAATGTTTTGTCAAACTATTAAAATAAATTTATTATGCTCGTTAACTCAACAAACAATACTATAATTGAATTAATGCAAGTCCAAACAGCATTTTAATGTAATTACTTTTTACTAGAAATGCATATATTGATTTAATTTATTCGGACTTTATTACATATACACATTTAAACAAAAACAACGAAATATTTAATTAAAATAATAATCTCGCATTCAACAAAAACATATTATTATATTATAAATATTTTAATATCATTATATAACTAACTAAAAATAATAAAAACAAAAACATATTTTAATAATTTTTAATTTTAATTTCAATTTAAAATCACCGTAGACAACCAAACAAAAAAATGTTCTTCCACTACGAGTTCTGTAACTCATTTTAATTTTTGTTATATGGAACCGAAAAAAACTAATTATTAAATTATTTTGGTTATTTCATAAATAAATAAAATTAAAAATGTAAATTAAATATAATTATAAATTTTTCGAGTTTTAATTTTATCAACGTTACGTAATGAAAATAAAGTTAATTGAATAATTTTTTTTGTTTTAATTTATAAATTTTACACTGACCAGCGACTTTAGCGATTTCACATATTTCACAAAATTAATAATAATAAATTGATTGTGTGTGCAAAAAATTCTTGCGAATTTATTATTGTTGCAAGATGTTTTTCTAAAATCTATATATATTTTTCCAGGAAAAATTTATTTTCGTTCATTTGTTGACCGCGAAATTTAGTAAATGTATGTATTAATATTTAATATAAATTTTTGCGTATTTCATAAATTTAATTTGGGTGAAATTATTTATTCTATTAACATATATTTTAGGTTTATCTCTAATTAAGTTTTCCTGTTGTATAAACGAAATATTTTGATTCATAAATTTTTCGGGGCTAGGCCCGTATTTCTGAATACGAATACGAACAAAAATTGTACGAATTTGTATGATTGGTATTTTTGAATACGAATTCGTGTTCAAGGAAATCGTATAAGGGAAATTTATTTTAAATGGTTTTACCTGTAATAAAATTTTACAGCTTGACACTATTTTGAGTTTTGACAATTTGGACAATATTATTATTTTTATTCTAGGTTTTGAAATAAGCGTCACTTATTTGTGTGGCCGAAAAAATTATTGGGATCGAAAATAAAATTCAACCACCGAATAATTTTTTGTGGTGTGACAGTGGCCCATTAGGCGTCTTGCAACTCCAACCTCTTAAATTTAAATTACTTGCTTTTACAATTAAGAATAAATTGTTTTTGTAAATATTTCAATACCATTTTTGGATTATGGCCCCGGAGTTTTTAACAGTGTTCTTGACCCCGTTTTGTATTCGATCATTTACTGTAGTACGAATTTCTATTGTCAGTAGCACTATTCTGGTAATTCCAGAAGTTTGTATTTTTGATCTAGCGAATGATCGGTAATTATTTACTCCTAATGAGCGGCATTTTAATATTATGGATCACGATAGTTATATTGATAATCGTATTTTTGTAGATTTGATAGCATGTTACAGGCTGGCTACTGCCAACCTGCAGATATCACTAAGCGCACTCAGATGCCTCCACGGTGATTTTTGCCGGCTACATTCTCAGGGAGAAGTGCGAAGGGTCGTGGGGATTGAGGCATGCGTGGCTCCTGGCTTACACCGTGATTACAGATATTTAAGGGAAAAATGCAAATAATAATAACCGAGTTCCGCCGAAATTTGTCGGCAGGAACCTGAAGAACGAACCAAAAATAAAAATTATAACAGAGGAGAGGTGCCTTGGTGAGCGCATACGTCCGAATTCAAACGGTGATAAACACCGGTTTCGAATCCAGATGCGGGCACCAAGGGACCGCCAACCCTAAACCGTCACAGGATGGGAATTCCCCCCTCATCACACCCAACACGAAAATTTATTAATTCATTTTTTCTTTCTTTAATTAAACTGAATTTCCCACCAAAAGAAAAAGGAGAAAGAGCGAGAGAGAGAGAGAGAGAGAGCAATGCGCACCGAGCGCGCGACCGCTACCCGGTGCTCGATTATAAAAATGTTATATAAAAGTAAAAAATTTTAGAAATAAAAAAAAATTAAAATAAATACCAAAAAAAATTAAATAAAATAAAAATATTAAAAGAATCGTACGTTAACTAATATTATTTTTTTTTCAAAAAAAAGATTTTACTGTTGCGGGGCCTCTCCCCGATACCAAAAAGGGTTGCGGCCTTGGTGCCGTTGGTGTTGCGGGGCCTATCCCCCATACCAGTACAAAAGGAAAAGGGGTGCCGGTTGGTCACCCGTCTCGATGCGGGGCCTCTCCCCGATACCAAAAAAATACCAATGGCCGGTTGGCCACCCGTATTGTTGCGGGGTCTTTCCCCGATACCCGTTTTAGCCGTAAAATAAAAACTATATGCGTCTTCCCGGCTTTGCTGTTAACTATATTTTATATATTTTCAAACCCCACTTTATGAGGCGACACTCGTAGATATTCCGGTACTCTTTAATGATAGTCAGCGTACCGTAGATATAAAACGGTACCCTCGATTGGTTTAAAATTATTTTAGGCCACGTGATTGTTGCGGCTCTTTCGCTGTAATATAAAAAAAAACCTGAAGGACCTCGCAGTTGACCACCCTTATGGTGGGGGGGCCACTCCTCGATACCAAAATGAATCGGCCTTGATCGGCAGCCGAAAAATCGTATCTGTTGGTGTCGGCGTCTTTCCACCGTTAACCAACCGTCGTTGGGCATTGCCTCGCCGTAAACCGTACGCACACCACACGTTTGCTTTTCTTCTCCGTATCAAATGAAACCAACCATTGATAACTTCCGATTTTATGATATGGATGACTTTTAAATTTCCAGGAAAATCGCACACCCATTCAACACAACAACGATATAGGTACGTTTTTTCTTCAATGAATCACCACTCACAAATTACAAGAAAAAAAATTCTAAAACTAATTTTCAATTGCACCTAAATCACAATCACGCTGGCTTTCTTTATTTGTTTTATTTTGATTATGCTTTTCGGTTATGTTAGATAACTGTACCAAATAAAAATTTTGTTTTCCGATTCTCGTTTATCTCAAACACACCACAATTAAGATACAACAAACTTTTCTGTAGTAATTATCTTTATTGTTACAGTCTTCATACAAAAAATACATAACTCGAATAATTTATGCAAATCCAAATATATATCCACTTCGCAACTCTATGTACTCTAATTATTATTCAATCAAAAAAAACTTTACTTTTCTAAAACCACGACCCGACTTTTTTCTTTAAAAACCAAAACTAGACTGATTTTACCAAAAAACTCTCACACCGAATACGACGCACAAAACGTTCTAGAAGAATTTTCTTTCTTCTCTGTTTTTCGTTTACATCAATTCGCATTGATATAAACGAGAAGTATATGAGAAAATAAGTTTTCTAAAACGTTTTACTTTGCACACACTCGATGCGCATTGGTCTTGCTCTCTCGAGATGAGAAACAAAATAACAAATGTCGCTAGTGTGTTCAGCGCACAAAAACCAAACAACTCCAAAGCGAAGACACCAACCGAGGGGAATATAAAAATATAGAAGTAAAGACACCAACCGAGGGGAATATAGAAATATAGAAGTAAAGACACCGACCGAGGGGAATATAAAAATACAAAATTGGGGTTGCGACCACACAGTCGTAACAAGCATAAACGGCAAAGGTAGTAACCGGGAACATTCGACACAAATTGCCGGCCAATTAAATTCGCTTGTTGGGGCCAATAAGGATAATGAGAAATGGCGACGGGGATTTATCGATATGAAGTAAGTAGATAATTACTTTTACGCTTGTTTATATGTCACTGAATTTGAATTGTTTCTAGAAAATACACACGGGGCCGATGGTCTTCATTAAAAGAATTCGATAACCGAACTGGTTTAGGATTGTGAGCCCTTTAAAAAGACCAAATCAGTTGAGTCCGATAGACGAACGTATTTTAAACGTAATACAAAAGGAAGCTTCCCAAGTATAACAAGACGAAACTCAAAATTGAGCTATCGTATTTGCCTTCGAAATATTAGAAAAAAGTCGAAGAATCAATAATTTAGTATTGGTGTGTATATGTATACTGTCCAAAGATAAAGAAAGAAATTTTATTGTAAACTAAGAATGGAGACGTCATCATAATTATAAGTGATGTGAAAGGCGAAGTGCAGGTTTAACATTTTAATTTAAAATGTAAGTATGTATTACAAAATTAAATACTTATTAAGTAATTAATTGTCTGGATATTAATGGTTTAAATTATGTTCATCGAAATTTCAGCACAAAACTTAATTCAATTGGTAAAATTGAACTTTCATATTGTGGAAACAATGAAATTGTTATCAGAAATTATAGTGATTTGTTTATAATACAGCACATAAAGTGTATACGCACGCCTTGTTATAATATATCAAAACAAAAATTATGGGAAAATTTCAAATAGATAATATTTTTCAATCAACAGATTTATGTTAGTCGTATGGTATAGAATAAAATTCTGAAATCAAAATAGTAGTTTTTAATTCCGCCAGCATCTCATCCCCTAATAGTTTCGGTTGTGACGTTTCACACACATACTTACACCAAATTGTTCCACCAATTTTTATTTACACACATACAAAAGCACAATTTGATTGTATCGAGTTTCGTCCAGTTTCGAATAATCGCGACACTTTTCATACAGGATCTTATTCTAAGTCGAAAGCCGAAACTAAATATAAGTTTTTACTTCGAAAAATGTCAAAAAAGTCGAATTTTGTTATACTTGGGTTGTGAAGGAACCGAAAGTATAGAAGGTTAGACATAACGAGAAATCAAGTAAAAATTTATAAATTGGAAAAATTTTTTTTAGATCTTTCAATGATTTTTATAGGTTATTTCAATTGCTGACGTAAGTGGTACTGACCAAGAAATGAGTGCTGAAAATGTTGTACAAGCATTCATCACTAGCCCCAAAGAAACGACAAGGGCAATTCGAACTAAGAGAATCCAAGGTTCAAGACAAATAATTAATTATAATTTTAAAATTTGATTATTATATTTTAAGGATCCGCTTTTACGCGTGATAAAATTTTAAAAGAATCAAACGATTTTATGGAGCAATGGGGGAAAAAAACCTAATGTTAAAGGAACTGTTTACTATTTTATTGGTTATTATGAAAATATCTTTCAACAATCGATGTTCTTATTTCGCGGGCTGCAGATAGCAGTTGCTCAGTTGTATGATCTATTTCTATATCATCTTCATCCCCCTCGGTATGATTTCCGTGGCTTTCTTCCGGTTGCACTAAATCATGCTCATCAGCCGTCACTATAGTTGCGAGATTTTTCTTGCACGAGATTGTGCAATGTTGTGCATGTATTAATTATTTTTCCAACCATTAAAGGTGAATATTTAATACACCGATCTTTGTCTAAACATCTAAAGCGTGATTTCGATACACCGTTTCACCTTTCTTTGCAATTGCGGGCTGACCGATGCACAATGTTGTATCGCTCTTCAAACTCTTCTCTCGGATTGCCAATTGGAATCATTAACCATGGTTGAAGTAGATAACCACTGTCACCTTAAATAAAAAAAAAATTAAATGCAATTAATCGTTTATTTGTTATCTTTCTATACGAGTATATTAATTTAAATTTTATTTCCATTAACAGCAATCCGGTCGCTATTACGAGCACAACACCAGAATATTTAGAAACTATATATTTAGAAGAGGATTGACTCATATTGATTGTTATTATTAAATTATTATTATTATTATTAAATGAATATTAAAAGAAGCTGTGATTATAATTTTAATAAATGAAATAAATTAATTATTTATGTACTTGTATACCTAGCAACTATGTGTTTAATAACTCTCGTGTGCCATATTTATTATGAAGATGTGCCTTTATCAGTGACTTCCGCCATATTGTAGCATCATGTTTGGAACCACCGTATGATGAATTAACGCCAAGTATTTTTAGATTATAATCACCAATCTGGAAAGAAAATATTTTATTTAGAAGTATTTCTAATCCCAAGTAATACTTAACACTTACCAACTGTTTGGAAAACCTGTAAATAATTGTTTTATAGAATTAATAATAATATGAGAATATAAATTGCCGTCGTGTAAATGTAAATCTAAAAATTTAATCTGATTAATTTCTGTCATGGTTTGTGGAAATTTAATGTAAATTTTCATTAAATGGTTGTTCACTATACTACAAAATTCATGTATGCATTGACTTATCGTCGATTGTGACATACACGATAAAAAGCTTAGCCCAATTTTCATGTTCCTGTAATTACATTAATTTTATTTAAAAGATATATTTAATGAAATAATGATTAACTATTAAGTACCTTCCGCTAAAAAACTCAGTACTGCCATCATCCTTAATGGTTTTTGTATCAGCGTAACTTCCATATGTGGTGTAGTTAAATTTAATAATTCCAAAGCTACATCTTGAAGCATTCTATATAATTTAATGAATTCATCCTCATATAAATCAAAAGGATCGATTGAGCATCGCAAGTGTTGCCGTTGAATTCTTAAGTTATATCGTCTTTCCTCGATATCGTCATCAAAATAAGCTAATGTTCTTCGAATCATTTTTAATTAAAAAAAAAAAAACTACACACAATTTATTTTCTATAAACAACAAAACTGATTTAATTATGACAGATTACATAGTGACCGTGGTAAACACAGTAACTAAATCTCTTTTCCATAAATATTTATTCCCAATTTACCAGAACAAACTTTTAGTAAACGGGGAATAGATAATTGGGAAAAATTAGTCTGGGGAATAAGTGGTTTAAAAATTATTATTCCCCATTCCCCGGGAATTACCAGAATAGTGCGAGTGCCACTATATGGAAAATTTGGGAACGTTTCAAGTAGATACGAATTTGAATTACAATTGCACGAATTCGTATTCAAAAATACCAATCAAACGAATTCGTAGAATTTTTTTTCGTATTCTTATTCAGAAATAGGGGCCCAGGTAGTGAGTGATTTGTATTATAAATAAATATTTGTTGTAATCTTATTGATAAACAGCACTTGTCTAAAATAACGGAAGTATTTTTAGAATTTTATTTGCTTTTTTTATAAAAATATATTATTTTATAGCTCCTGGTTAAAAACCAGGTTGTTGTTTGCTTACTCTCTATTCCAATTAAATTATATTTATAAACTCCATAATCTGCTGTTAAATAAAAACAAAGGTTTTGTAGCTCTAAACGCACTTTACAAAATTTCAAGTGCTAAAATAGCTGCCTTGTCAGGAATAATACAAAATGTTTTAAATAACAGAAAATAAAGTATAACAATTTTTTAAGTAAATCTAGTAACTCGAATTAAACAAAATTTGTTGTATAACATTTTGTAATTCGTATTGGTAAAAGAAAAAATATTTTGTAATTCGTATTGGTAGTTCGTTGCATGTAGTTAAAATGTCAATAAGTATTGTGGCTTATTCTCATTGCCAATATGCAGAAATGTATTTTATTTAATGGTGTCTGTAATGATAACACCCGAGCTGCAGTGCAGCAAGAGCATGCCAGAGACAATGCCTCGATCGGGACGTTTTCCTAACTACAGTCTTTCAAAATGTACATCTGGCCATTTGAAGGAAAATAGTATAAATGAAATGGTGACAAACAACCGTTCTAAAGAGTGTTTGTTTTTATCAAGACGTTTGTGAGTGCGGTCTAGGCTGTATCGTATTTTAAAAAGGAATTAGATGCACCATTATCATATGCTCGGTCGTGTACAATACCTTTTACCTACTGACCATGAAAAAGGATGTAAAAAATAATCGAAGGAAAATTGATTGGCCCATTTGAACTACTACAACGGATCAACGGGGAAGTCTGTCTAAGTTTCTTACAAAATGACTTGGATGAATTACTAGAGTCGCGAGGAACTTCATGCTGCAGTTACATAGTTCCACGTGTATGTAGATAAATACACGTGGAACTATGTAACTGCAGCATGAAGTTCCTCGTAACTATGCATTAGTAGTGAGACACCACCTCAACGTAAAATATCCAAGTCAGTGACTTAGATATTTTACGTGGATACTGCGGTGTCTACTAATCCAAATTATTTAGACCTTTTAAGAAATTTTAACAGTTTCAATATACATAGTTTGGTTTTTTTAATGAGATTTCATATTCGAGATATGTTTCTATGCCTAACTTTCTTTTTTTCTTGGGCATCTAAAGAATCAATGCTTATCTCTCGATTATTCAAGGCCATTATTGCAATAGTTTGTCATTTAGCGTTTTTAGTTTATTCACAGATTATTTTGAATGGCATTCATTGGCAGGTAATTCCATAATTGATATGATGAGGCGACTTATGAGTTTAGCTGCTTCAAAAGGCCAGTCAACCAGGTTTCGGACTCCCTTTCGATGTTTTTTTTCTCACATGACTATTTTACTGCTATACTGATGCAGCATCGAGAGATAAAAATATATTAATGAACTAATAAAAAATATATGTTGCAACAAATTTCGAAAGATTGTTAGTCCAATGGCAAGATAAATTTTATATGACCGCTGAGTACATATCATCTAAATTTAAGTGTTCTCTCTCTCTCTGGCATTATATCCCATCAAGGGGTTTGGCCGCCTCAAATGAGGTTTCATAATCATATTGTCATTTCGGATATGAGTGATTAATTCATTGATCCTAAACCAACTGTGAAATTTTTTCATTGTCACCTTGTCACAATTTTTTCCTCCGGTCGCTGGAGCAAGCATGCTGACCACTTTGCCACCGAGGCGGTGAAAGGTGTTGCTGTACGAAAGTGTTGCTGTGCGATTAAATTTTTACATCGTGGCCAAAATAAAGATTAATTTTATTACATTTAAATTGAAAAATTTTGTTATGCCACATCATTAATAAATTATTCATTTTGCCATGTTAAAGTGTGAAAAGTTATTTTTTTCTGAAATTAAATTTCAAAGAAAGCGTGGAAAAACAAATTTTAATTGAAAACTTTGTCTTTCCATAAGATAATATTCCATAACCCTTAATCCTTTATTTTTCCTATGATAGAATTGTGGATAGACTCGACATTTCTTCATAAAACTTAAAACCGCAACAAATATTGCTATATGTACCTACACATAATTTTATGATGGGATTGGTTGGCTTTTTACCGCCAGAAGAAAAGATTTTTACCAACGTCTTAAATAACTTAAAAAATTTCTACATACTTTATATTAGCTTAAAAAACTTAAATAAAGAATACAATAAAAATTATGGAATTTCCAACGAACAAAAATTTGTTATTTTTGTAAATATACATATTATACGTTTAAGGTACGAACACACACAAACAGTAAAGACGAAAGAATACATTTAGAAAAGTAAAAATTAAGTTAAAATAAAGAAAATTCCTAAACGAAAATAAAAAATTGTAAAATTTTTAAGGAAAATGTTTTTATTTTTGAAAGAATCTAAACAACCCCCATTCTAATATATCTTAGTCATTGTTTGTTATTATTTTCTTTTTTTGTGTTCCTTCTTTGAAAAAAAATAAACAAAATATAAAAAAGGATCATTTATAAGTGTACATACAAGTTTTTTTATCCATTCTTATTACGTACGTACCAAAAAAAAAACACGAAACGAAAAAGGTAAGAAAAGTCGAATAACACCCTTGAAGCACTTTGTACGCAACTTTTTCATTTTGTTATGCTTTAATATGCCCGTGCATAAATTTGAGAGTTTTAACTTTATATTCACTTTCCTATAAAATTTGGTCGCTTTTCACGAAGGATTATCATCCCGATGCCGGAAAGTTCAAACTTATCATCGAAATATCTTCATACCAAAATTATGAGAATTCCGTTGTACTCGAATTATGTTCTAATAATGTGCGTCAAAAAGTTTTAATGTTTTAAACAATACGATGTTTTGTTTTCTTTTGTTCTGGTTATGTTCTATGTAACAAAAGCATTCTTTTGTTTTACTTAATTCTGGGAAATATTTTGTTTGGGGAAAATGTAATCGTACAAAAACAACTTTGCTTTCTGTTAACTCTAAAGAATATAAAAAATGTAACCTGTGGACAATGAATGATTATCCTGAGAGTTAAAAATATTATTGTTATTCACGTCTCTAAGTATATCGAGCTATCTATGTGCATATACCTAAATCTGCTAAATAGAGTAGTAGTGAGACTGGCAACGCTAGCCTTGGAGGTCGGTTAACGTTAGCATGAAAAAAATTTTCATTTTTGTATTACCAGAGTACGCTACGCCATCTTGCCGCTCCTCAGTCGTCTCAGTAAAATGTGTCATGAGACTTTGTTACTCATCTATTGCAAAGAAAGGAGAATTAACTACTCGTGATCAAGGAACTTGTTAAATTTATAATAATTAATTAAGACAAACGAATCTATATTCTACACATTTATAATAAATTTAATTCAACATGTACTTTGATTATGAATTTTATCAAACAAGTAAATAATTTATTATATTCCGAATCGAGCTCATCTAACTTAGCAGTGTAGCCCAATATAATATATTTCAGATTATAATGGACATTGTCCTAAATCTTCTTACGCCAATACATGCAGAAATATGCTGTTTTTACTAAAACAATAATAATTTCACCTGAGAACTAAGGCAACAGTTTATAACATTTAAAAATTTATCAAAACTTTAATAAATTAATTCAATGTTGTTTAGAACATATTCTTGTGAATTTAATTAAATAAACTTGTTTTCGACAGTTAAGTACAGTGAGAGAAAATAACATTCCGTCCTCACTCTAAATATTAAGTCAAAATGGAAAATTCGAAAGTTCTCGTTAATACTAAGCTACTTGGGCTAACCCCATCGCCTTAATGCTTTTTAGGTTAGGCTAAGGCCATTTAAATGTTTAAGATCATTCTCCCCACCTTTTCAGATTATATGTTATCGAAATAAGAGAAAATGTAATTCTTTTATCTTGTAAAGGAGTTTCGGAAGTTCGGGATAATAGTAAACCCCAGAACTTCCATTTTTCTTACAAGGTGGACAATTGAATTTTCCCATATTTCAATACCACATAATCTGAAGAAGTGTGGAAATGACCTTAAAAATTGTAAATGACATAAGCCTAAGTATAAAGCATAGTGACAATGATGAACAGTTAGCCCAGAGTGGGTTAGTAATAACCAAAATTTTTTAAATTTAATTACGACTGATAAATATTTATCAATAATACAGCCACTAATTTTTCGGATGGCAATGAACATGCCTGACAGGAATATGGTATGGAACAACACAAATATTATTGAACGGTATACCTCTGTAATATGTTAGTTATGAACTAGTACCGGGTACCTCGAACCAAAGAACATCCAGTTCCGAAAGGTTACAATATAATTTTGGTGTTGGTAATTTGGTTGGTTGATATAGATATAGATAATCACAAACTCCGGTTTCAATTTTCCAATTTTTTATTTTTTCACGTAAAGAAAGATAACTTGTCGGTTTGGTGGTTGATGACAAAGAGAATGATAAAATTTATTTTCTTTTACAACGTTAATTACAAATGGCCTGTTTTTTTATTGTATCCGAGATATCAGATAAATCAGATAGATAATTTATCTGACAAATCTGATAATATTTTATCTGAAAAGGCTTTTTACAGATTTTTATACACTGTACTGAAAATATGTAAAGACCACTGAACATTAGACAACCGATTGACATTTCAGCCGAAGTCATGACCTGTGAGACGTCAAAATAATAAAAGTAACGAGTATAAAAGTACAAATTAACATAAAATGGAGCGAAATATGTTAGTATTGGCTGAAATAGCCAAAAACACTTATAATATAATATATAACAGTGATGATTCCGACGACAGCAGCAGTGAAGAAGAAACTAACTTAAAAATATACAATTTTGCAGAAGAAATTGTACCTTCTTACACAAACTCAATATTTAAAAGCCATTTCCGACTAAATATTGAAACGTTTAATAAACTGTGCAAGCTGATTCATGACAGCAAAAGCCTAGAAATCCATCCAGGTAGGCCGGAAATACCAACTGAAAAGAAAATCCTTATCATTTTATGGTTTTTTGGAAATCGAGAACCCCTCCGGTAAGTAAAAGTAATATTTGATAAAAAACCAAGGAATAACAATAACTGTTTTTAGGACGATTAGCGATAGATTTAACATCGCTAAATCTACAGCCTGGAATATCATAAATGATATTTCTAAGGTATTACTGGCCTTAAATATTGAAAAGGGGATCGTAAAATGGCCTTCAGCGAGGGAACGGCTTGCTACCAAGTCATACTACACACTAAAATATCGTTTTAGAGGTACATATTATTATTATAATTTAATAAGTTATATTTATTTGTAACATAGAAATAATTGTAAATTTGCTTCAGGAATCATTGGTTCTATAGATGGTAATCATATTCCCATTATTGCTCCAAAAAATCATTCAAATTCATACATCAACAGAAAAGGTTTCCACTCACTTTTATTGCAAGCCGTATGCGACCATCGATTGAAATTCAATCATTTTTATACAGGCGAAGTTGTTTCTCTTCATGATGCCAGGGTATTTACCAGATCAAATCTTAAAAACAAGTTAGAATCAGGTAAATAGTTGAAAGATTGTTACATTAAAAATTTTAATTTATTTTTTCCACTCCGTGTGTCAGGCGAATTCGAATTATTGAATGATGAACACTTACTTGGAGATTCAGCATGCAAGTTGGAGCATTTCTTATTAGTTCCCTTTAAAAATAATGGACGTCTTGCCGATGAAGAACTGATCTACAATACTGTTCATTCCAAGTGCCGTGTTGATATCGAACGAGCCTTCGGAATACTAAAAGGGCGTTTTAGACGACTTAAATACGTCGAGACGAAAAGGACGGAGCTTATCCCGCTTTATATTGGGGCTTGTGTTATTTTACACAATTTGTGTATCGAAAGTGGTGATTTTATCGACCCGGATGATATTCAACTGGATGCAGTTGCTACGACCGACGAAAGCGCTCAGCCAACAACTTACGCTGATTCAAGCTCTAGTGATGATGAACAAGATCCACATTTAAGTGAAAGAAAACGAAAAAGATTATTCATTATGAACTCTTTATTTTAAATAACCATTTTTATTAAATTTCAAAATAAATTCGTACATTTCATTGATATGATATTGATCACATTTCAATTAATCAGCTTAATTTAAAATTTTATATAATTTATAATTATGTAGTACATATTATGTACATTAAATATATATATATATATATATATATATATATATATATATATATATATATATATATATATATATACACTCAAAAAAATAATCGATGCGATTTTTACTTAACCTGTTAAGTAAATTTAAAATTGTAAAACTAACATAATATTTTAGATTATTTACCCATGCTCAGTACAAATTTTATAAGTTCTCTTTACTCAGCCTAGGTCAAAATAACATTTTTTGAAATGTAAAAACAATTTGTCAAAATAAAACGAAACAAAACCTTTTAAATAGTTAAAAGAACTTAATCATATGTAAAAAATCATGTACATCAAAAAATCGTCATTATATTCTTATACTTATTGTTAACAAGTAAAATTTACTTAGACAATGTAAAATACATTTTTAACCAAAATTTACATTTGCAAGGTAAAGGTTGCAAACTGGTGTGTTAAATTTACATCGACGATATTTAACAATAATTATTGCATTTTTAATATAATTCGCTAGGTCAGTTGATGTAAACATCGTTTAAATTCATGAAGTTTGAAACGTTATGTTCGTAGTTTGATAACTACATAATCTGATCTGATGATGAGGATATCGAATCTTTTAATTAAACGATTCAAAATTTGTATCTCACTGGTTTTGAAAAGGTGAGACCTCATCTCATCGATGTGATAACAAATATTTTGTTATCATGCAAAAAAAATCACGATTTTATTTTTTATTAAGCAAAATGTAAATTTTACTTAAATTGAAGTTAATTCAACATTTCCATTTTACGTATTCTATATTTTCGTTTTCTTTCATCCAATAAGTTGAACCAACAAAATGCGAAGTAAATATTACATGCAACGACATAATTTTATTATAAAATATTCTTACCTAGCATCAAGTTAATTTCACGTTTCAAAATATGTGAAATTTACTTTGCGCTACTTAGGCTCAATTTTAACAGTGATTTTAGGTTAAATTTACTTATATTTTTTGTAGACTTCACCCTATTATTTTTTTCAGTGTATATATATATATATATATATATATATATATATATATATATATATATATATATATATATATATATATATATATATATATACATTACACAATTACGCTTGGGAATTATTATTATTATTTATGAAATAATCCACAAATCTCTTAAAGTCCTTATTGTGTTCAGACATCAGCTCTAATTTTTTCCTGCGGTATTCATCTTTGGAATTTTCCTCACTTCTTCGCTTTCTGTGATTTACTGAAGTGGATGTTTGGTAGGGATGACCAGTCGTCGCTGTTTCGTTGTGTTCCCTAACACTAAAATCAAGTGCGCTGGTGCTGGATGTTGTTGAAAGGGGCGATATAATGGGATCTCCGGCCATAATTTCATCAACAGCATCGTAATACAGCCAGCATTTTCTGTTTTGGCCGGTAGTATTGTTATGGTCTTTTATGGCTTTGTATTGCTTTTGTAAAGCCTTCCATTTGGATTCCACTTGAGTCCAACTGACCCGAATTTCCTTTTTATTGCATTTTTCGGCAATTCACAGGTAAATTTGTTTTTTTATGCCATTTTGTAGATTTTTGTATTCTGTTTTTATTTTGTTCAATAAAAATAGAATATTTGTTGTTGTCCATTTAAATTGGGTATCTACCACGAACAAATAATAAATTAGCCTATTATTAATTATATAATTAATTTAATAAAAATAATCACAAATTAATTTATTAATTACCATTTTCCATAGCGTCCGCCATATTTGCTGTCAAAATATTTCAAATATGTTTTTTCTCTGAACTATCTGAAATAAAATTCAGATGAAAAAATAACGATCTCAGAATGCTCAGAGAAAATTAAAAAACGACAAAAAATTTATCGGATCGATCCGATAAAATAAAAAAACGGAAAAGGCTTTCTTTTTATCTCTCTGATCTCTCCGATGTAATAAAAAAACAGGCCAAAAATATTTTTTTATTATAGATGGTTCTCGTATAGCTTTATACCAATAACTTAATTGCCGCTATATGGCATTACATTCACTATGTTGGGTATAAGAAGCGCTCTACAACTACAATAAATATGGTTTGCATCAACATTTTATTAGTAGTGGTATACAAAATGAAATGTCAATACAAATAATAATGGTTGACATAATATAATAGTATTACATGTTTATAAAGTTAATATGGTTAGTTTATCTACATAATTACAATTATTGTGTTTTATGGGTAAGTATCTACGAGTTAATAAAGTGAACAGCATAAATGAATTGAATTTTTATGTTAATACTGTCAATATACACAAAACACAACAAAATTTTGTTTGCCAAAATTATCAAGTTGAAGTTCAAGGTCAAATTATTTTGTGTATATTGTTTACATACAATTGGTTTTGTTTGGCATTACTAATAATTTGAATTACTTTCTAGGTACGCAAAAAATGAATTTTTATAAGTATTAATAATGACAAGGTAAGTATAAGTACTTAATTACTATAATATTTCTAGGTTTATGTATTTCATGTGATGTGTTTCAAGTAAATGATATGTTTCAGACAGAGAATTTCTACAGGGTAAGTATGACATGACATCATCGCTAATAATGTTTGTTTAATATAGTATCTTTCAGGGATTAATTCGTATTCCTTTTATTTATGAATCAAAATTTACAAAAATTATATTTCTATGATAAGCACAAATTTCATCAGTTTAGAAATTGAATTGTTTTGAAATTTAGTTTCTTTTCCCTTTTTTCGGCTCCTGGACTAATACTAATTTTTTCCCGTGAACACTAATTAGCAAAAATTGTGCTTAATCGTTGTGCAAAGTTTCATTTTGAAATTCGAAAAAACCATGTTTGTACCTAAATGTTTACTTTAAATAATTATTACATACTAAACATAAAAAAATCACCTGCTTAGACCGATAAATTGAAAATAAATTTTGACCATTTAACGTTGTGTGATGTGTTTTCCTTAAAGCTCTTGGGCAAAAGGTTCATAATAGGTTGCGACTTCAATATAAAGGATACTCTAGCTGTATCTGAGTATATCGAGGGGGTCTTGGCGACTCGAGTTATCAGAAGAAAAATATATCTTAAAGAAAAAATAAACCTGACAGACTTATAACTTTGCACTTAACTTGATTTTAAAAAAAAGATGTCTTTATCTTTTACTTTTAATTAATCTTTTTTTATTTGATTTTATTTTATTTATTTAATTAATATTTTATTTACTGAACTTTATTTAACAGAACAATTTATATTTTAGATGTGATCTCTTACACGCTAACTTAACAACTAACTTACAATAATTATTTAATCTAACAGATTGACATTTGATCCTACAATATGCATAAATGCATAGATATGCATTTATGCGAATCTTGCACTTTTTGTTGCGCGTCGTTTTCGATGTAATACTCCGCGTGTGTTTGAAAAGTAGATCCCATCATACGCGTTGTTGTTGTATAACAATGTTATGTTGTTGTATTGTCATGTGTAGAGGATCGTAACTACAGTAGACAAGGAAGTAGAAAAATTTGTCACAGACTATACAAAAATCGGCTTTGGGAAAGTACTCCAGAAATAAAAATATTTTAAAAAAAATAACTGTCCAAGTTTTGGCTTTTATATTATTTAACCGCAGAGATTCCGCAGCAGCACTGGTGAGGTACCTTAAAAGACCGCCAACAAATCGCTCAAACTCCTTTAAACTGTTAATTATTATGTTAAGGGCGAAAAATTTTTTGATGTAAATGTGATGTGGAACAGATCACATATCAAAAATGGTGGTGAAGAGTTTGTACCAGCGACTTTAAAGATATTTACGGAAACTCTTTATAAAAAACGAAACGCGCATGCTCTTCAACGAAAACAAATAAAAAGATGCAGCTTCTCAGTCAATGTACGATATACGGATGCAGACTAAAATCGTTTATAATCACCAGTGCGACCTATTGAATTCAATAGGGATAACTGCATCATACAATGAGGCTGCCAATTACATCAAATGCGCAACAAAGTTTGCAGACGTACAATGCTGATGTTGATGTATGTACTTTGGACGGCCAAGACACATTTTACGCTCTAGGTGGGATTAAATGGATTGCACCTGCGGTTAAATTGTGTAAAAAGATACAACGAACATCGATTACACAAAATAACAAACAAAACCGCTTAACATACCTATACATATTTTTAAAAAACCAGACTCAACAGGATTGAGAAAACTTATAATTGAGCATATAAATGCAGGTGCACATGACGTGCACGATTTACTTGGATTTAATAACTTAAAAAAAGTAAAATGTACCAAGTTGGAATTGATATATGCAAACAGTTAATAATGCTGGTAAGATTTATAATTTTCCTCAAAATCGTTTTAATTTTAAGAAACTTTTTTAATTTTCCAAGGTTCGTTTGAAGTTTCACAAATAGTACCAGTGCCGTCCATCAATTTAAGTGCAAGTGACTTGACGAGTTCAACCTAGTTACTTTTGATCAACCACTCTTTATGAAGTCAATTGAAATGTTTAAGTCTGCGGAGCAAAACAGTGATTTATCTGGAATAATTGTACGCCTTGTAGGATTTCATCGACTCATGTCATATCTTGTTACAATTGGATATATCATGAAAGGGAGCGGACTAGAAGAATTATGGGAAACGGTTCATGGCTATGCAACAGTCAAACACATGCTTACCGGACATGCTTTTTCACGTGCTTTACGAGCACAGATACTGATGGTATTAGCGTTAAATTATTTGATTATGAACAATTCAGAAGATTAGAAATCTGTAATAAAATCTTCTGAAGTCATAGAAACGTATCAGAAACTGATAGAAAACAGCATGTCACCGGATATGAGTCATGATTCGGAAGTGGTACGCGACCTGGAGAGCTGCTTTAAAAGTAACATCAAAAGACTAAGAACAACAAACAGAACATGCAAACTTTGGCTCTAATATTTTGAGCAAGTTATCATTGTGCTGCAGTATATCCGACACGGAAAAAAATGCTCTCTAGCACGAAGAAAATAGTCAATGATATAAGAAAAATGAGCTCTTCATTTTCAGCTAAGAATTTTATTTCACAACATAAACTTTAATATTCTTGATTTAATGTTTAATTTTTACGTTGAAACAAACTTTAAACGTTTGTTAGAAGAAATTTAATATGCAAAATGAAGAAAATATGGTTTCTAATCAGAATATTGTCTTTGTTTTTACTAATAATTAGTTCTTCAGTTAAGAAATATTATACAATTTAAAGAAATGATTCTTAAAACGTTTGCGTAACTATTTTATTTTAAAAGTAAACATTCTTGTATTGATCTATAAATCTCTTCAAATATTATCATTCGTTTCTTGTTTAGAGATAGGATATCTGGACGTAAGTATATATTTTCTTGAAAATATGTATTAATTTTTCTTATAGAAAGAAGTTTTTATTATATATAATCGTACTCATTTCTTCTAGAGAATAAACTTATTCTTGATCAAAAAAAACATTCTTCTTGTCCACTTTAGCATATTTCTTGTTATAAGAAATCATTTCCTTATTTATTCTTGATTGAATAACATTTTTCTTGTCCACTTTACTCTTATTTCTTGTTACCAGAAATATTTTTCTGCATTCTTATTGGATAAATTAAAAATACAATTCAAATTAATATTCGATTTTATTTCTTTATAAAAATCAAATTCCTTATAAAATAAATCTTATAACTAAAATTTATAGTTTAATACAAAAATTGCCACTTATAATACGAAATAATATATATGTACATATGAAATCATTTATAATTAATTATTATATATAAAATTAAATCTATTATGGTCGGCGATTGATCGTCGTCGAGGAAAGACGTGTTTTTGTCTCTCCTCGAAATAAATAAATTATTTAATTTAAATTTGTTATAGTTAACTAATAAATAACTAATAATTTTATATGTGTTAAATAAATAAATAATAATAATAATATAATAATAATTTGTGTAAATTGATAAGTAAAGTGAAAAGTTGTACATATTGTATGTTTATATAAATTTGTGTGTGGTGTGTTTGCATTGGTGTAGAATATGTACGTAACAATTTGCACTTATATTACATATTTTAATACCGTTGCTTGAATGCATCACACGCGCTATATGTAAACCTTCAATGTGTATGACTTTTTTGATTCCAAAGGATGCTAAGATAAGTGTTGTCCATTTATTCATTGTTTCAATACATATTTTAATTATTATATATACTTTTTTCAAATAAATTTTAAGTATAAAAAACCTTTTAACTGTATTTTATAACTCATAAAGGTGTAGAGTACTAGTATTCTCATCTAATGGGTCAATCGAGTACAGTTTGCGCGAGAAAGAGATTTTTAATACCGTTGTTCTGTTTTTGTTACACTCGCTTAACAATTTTTGTTGTTGTTTCGCTACATTCCAATATCCACTAAAAATGTGGTTTTGCGATGTATATACATAGCTTGTTATATGCTTTTAGCTTTGGCTAATTGGTCGTTGGGTATATATGTGTTGGTTTGGTTACGATGAAACAATTTACAAGATCAGGGTTGCTTTTGTTTTCATATTATTTTATTTATATTCATTACATAATTATTATATATTTGTTATATGCATAGGTATTTACTTTTTGTGCTTGTGTGTGTAAATGTTTTTCGATATGAAAATACACAGAAAAAAACAGAAGATCAAATCATAGATTTTAGTTGTTGTTTTCCTTGTTGTTCGCCTTTTCATTTTGATTTCATTTGTGTGATCAATTTTCACAGAGGCGGCGAGGATATGGTGGAGCCGTATTGCAATAAATTTTCTTTCATATTTGTGGTAGAGTGCTTTGAATAGATTTCGTTCATGATGAGTGGTTGGTCGGTGTCTGCGGTTTATGATGGTTGTTCATTGAACATTGTGTTTCTCATCTTACGGAGGGTTATATCCATATAACATGCTCTGTCGTTACCTGTATTTGTAAGCTATTTTGGGCTATTTTAAATCGTTTTGTTTGGGAGTTGATGTCAATCAATTATCAATCAATTGTTGGTATAAAAAGGCAAATTTGCAGTTTTGCATTGAACCCTTGTCTTAGGTTTGGATTTGTATATCCAGGTTGGTATCTTTGCTGAATATTATAGATGTTTTTCTTAAAGTTTACCGTCGGTTCCGCGGGAGTTGAGTCATTTTTGAAATTTTAGGATGATCGGTCGTACGTTGGGGTTTTTGAGCTGTAGGATTGCCGCGATACTTTTATAATCACGACTGCATGAAGCATGGGTGTTGTCGATTAGTGATGTTGATGGGAGATCGCTTGGCGAATGGTAGAGGTGTCACGGGGAGAGGATTCAAACCGTCTTTTGGGGTTGTTTCGGATACAACTTTGTGTGTTGCAGTGTGTTTTTTGTTTATAGAGGGGGTGGGTAACTAGTACTCTTGGATAAACATAACATATCCTTTGGTACATTTTACTATGACTATTTATAAAATAATTCTTTTCACAATGTGATTTCAGAGATTATTAGAATTTTACTAATATTCCTTCATCCAATTATTCAGCGTTTGACTATTAAATCATTATACATATTTTAATTTGGTGAGAAATTTAGAGTTATCGAGGTTTACCAGGTGTTTATTATTAATACTATTATTCATACAGTTCCTGATTAAGCTCATTTATTTAGTTATTTCTAATGAAGATGTTTGATTACAGGATCTTGAAGATCATTGAACTTTGAAGTCGTAATATTTTCTAATTAAAAATAAAATTTTAATTTAAAAGTCAGAAGAGCAGACAATAGGAATCATAATGGCTATCGGGTTTCTAATAAATTTGTCATTTCAGCGAATACTTTTTGGAACTGCATATATCTTGGAAGCTACAGATTAAATTTGAAATGCAGTTAAATATTGCTGTACTTAGATAGTTTTTCAGGGATCATGGCTTTTTTTAATTAAATTATTTTCTAGGTTGTTTCGGGAGACTGTCATGAAGAGGTTGCTTGGGAGACAGTAAATTGGTGAAGGTTTTGATTAGCTTGTTCTAGGTTTGATAAACAATTATCGCTGGTTGTTCTTTTTATGATTTATTTAATACGATTGGGTTATTTGGAAAATGGATCCTACAGTTGTGCTAGCTACTTATTAATTCTGCCATCTTACAGATTCCTTTAAAATAACTATTCAATTCTGGTTTAATTAAGGTATTGGGGTTCAAAAACTGTGCCAAATATACATTATTGATATTACCTTACATATATCAGATTAGTTGTTTTTGAAACCAGTTTTCATTTGGCCATTAGGGATGGCAAGGACAAGTGATCTTCACATTATATAATTTTTTTATTTAACTATTTTTTTATAAATAAATCCATTAATTCAACAGATACACAAAGATTCTACCAGTTGAAGATAAAAAAAGAAGGTCGTCCGTTCCTTTCGTGCTTTGATACTAGTACTGCAATATTTAGTGATTTCTGGATTCGATTTGTTTTAATTTATTTTGATTTAACTTGTTTTAAGAGAAATTTAGTTAATACTAATCATAACATTACATTTATTTCATTCAAGCTAATTTAACTCTTAATAATGACATTTTATTTCAGGAAATTTACTGCAACTTAATTAATAAAGATTTTTAATTATAATTATATTTTTTTTAGGATGCTGAGTTCTGAATATATCGAAAAAAATCAAAAATAATTGTGTTGTCTTGTGCTAACCGTCTTATATTATATTTCAACTAACAATTTACTAACTATTGACTACTTAGGTGTCTGAAACCGGGTCAATTTCCATAATAATTAACAAACCTTTCCTATCCCTCCATCTTGTTATATGTAAAAGAGTGTGCGGATGGGCCCGGCGTCAACCGGGAATCTTACTTAGGTTTGGTTGCACATTCCAATCAATCAATCAATCAATCAAAATAAAATTAAATCTATTATGAAACATTTTCATTCATACAAGTTGAAGGACAGTTGTCCTGACACTGAAATCTACTATTAGTGTGCAACTTGTGAATTATTTTTAAATAACTTATAAGATTATCAACTTCTAAAAATTTCGTTTTACATATAAAACATGAATACATTGTTAAAAATATAATAATAGAATAAAATTAGAATTTTCAATGTTTAGTTTTATTAATTCAGAGAATGAAAAATGTAATAAAAATTAATATATACTATTCAGATTCCATTGATTCAGCGAAAAATTTAAATGATTTACATTAAAATATTTAAAGATTACTTATTTAATTCAGTAATTAAAATTAAACTTTCGGTATCAATTTTATCGCACTTTGTGTCGATTTTGTAAAAATATTTTTGTATAAAATACATTACTTTCTCACACTCAACGGAGAATTTTAAATTAAATGCAAAGTTAGATTTAAAACACAAATCAAAACAACTTAAAAAACTATCGACCAAATAAAAATTTTCGTCGATTGAAAGTGCGTATTTGTCTACGGAATCTTCCTGATACATAATAATAAATGGCTGTACGCTTAAATTATATTGTGTATACAAGGCCCGCTTCTCCGAAATCAGTCGCGAAATATCTGTTAAGTATGGAACCTCTGTTATTAAGGCTTCGATAGAATTTCCAACTAACGGTTTCCAAATTAGTTTGGTTGTTGCGCTTCTTACTCTCACACTAGGCTTTAATAAATAGTGTAGGCACGTAAACAATTTTAGGTTAAACGATGAGCCTGAAATAGAAAAAATAATTCAAAATGAATTATCATTCAAAAATATATTTAAAAAATGGAAATAGCATTAATTAATTTAATAATTTAATTAGGTAAATTAATTAAATTATATAAATTAATTTAATTATATACATCGATTAAATTAATGTAATTAATTATATTAATTAAACCATAAGTTTTGGAATATGCCTTATCGTATTTAGAAAGTACTTACTTCTGTCACCATCCTCGTCCAAAAATTTTATTAAATTTTTATTTTTTTTTTTTAATTGGAATAATTTTAAAAACGAAATTATCCCAATTATATATCAAGTTGTACCGTCTCTCCGGGTACAAACAATTAAATTCCAGATCAATCTGAAACAAATTAGAAAAATTGTTACTCTTTGAAAACATAACTTTGAATTGGTGTTTTTATCAATCGAAAGCCACCTGCATGCTTTAAAATTGGCCATTCATCAAAAAAGTTTATGATATTAATATTTTTTTCAGCTTGGAGATTACTTTGTCGGCCGTCGTGTGTGGCTATCCAATGCCTCTCGACATCGTCCCATGGGCTAGAGAAATGGTACAACCATTTCTTAGATACTTCGAATTCCTGATTTACTTCTGAAATGAACAAAAATAGTAAAAATTAATATTGATTTATAATATCTAGAATACGTTAGTTTTACCTGTATTCGTTGCAGTTGCGGTACAATCTTTTATTTGTTGAGGACGTCTATTTTTTTTCCAAGTATCCCACTTTACGATATTTAAAACTTAGATTTTTGTGTTTGTGGTACAACATTCCAGACGGCTTCGGTCCACCTCGTTAATACAACTCCTGCAAAAATGAAAATGTTTTATTTTTACTCATTTACATTACATTTATATCGGCGTATTACCTTATTTTTCCATAAAAAATTTCGTTATATCTTTAGAAATTTTTTCTTATATTATCTTCGATACAGGGTTTTCTACTATACAATCGACAATCGAAGTAACCAATAGGTCTCTTGCGTCTTCATCCAGGTGTGGCGGGTCACTGTTGCTAAATATTTTTAAAATTCTAGAACCTTTTTTGATTTTGAGAAATTCTTGCAGATTCTGGAAAATAAAAATGTTTATATAATAACAATATTACATTTACAGTCATTTTTATTTTTATATAGTTTTTTTTGCTAAACTTTTTCGTTTTTATTTTATTATACTTACTTTAATTTATTTTAACAAATTTTAAATTAAACCAATTTTTGGATATAGGGCACTAAACACTATTTATTTTTACACAGTTAAATATAAATAGCAACACATTAAATGTAACAAAAAAAAAAAAATAACGCACCTCACCATAAAAAACTTAATAGAATGATAGAAAATAAATTTAATTTTGCAATTTGTTCGATCACTTTATTTTTCTTGGAGCAAGAAACACATTTTTCGAATTAGAGTTTTGATTTTCTTGTTATGAAAAAATTAGAATTCAAATGAAGAAATATTTTCTTGAATTTAAAAATTTATTTTGATGCGAGAAAAGTACCTTTTAATGAGAAAAAAGATACTTAAATGATTAGAATAACTTGTTTCAAAGAAGAAATAGTTTTTCTTGAACAAATCTATTCGTACGATTGATAAAGATTTTTTGATTTCTTCCTCAAAACCATATTTCTTAGCTTAAGAAGTTTTTGTTTTAACGAGAACTTAATTTCTAAAAATAGGATTAAAACGTGTAATTGTAAATGAGCATTTTTTAATGAAATGCTAATTTTCGATATTAGTTCTATAAAGTATAATCCCCAACTACTATAATAATTTTGACAAACTGCATTATCAACCTGATTCTCACCAAAATACTAAACAGTCGTCACGCAAACACTAGATAGTTAACGACTACAAGTTCTTACGTTCATAAATCCGATCTGCACCCAATTGTCTTACAATTGGCTTACAAGGAACATTTTCAAATCGTACATGGCCTGGTTGACCCCGATTACTCCTCCATCAATTTTGCATTGTGGTTTGTCTCCTCTCCACTATCTCTCGGATTAAATTCTGTATACTAATCTGAAGTCAAAAAATATCTATAAGGCATGCGGCCCTGCCGTAATTCGAGATCAAATATTGAAGTTGTTCGTCCGGTACGATGGGAAAATAGAATTTTACAACCAGTTCTGAAACGTAATTGTGGTATAATTGATCCTCTAACCACCAACTAACATCTAAACTAAAATTATTATTAGATAACTACCAAATATTTTAAATATACAAATGCGCTTCGTGAGTATCAATCCACAACTTATCTCTTGAGAAGAGCTTGGTGTTGGCTTTCTTACGCATAGCGTTGAAAAATGTGTCATCGTTTTCCGTGTTTCAATCAAAGTTCGAGTATGAAAACTAAGATTGTGTATCAAACAATTTACTATGTATTACGATCCTCAGTGTTTATCTACCTACTGAAGATAAATCAGATGACACCAAAGTTTAATAGTTTGTTGATCAGCTACATTCCACACCATGATACAAAAATTATCGTAGGCGATTTTAATGATAAAATCGGTTGGATTGTAGAAACAGCAATATCTATTGACCAAAACAGCTTTCACCAGATCAGTAATAACGATCGTGTCTCCACTATGGAATTGGATATTAAAAGCGTACATTATAGGATCCATATCGTTAACTTTAGCTAAAAATCATAAGAACTTTTCAGTTTGACGTGAAATTTCATTCAAAAATTATAAATATAAAAAACCTCAAATTTATTTGGTTGTTTATATCAAAATGATAGAATTTGAATGAAGAAATACTCACTACGAATATTCCTTGAATATTTCTTCTTTCAAGATAACATTCTTAAAGTAAATTTATTAAAATCCTCTTGAATAAAGAAATTATATGTGTGTCTAATAAGAAATAATTTTACCTTCGAAATGTCTTTATTTAAGAAAATTTATTACCACAGTTTGAGATAGGGCTAATTTTCTTAATTTCAGAAAATTTCTACTCAATACATGATAATGTTCTTTATTTTAATTTTATTTTACTGCACTAAAGAATTTATAGTAACGTTAAATTCAAGAAATATTAGTTCAAATCAATAATTAATATTCTTCTTGTGTCAAGAAATGTTTCTCTCTTTAAGGAAACAAAATTCATCACCAAGAAAAAGTAGGACGAAATAAGATACTAAATTTTTAAATTAAGAAAAAGCGAATGTTGGACTATAAAGAAATCATTTTCTTTGTGGTAACAAGATTATTTTTTTTCGTGGAGCTGAGAGGACTACCGACTGGCAGATGCATATGGAATATGTTCGTAGTCCATATTTTCAATCTGCTGGTCATAACTTAAATACAAAACCTGCTCATTTATATTTACAGAAAATGAGAGAGTGCAGACCAAGCTGACCGACGAAGAGTACAAACAATTTTCAGAGAAATACTTTTCGATAAGAAGAAAAAGTGTGCAATGGAGCGGTATTTGGACGAACATGTGCATAGAATAATCACTTATGCGATCAATGAAGACGATAGGAGGGTTATCTCGAGGACGAGGCATTCCCGATGACACCATTTTAAAATGGATTGTTTCTACGCCCGTTAGCATGCTTGTGATATGCGCGATGGAAAGTTTTACAGGACAATCATCAATTACTTCCGAACAGCATGTTGAACTCCGAGGCAGTAGGAAAGCAAGAGACAATCTGGACAAAAACAAATTTATTTCATGGCTTCAACAACATAACCCATTTCGGAATCGGTGATCTTGTCAGTTTATCAACTGGACTTGTTGCTGATTCCAACATCATCTGTGATAGTGCTTTGGATAAAGGTGAAATTCTGCTGCATAATACATTGGGTAAACATTTGCGAACGTCGTTTACACAAGAAAACACAAAGTTATTCCAATTGCAGCTTAGGATCAGGGAATACAAATAGATAACGAAACTTTCGTTATAAACTCGATGCAGTTATTTCATCGAATTGTTTGTATCGTAAAAAGTCCGAAAGAGTTGCAGTCTTATTTTAAATATGAATTGGCTTCAGCTCCACATTCCCTTTCCAACGACGGTCTCCTACGAAAGGGAACAAAATCGAGCATCAAAACCATATGTAAAACAAATTGTAATTATATTGTATATGGAGGCCATGTGCTTCACTCGGTACTATGGCTAAAGCCAGCAACATGTGGCACGATTCTACATACTTATGGTGATTATGTTTTAAAACATTGTGGCAGAAACACAACGGTAGTGTTTGATGGTTACCTGGACTACGCCACCACGAAAGGAGAAGAAAAAGACAAGAGCCATTGCCAAGATTTCAGCAAACATCGAAGACGGGATCAATATGACGTGCACAATTTCTCAAAGCGAATTTCTCATAAGCACTCATAATAAATCGAAATTCATCGGTAAACTGAAGCATTACCTACATTGTTTGAACATACCAACACATCAGACGGAAGATGACGCGGATACCTCTATCGCAAATATAGCTGCGGGAGCTTTGTAAATCGAGGGGATCGCAGGTGGTGGTTGCTACAGAAGACTCGAACATCCTCATCCTGCTTGTATTTGTATGTTCACCAGCACGTCAAACAATTTGGCTTCTTTGCCCCAAATCGAAGACTATATCATATAGCAGCAGAGAGGACACATCTGTCTTCATTAAGAGACCTGCTTCCAGTTCATCATGCTTTCTCCGGATGCGATACAACCTCAGAATTGTACAGGAGAACTAGAAGCATTCAAGCTTTTGCAGGCCAATGCAGAGGGCCGACGTGCACGTGTTCTTGCAAACGAGTGCCATGAAGACGAATATTGCAGGCAGCGGAGCGCGTTAATATGTGAACTATATAACATCACCAAAGAGACTCCACTAGAAGAAGCAAGAAATCTGGCTTACAACAGAGTAATTGGTAATCTGCAGTTATATTCTAAATTCGATTTAGCTTGTCTCCCACCAACAAAAGCAGCTGCAGATCAGCATTCATTTCGGGTATACAATCAAGTTCAAGCATGGCTGGGGAAAGTAGAGCTGTCAAAAGTGCTGCTCTTTCCAACTGACCAACTGACCAGAACATCTGCTCAAGTTGATATCTTGCACCTGTTTTACCCGCAATGCGTAACAAGATGCGGATGTAAGCGGTCAGGAATGCTGTGCCCAGCAATGTGTGGAACCTACCAGGGTATATCACGCAACAACACTACAATCGAAGAAGATCTCAAAGCACTCTCAACTCTTTCGCGGTTCACTTTTGACGTTCTACTTTACGCATTGCTTGCCGCATTCGTGGGGAGGACAAGACATGTCGTAGGAACAAAATAGTCTTAAGCACGCATGAAGTATTTCTGTTTCTCCTGGTTTCACGTACAATTTCCCTCTTTCAGTACTTTTACTTGTGTAAATCAAATCCACCATAAAAGCTTGTTTTTGGCAATCTACTTTGTGTTGAGTGGGGATGAGTATGATCTAGAATTGTGGTAAGTGGATTTGCTTTGTTTGTTTTTGTTTTGCGTGATGAGTGATCGTTTTTGAGAGTTCAGAGACATTAATGGATTTTTTTTTATTAATATATTAATATTTTTTTTTATATACATATGTCTCCGTCTTGTTCGTGTGGACAATGTAGAAAATTAGCATACAATTGTTAAAAAAATTTGATTTCCAGGAGGACATGAATAGGATGATGCTCTTTCTATGTTGAATGAATAATTATATCGCTGGTTTTTCGTAATATGGCTTATAATTTGCTTAATATTATTATTAATTGATGCAATAGTTAACTATCGTAGATACACTTGGGCTGTTTTATTTTTAACACTTCCTGATATGATTTTTTATTTTATAATTAAAGCATTGGACAGTCGATTTGGGTATTTTTTGGTGCTGGTTATTCTTTGATAATTCTCTAAACTTACAGAATCTTGTTTAACTTGATAGTTTCACTTCTATGTATTGGGGATTCTAGCTTACAGATTCCTGATTATCTGTTTTTGAAACCAGATATCGTTTGGTAATTTTTTATTTTTATAAATTAGCATTTACATTATTATATTCTTTATACTAAACATCAGGTTAATTTAGTAACTATTAATCATTACATTTTATTTATTTTATTTCAATTATACTCGTATCTTACTGTATTCTGTAGCCGTATTCTTAAAATCGGTTGAAATTTACCCGATCGGAATACAATTTTCTTTGAAATTCTCAATATTATTCGAATTTTTCGCCGGCTATTTTAATCATATTTTTTAAATTTCTTTTTTTTTTAAATTAAGAAACATCATTTTTTCCCCTACTAAGGGAAAATTCCGACTGGCTAAACCGATTCGAAATTAATCTCTTAGGCCGTGTGTGAATGTGTTAAAAACTAGTTAAAAATTGAAATTTTGACAGCCAAATTAAATTTTTTTGATTTATTCACCACAAAAAAGCAAAAATAAAAAATGTATCGCGGTGGAGATCGTCCAAAATTTTGACAACTGATGTTAAAAAAATATAACCTAATATTTTAGCGTTGGGTATATTTTTGTATGTTAATTTTTATTTTCATAAAGTATGCCGTGCTTAAATTTCAGATTTCACTAGATGTCACATTCCCAACTTTAACAGTCCTCAATAATAAAATCGTAATATATGAACATGGCGGAATCAAAAAAAAAAAAGTGAATGAAAAATCGATAAATCTTACGCAATATGTAAGTATATAATGATGTTCAAGATATATTTTAGTAGTATTAATATATGAACAATTAATTTTTGTTTGTTTGGGACATATGAAGAAAGAATGTTTCAAAAAACTCCAATTTGAGTGCCGGATGGAGGTAAATGTTAATTTTTATTTAATATTATTTTGAATTCTATATCGTATTATTTAATTTCCAGAAAAGTTTTTGCGGAATGTAGAAAAATATTAGGGCCCGACAAGACCTTTTTAAATTGTAAACAACAATGGGGAAGTCTAATGAAAAAGTATAAAGTATGTATTGTAAATCGATGCTAGAACAAATTTATTTTTTATTTTATTTATTTAATTTTTTGTAAAATACAATTCTATTTTATTTTGCAGAGATTTTTAAAATAAATACGGGTGAAGGTGCCGGAGATGATGCCCCAGACGAAAAAGGTAATAGGGAAGATTGGCCTTATTTTAAAATAATGGGCGCATCCAGCTCCGCTAACTGTTGGCAACATGTTTAGTATAATCAACATGTTGAGTACTGAATGTAACCGATACATCGAGAAAATTATGGCAACACTGATGAGTTAAATGTCATCGGTATAATCATGTTGATACATTTGATGACCAGTTTATAAGTGAATATACAAATAATTTTTAATTTTAATAATCAATAAATATAAAATAATAAACTTCTAAATATTATTATAAAAATAATACGGGGTTATTTAAAATTTAAATATAAATATTAGAAATGGAAAGTAAGTATTTATATTATAAAACATAACCTCAAACAACAATTTTTGAGTTTTTTTTTGCATAAGGTACATTTAAATGGACGAAGGAGACTACCTTGATCATTATCAACGAGTATAATAATAGAAAAAATGCATTAAGAGATCCAAAAAAAAAGAAAGATTTAAATAGAAAGAAATAAAAATTGTGTTTTTGGGATTGGGGTACGACATCACCGTCGATTTTTTAGATAGAAAATTTAGGAATTTGAAAAAACGTACACTGATATTAAGGATAAACATAATCGGACGGGAAGCGGTCGAATTAATTGGGAGTTTTTTGATACATTCAACGAGATATTTAGCGATGATCGAGCCATCAACAACAATACTATGTCATCTATAGAAGTCGACATTGAGCCTCAACGAAGTAGCAAATCTTGTTGAAACGAATGGCTGTAGTCGAAAACGTGCCTTAAGTGATTATCGACAGCAACAGCTGGATATTGAACGAGCAAAACTTGTAAAAATGGATAGACTGATCGATAATATCGAAAAAAATACTAAAGTCCATGAAGAACGGAATGTTTTGCTTAAACAAATTATTGATAATAGTTCCTCTAACCATTTATATTAATGAGCTTTAATAGTACTAAAATAGATTTTAGATAAATAAAAACCTGAAGTGATATTAAATACCTATATTTTTACAAGAAATGTAATTTGATACCTGAAATTAAATTAAGTTAGGAAGTATTAGGAGTTTTGAATTATAAAATAAATTTATTTTTTGTTTCAAATTTAGATTTTTTAATTAAATTTTTCTTTTTAGGTATGCTAACCAAACTTAACAAATAATTTCTCTAATCATTTTCAGGCCGTTTCATTAAAAAAATCCAATTCCATCTCTTCTATAAATTCATCGGCGATGTTTATTTATTATTTGTGTTTTAATTACATAAACTTAGTAAATTATTCCGTTTTACGTTAGATGTCGCAATATCTTCATGATGAATATCTGGGTCATTTAAATCAACTTCATCGACTTCATATTCGATAAATTCGTCCCCAGGGTAAATGTCGTGTTCCAAAATTATGTAGGACGCAAGCAGCTGTTATGCTTTCGTTAATCCGCTGGTGACTAGACATATCGATGTACTTCAGTTTACGAAACTTTCCTTTCAAAAGACTCTTTGGCTGAAATGAGGTGACCATTTTGTTTAAATGGTGTTACCAAAAACATGCTGTTTGGATAGGCGGTATCACCAAGTATATGACGTTATTCATCTAACAACGGATCGTTATTATCAGTCAGTTTTTGAAGTATCGGACTCTTGTTGAAGATCCGAGCATCGTAAATTCGACCTGGGCTCCCCACGTACATGTAGATAAATTTTCGGTTATTGTCACAAATAGCTAAAATTAAAAAACACGTTTCAAATTTTTACTTAATTTACAGCATTATAGTTTCAAGCTGTACCTTGTAGTACGAACGGAACGATTTTCTGCTGTAAAAATCAACAGCATTCTCCGTGGGCTGCTTAATTTGAATGTGACATCCATCAATAGCTCCTATTACGCCGGGTATTCCTGACTGGATTTTAAACTCCTATGATGATAAAATTAATCAGTAATTATTTTCAATTGAATTAATAAATACACTCACGTTAGAAATTTCCAATTGCTTTAAGAGGTTTGGGAACTGGATATACATATACAGATTTCAAATTTGATATGGCCTTTGTAATTTGCACAAAAATGAAATGTGCGGTATTTAGTGCGATACCGAATCGGTCACTCGTTGACATGAAGCACTCTTCTTTTGACATAAACCATATCGAAAATAGTATTTTCTTCTCCAATGAAATTTTGCCATTATTCCCTAGTATCCGCCGTAATACAGAACATATGTAGTATCTAAAATAAAGCAGAAATTATTAATTAAAATGATTTTATAATAATTAAATTTCATAATTATATACCTGAAATGTTGCTCGGGACATTCGAAAATGTCTATGAAAAACATCAAAATCATATTGAGGTATGGTAACCTCAAAATAGTTTTCTATTCTTATTGGCGTCTCGCCTCGGTCTTGCTGCATATTTGGGGTTTCTATGGCAGTTTCAACAACTGCCATAATCTATTCTATACTGAAGGTATCACTTTCACTAAACTACAAACAATTTATTATTGAGTCCATTTTTCTTTTAATAACACAACTACACCCATTCGTTATATTAAAAGAAACACAATTCTCCATTTGATCAATCAGATGCATTCAGGTCAGTTTACGTTCCCAACATATATCATCAAATATGATACCGATAAGTAGCGGTATCTATGATGGCGGACCTGAATGCGCCCAATGCATAAATATGCTAAATTTAAAGATAACTACCATCCTCCCTATTTACTTTCAAACAGTAACGGGTAATATAAAAGAAAAACACCCCACGAGGTAGATAACACCAATAATGAACTTACTGAGGCCACACCAATATCACGTAGTTCAACACCGTCTTAATTTATCAGTCAGTAATTTATCAGTGCCGTCGTCGTCGGGTAATTTATCTGTGCCTTCTACGTCTCGCTCTCAATTCGGCAGACGCAATCTTGTAGATATAAATGCAAGATGTTGTTACAGTTGTATATTGGAGTTTTTATTTTTTATCGTTCGTGGACAATTCGATGCATTGCTGTGGCATAAGGCTTTCCTTCTAATTTGTATTTACTATACGAAATTTTATAATTTTCTTTTGTTGTTGTTGTCGGTTGCGAGCAACCCTACTGGAAGAGAATCGATGAACTCATCGATGAGTTCACCATGACTCATTCAATGAAGTCTCAAATGAACTTTATTCTGTGCCGGGGACTAAAGGCATTTATATATTTAATGAAGTTTTACGTGCTCTAATGAAGGATGTTCATAAGTAATTTTCTGTATAACGCATCGATGAATTCATACACGATTTTTGTAAAAAAGTCATTGAGATAGTAATAAGGCAGTTCTTACGGAAATTCATTTAAGTAGTGTGCTATAATCTATTAAGGGGCATTTTGAATGGTTCTTTATGATTTGTGATTAATATTTAATGTTTTAACTATAAAATAAAACACGTCTTCACTTTGTAAGTCACTTTTAGTTCAGATACACATATTGAATTACTTTTCTTATGTTATTAAAATAACATCCCATATAATTAAACGAATTGTCCAAGTAAATTAAAATTGTGTGTTTAATCACTTCTACAATTTTTACTAGAGTAACATGTTTATACAAGTTGAAAAATTAAATGGTTTCTCTCAGTGAAACTGGATTTTACCATTAGAAAAGTAATAACAGCCTCTCCACTAATGACTTTTATTAACAAGTTCATTAGTTGATTCAGTAGAACGCCCAATACATAATTTTAATTTCTCACGAAGAGAAAAATAATTGCAATATATCTTTTGACCAGAATTTCATCGAGAAGTTCACTTATGTTGTCATCAATTGCTCGACTTACAAAAAATTCAGTCACATACAATCAAATAAAATTTGAAGATTTTTCAATACTAAATCAAAAATTTATGTAATTCGTATGTTTGTGAGAGTTTTTGCGTTACTGTGTTTGAGACTTGATGAACATTTTCCGGTAGGGAAGATCATATTGTACATAAACAATTATTACGACTAGATTTATATGGCGTTAATTGGTAGATTTTCTTTTGTATGCATTTATTTATTTCGATTCTCTTTTGGTCCATAGATGATGTGTTTTTGTAGTGGTCGATAGGAAATTGGTAAAATAGGTAAATGGTCGTCATCGCGATATAATAGGTCCAAAAATATGTGTGCGATCGAACCAGTATTGCTATCTACACAATTGCACTAAATAAGCGGACATATAGGTGACGTAGCAAATGACAATAGATTGGCATAAATTCTAGGTTTTATACAATTTGTAAGACAAAAGTTAACGAGAGGCCGCCGCAGATAGATGTACACATGACCAGAATAAAATAAAATATTTTCTTTTTTGACCGTTTATGGGTAAGGACCGGTAGTTATTTGGTTCGTGTAGCATTAGTGATTATTTTTTTACCTTTCTCTAGTGAATAAAATATCTGGCCAACCGGCTTTTACAATAGATTTGGGATAATATGTCCATTGATAAACATTTTGAAGAGTAAACTCTTACTTATACTCAGTAACTAGAAGCGGGTAAGCAAAATCGCAAAGTTTAGTGTTGTGCAATCTATAACTTAGAATTTCTTTTAAATCAAATAGGGCCTCTTTTAAATAGCGTCCATTTTTTGTGAAAAAATAAGAATCGTAAGCAGAGCGTATTTATCGTATACAAACGGATTGCTTATTACCGAATCACGGGGCTCTGTCTCTCTCTGGCACTATATTCCATCAAGGGATTTGGCCGCCTCAAATGAGGTTTCATAATCATTTTTTCATTTCGGATAATGAATGATTAATTCATTGATCCTAAACCAGCCGTGAATTTTTTTTCCTTGTCACCACCGGGAATCGAACCCGGGACCTCCGGTCGCTGAAGCAAGCATGCTGACCACTTTGCCACCGGGGCGGAATCACGAGGCTGCTGTTTACATATAAAACGCTAGTATAGTGCCCCATAGGAATCTACGCAAGAAACCGTTACCTTTACAAGGATTTTCTTATGACTCGTGCGGTGTATAAGATAGTGTTAAACGAATGTTAACTTATTTTTTTTTGATTTGTTTAATTTAATTTTAATTTATTTTATTAATTTCAAATTTCTTCTGTGATAAAGTTATAATTAGTGTTTCATTTGATAAGTTTAATTAATTTAATAATAGTTAAGAAAAGTGAATCGTCGTGGTTTTGTGATAGTGTGGGCGTGTATAGGCAAACATTTTCTGTTTTTGGTAATCTAGCCGTAGGAGACTAACGAGCGCTCGTCGGAGACCTACAGGTGAGTTTTTCATTAGCATTTATTTTTTTATAAAAACGGTTGCTTTTTACATATCCATATAAATATAAGATTTTCGATTTTCAATAAAAAAAAACAAAACGATTCGATTTTCATTTTCTTATATATAAAAATTTAAAAACACGTACCGAACATTTTTATGGTGAAAATATCTAAAATATAAATCATGAAATAAGTGGTTGTAATTTTTGTTGGTGATGAGGACTACTGTAGCCTACCCGATTTAAATCGTGTTGGCCGAGCATTGAGGCACGTAACAATGTCGAGAACGAAGAGAGCACAGATTGGAAATGAAAATTAATGCCCTTTTAAGAGTTTTTGGGCAAATGGTACGAAACGATTATCCAAATATAAGTGTCGATGACCTTTTAATATCTTCGGGATCCAACGACTCTGAAACGGAGACGACTAATTCAGATTGCAAAAAAACACCAAAAATCAAATACGATTTTTATTTTTTTTATAAACTATTGAATTTATATTATTGACATTAAAATAAAAACACTGAATTATTTATAAATTATTTTTATCGATTTAATTGTCTTCCAATGAATCTGCTTCGCCAGTAAAGTTATCATCATTTTCTGCCACATCTATGTTTTCTACCTGGGCACCTACCTCAGGCGCAGGACCAATATCACCTCCGGACACACAAATATTATGAAGAACACATGCTGCAAACACTGTTTTTCAATTTTTCAATTTTTCGCTATTTTCAATTTTTAGTTCTAGCGATTTGCACAGCCAAATACACATCCCACAACATTTCGGGCTCTGCTGTGTGCAGTATTAAATTTTTTCTGATTCCCAACGGCATTTTCGAATGGAGTGATTACTACTACAGGGTTTAATTGGCAGGGGTATTCGCAATCGCCTAATAGATAACAATTCTTATTCGTATAACTGGCATTTTGATACAACGGACTATTTTTAAAAACTCTGGTATCATGTACCGATCCAGGGAACCCTACAAATACAACATTAAATAAATATTTACTGTCCACGACGGCCTGGTATTGAATCAATAGCACCTATGGCATTAGCAAAAATATAACTTTTGGCCCGTCTGCAACATTTAAGCCTGAGCTCATGTCGGTCTTCATACGCTGGTGGCCTAATAACGTGCCGCATGTTCTTTGCGAAGTTCAACATTTTGTAAATAATGGTTTTTACTGTGAATCTATAAAAATTGTTCATATTATGTAATATATTATAAGCGCACGTTCTTATACCTATATACTTACCGACTGATCCCTATAAAGCCGCCAGTTACCCTATAGTTGCATCCAGCTACCATCCAATATAAGAATACGATTACCTCGTATTCTTTTGACCAGCCTTGTTGTTTTTGTGAAAGTAATTGAACAATTTTTGTTAAGCTGGATGAATTGACTCGTAAATGTTCTTTTGTTTTAGTTTTATTTTTATTTAATATAGCAGTAACATCTACAGAAGAAATCTACAATAAATATTAATCGAATATTACAACCGTCCTATAACGCGGTTTACTTATACGCGGTTTTCCATATAACGTCGTACGAATTAATCGCGTTAAAGAAGTGTTGTCTATAAAAATTACCCTCTGATTTTTCTTGTTTGTTTTTGGATCTGTTGTCGATTTTCATAATTATAATATGTTTTTATATAATAATAGGGGCTTTCGATTGACCTGAATTAACAGAATTGCAATTGAGTTACTATTCCGATAATTGAGTTACTATTCACTTAATTGAGCTACTGAAGTGAATTGGGTGTTCGAATCGCACCTCTTCATTTTTGATGAATGACAAAAATCATTTTAAATTTAAAAAAACACTAACACACTTTTAAAACAAAACGCAGAATGAACGCATGCTGTATAAGATAGCAGAAAATATCCAGCAGAAAAAATGTATTTTGCTATTCACCGCTAGAGGCATCACTATCACAAAAATGAAATTTTTTCTGCTGATATTGTTTGACATCAGCAGAAAATTTTTGAAATTTTTATGCAAATTATAAATTCTCAGCAGAAAGTTTTATGAAAAATCAAAGAATTTATGAAAATGAAGAGAAAATATATGTTTAAAGGTTTTGAAGCGATGAAAGTTAGTTTTGTATAAAAAACGATTTGCGTATGTGTGTATAAGGACTCTCAAAATATACTAAAATTGCCATAATCATCATTATGCAAATACAGAGCAACATCAAACAAAATGCCATCGTTCAAAGCACTCCATACAATTCTGAAGTCATTTTAATGTGAATGTTTTCAGTTTTTTAACAAAAGTGTTAGAAAAACCCCCCTGTAACTACCCTGGGTGTATGTTTTTATGGTAGCTGAGATCATAATCTATATACATGAGCAACATAAGATTCACACCTGGCTGGCGTCAGTAGCCTTCCATATATTTTTGAAGTCATTTTAATGTAAAATGTTTTCAGTTTTTTAACAAAAGTGTTAGAAAAACCCCCCTGTAACTACCCTGGGTGTATGTGTTTATGGTAGCTGATATCATAATCTATATACATGAGCAACATAAGATTCACACTTGGCGTCAGTAGCCTTCCATATATTTTTGAAGTCATTTTAATGTGAATGTTATCAGTTTTTTAACAAAAGTGTTAGAAAAACCCCCATGTAACTACCCTGAGTGTATGTTTTTATGGTAGCTGATATCATGATTTATATACATGAGCAACATAAGATTCACACTTGGCGTCAGTAGCCTTCCATACATTTTTGAAGTCATTTTGATGTGAACGTTTTCAGTTTTTTAACAAAAGTGTTAGAAAAACCCCCCTGTAACTACCCAGGTTGTATGTTTTTATGGTAGCTGATATCATAATCTATATACATGAGCAACATAAGATTCACGCTTGGCGTCAGTAGCCTTCCATACATTTTTGAAGTCATTTTAATGTGAACGTTTTCAGTTTTTTAACAAAAGTGTTAGAAAAACCCCCTGTAACTACCCTGGGTGTATGTTTTTATGATAGCTGAGATCATATATACATTTTAAAATTACACAATATATTTACTTTTGGGTGGAATTTTTGAAATTTGAAAAAAATTATTTACGCCTAAATGTTTGTGTTTTGTGTATAATAACTAATACAGACACGTAAATTTTATAACTGAAAACATATAATATCAAAATGACTTCAAAAATGTGTGGAAGGCTACTGCCGCCAAGTGTGAATCTTATGTTGCTCATGTATATAGATTATGATCTCAGCTACCATAAAAACATACACCCCGGGTAGTTACAGGGGGGTTTTTCTAACACATTTGTTAAAAAACTGAAAACATTTTACATTGAAATGACTTCAAAAATGTTTGGAAGGCTACTGACGCCAGGTGTGAATCTTATGTTGCTCATGTATATAGATTATGATCTCAGCTACCATAAAAACATACACCCAGAGTAGTTACAGGGGGGTTTTTCTAACACTTTTGTTAAAAAACTGAAAACATTTTACATTGAAATGACTTCAAAAATGTATGGAAGGCTACTGACGCCAGGTGTGAATCTTATTTTGCTCATGTATATAGATTATGATCTCAGCTACCCTAAAAACATACACCCAGGGTAGTTACAGGGGGGTTTTTCTAACACTTTTGTTAAAAAACTGAAAACATTTTATATTGAAATGACTTCAAAAATGTATGGAAGGCTACTGACGCCAGCCAGGTGTGAATCTTATGTTGCTCATGTATATAGATTATGATCTCAGCTAACATAAAAACATACACCCAGAGTAGTAACAAGGGGGGTTTTTCTAACACTTTTGTTAAAAAACTGAAAACATTCACATTAAAATTACTTCAGAATTGTATGGAGTGCTTTGAACGATGGTAATTTGTTTGATGTTGCCCTGTATTTGCATAATGATGATTATGGTAATTTTAGTATATTTTGAGAGTCCTTATACACACATACGCAAATCGTTTTTTAAACAAAATTAACTTTCATCGCTTCAAAACATTTAAACATATATTTTCTCTTCATTTTCATAAATTCTTTGATTTTTCATAAAACTTTCTGCTGAGAATTTATAATTTGCATAAAAATTTCAAAAATTTTCTGCTGATGTCAAACAATATCAGCAGAAAAAATTTCATTTTTGTGATAGTGATGCCTCTAGCGGTGAATAGCAAAATACATTTTTTCTGCTGGAAATTTTCTGCTATCTTATACAGCATAATGAACGCAAAACCAATAAATGTCAAAAATACAACAAAAACAACCTATCTGATTTAACTACACGAGCAAAATATCTCTTCAGTTAATTTAGTTAATTCAGTAGCCCAATTTTTTAACTGAAGGGAAGAGGTGCGAATCGAACGCCCAATTCATTTCAGTTGATTCAGTTAATTCCGATAATTTTGTTAATTCAGGTCAATCGAAAGTCCCTAATATAATTATAAGTAAATTAGGTATTGTTTTTTAACAACACCAACGCGGTTCATTTTATATTTAATGAGTGTTGTCAAAAATTTAACAAATACACACAGCACACTTACTCACAATGTTAAAAATATCACACCTCCATAATTTCTTTTCACAAAAATTTTAACAAAATTATTTTTAATACATTTACACACGGCCTTACTAAGGATTAATTTCGAACCGATTTACCCAGTCGAATATTAGTAAACTTGAAACAAATTTGAATAAATGATTAAAGTAGAGGGCGAAAATTTGAATAATACACAGAATTTCAAAGCAAATTGTATTCCGATTGAGAAAATTTCAACCGATTTCAAGAATACGAATAAACTAAATTATCCTGATGTTTGAATGACCTTGAAGAATACGGCCCCTGGATCATGAAATTTTACTTCTAATAATGAAAGTTTTATTTCAGAAAGTTTACCGTTATATATGGCATCTTAATTTAATCAAATTTTTTCAGGATGCTTATTGATGGAAATTTATACCATAGAAAAAATAATTGTGCTGTCTTGTGCTAACCGTCTTACATTACATTTTCAATTAACCATTTAGTAACTATTGACTACTTAGGTGTCTGAAACCGTGTCAATTCTCTAATAATTAATAATGATTCCTCTATCTCTTTATATGTAAAAAGGTTTGCGGATTGGCCCGGCGTCAACCGGGAATATTACTTAGCGTTGGCCACACACTCAAATCAACCAATCGAAATCAAACATGCACAGATGCTTACGGCTCAGGTCGAATCTTGTGTTAAAACATAACACTGAGGAATGATATGAAATCGCTAACACCGGGTGATTTTATTCGGGTCACAAATTATGGTACTTCCTATAATCGGTTAGCCTATTTGATCAAAGTCAATTGGTATTTCACTAGTTCTGGAATAGATGGTGGAAAAAATATTTTTCAGACTTGCAAAATTATAAACGCGGCGTAATGAAAGTGAAATGTAAAAATTGAATTAATAGTTTTACTCCACGAAGATATTCCGAACAAACAATGAAATGGTTGCTCATTCGAATTATACTTAGATGTATGGTATGGGGATGACACAACGGTCCAAGTTGTATTAAAAACTAATTCTGGTAATTTTAAACTAGCTCTTAATAAAATTAGTGTTTTTGTGTATGGGAACTAATAAAAATATGCTCAAATAATATGCTACAGTAAATTAAAAGCACGGCCTTATGTTTAAAAAAAATTTTAGATCCACATTAAACATTAAAGTTGAACTAACCGCCAAAATAAATAATTCTTCACTCACAACCAAAACATAGGACACCTTAAATAGATATGAGCAAATCATCCCTCGAGACATTTCAGTATATACATAACAATTTTAATGTTGTAAACATAATATTGAGTTATGTAATAGAAATATCATAAATTTTTGATGAATTGGATTATTTATAAACATAAATAATTTTAAGTTAATGAAAAGAGATATAAATTTTTTGGTATAAATCTTTAAAACAAAGATGGATGTGAATAATTAAATTTGTTTACTTTCTGCTGGTTTGGTGTTTTTTTATTGTTGTTGAGACATTTTTTTTATTTCTGACTTTAATAGCTTAATCTTTTTTTATTATGAACTGAAAAGAGAGGAGCTTTCATTGGTATTATGATGATGATAATAATAATAATTATTATTATTGGGGGTGAACACAAAACAAGTATAAAAAAATTAAATTCTGAAGTATTAGGAATCTAAATAAAATATTGAAGTGAAAACTTTGATTGTTGAAGTTTTATAATTAAGTATAAATTAGATTATTTTTTTTTTTTGTTTTTATAATTAAATTTCTAAACTATATTAAGATTTTTGCCTTGTGTAATAAAAAGCAGTAAAAATAATTTTGAAGAGCTTAAAATTTTTATATTCGTCTTTTAACAATACACACAGGAAAAAATGGCAGATTAATTTTGATACATTGTAGAGTTTTAATGGATTCACAAATTTTTTTCTCGTTAACGTAATATAATTTAAATGACAAAGAAAATTAGAACAATAAAAATTAGATTTATTAGTGTTAATTATAACGATATTTTTTTTTTTCGTTTTGCTCCTAGACATTTTTATTGCGGATTTTTATTTAAGGCTTCGAAATTGTGCTTTTATGTATTTGTTATGCGTATTTCATGTTTTAAGTTGTTTATTAGTTTGTACGAAATCGGTTTGGTAATTTATGTAGACGATTGTGGTGTGATAAACCATATGTTTTCGTATTGTTAAGTTGGTATTAATGTGAGTCTCATACTCGTCCAGCGAAAATCGATTAAAATTCGAATGTATAAGATAAATCATTACCGACTGTATTTTCAACTGTCAACTTCATTGAATGATAGATTGCAGTGACTTTACAATCTAGGGCCTTAAAATAATGCCTCCCTGCGCTTATATGCAATAATAAAATAAATTTAGGCGAAGTTTCTTTCTTTGTAGCATTTAGATCTCATCTAGTTATTTTGCCGCCTTGCTCTTCAGTTTCGACTTACACGAACTGTTGATCATCATAGTTGAATTTCAGCATGGGAATTTCTTCGAATTCAAATTATAACATAGAGCTTAATATAATTCTACAAATTGCAACGAATAACGGATATGCAACAAGAACTATATTAAAGTTATTGAATAAAAAGGTGAAACGTAAAGCTCTAACGGGTATTTATCTACCACATAGTCAAACGCGGGGAAATAGTCGTCGCTTAGAGTATATAGGAAAAACGAGCCAACAGATTAGTAACATCGTGTCCGATTATACCAATATTAGTTTTGCTTTTTATAATAATAATACAAAAAAGAAAATGATTTTTAACAATAAAAATAGAGTTGATCGCCTTTTAAGTCTGGTGTTTATAGGTTTAATTGCAATGATTGTAGTTTTTCCTATATTGGACAGACCGGGTGCAATTATGGAGTCAGAGCTAAAGAACATTTATCTGGTTGTAATCAATCAACTTTCCATAACCATTTAACTTTAGAAAATCATACAGCTACCTAGCTTGAACAATTTAGACATATTACATATACAACCCAAAGGCAGACCTTTAGATACCTTAGACCATATTTTTTAACCAAACCTTAACGAACAGAGAGAAATCCTGTCTCACCAATTACAGAACCCGGCTTTTTATATTCTCACGTTCGCAAAAATTTGACTAATACGTCGGGTAATTAAATGTACTTCTATATATTTTGAATTTTGTTACTCAGCCGATGACTAATCGCCTACCTGCTAACCTCCTCTCCCATTTTATTAATTTTTCCGTATGACTAACAGTTTTTTGGGACGATCAATAGATTAATTTTTATTGCATATTTTTTGTCCCTCCTTCTTTTATTTATTTATTTTTTTTTTGCTTTTTTCTGCTATATATAACAAAATGTTTACGTTTATAAATCAGTAGGTACTCATGATGACCTAACAAGTCGAAATCGATCGAGTGATTTTTTAAACTTTTTGAACAAATTTTTTAATTAAAATATTCAAAAATCAAATTTTTGCGAAAAAAACGAGTGTTTAATAAAATGTGTTTATTAAGTGTTTCGCCACGTGCCTACGGCAATTAGTGTAAAAAGTATTTCATTGCTTATGTAAGTTCCTTTGTAAATAAACGTTAATTCAACAAAATAGGAAGCAAATTTATTCTAATGTAACTTATAACAATCATAAATGCTCAAAGGATGCAGATTTTTTTTTGAATTATATATAATTAAAAAAATAAAATAAAAAACTAACATTTGGTCCGTAGCTTTTTGACGGTGTCCACCTTCCGTTTGGTTCTGTTACTTAGGGCACGTTTTATTCCTTTAGTAATACCAATGCGGTTAGTACAGGTACAAATGTTTCATCACGATTTAGTTGTTATGAGGCCCAGCGATTAAAATTACGACCTTACCAGGATAATTTTCTAACGCTGTGTAATTGCAGTACATGCTCCGCTGATTTTTATTCCACGCCACGTAGTAATAGGTATGACGAGCCACAATTGCAGATATGCCCAATAAAAACACTCACCGTTAATCAACTGTTATAATCCTGTTGATTCGACGTGCTTGTAACCTCACATTTAATGTTTATTACCTTTTCTTTTCACAGCTTAGAAATTCATAACCAAGTGAATGGCCTGCAGTTCTTCATAGTTATTAGAACAATAGTTTTTTGTAATTATTTTTATTATTATATTTATGTTTATTTATATAAAGCAAAACTATTATAACTAATTTTAATATTTTTCTATTTACAAACTCCCGACAAGTTCAATCTCATAATTTTATTTGTTTCTCCTTTGGACAGAATTAAAACGTTTTCTTTATTCGACTCAATATGCATTTGCAAGGAATTATCTTATATCCCGCTTACAATTTTTTCACAACCGACTATCTAAATACACCAGCCGTGCGCTATATATACCTCGATCGACTCCCACCTTGCCATCAATTTTTTTCTCTTCTCTTGTTTTCATTTACTTTTATTTTGTTTTTTTTTCGATTTGCTTTCCCCCTCTCCCATCTCTATTCATAATTATCATTTAATTATATGGTTGGAATCCGTGGAAACTTAAAGTTCCAAAATTAGTACGCTTTACGTCTAGAAAGCGATAAAAGGAATTTGTAAGCCAACCGTTACAGCACAGTTAAGTTTTGTTTGGGAATACAAAAAAAATACTAAACTGGAGTTACTTTTGAGCTGTGCTGGATTTAGAGCCGTGTGAAATTTTATTTTTTTCCATTTTTATGTCTGTATGCCTTTGGCATAAAATCTTCAACTTCATAACATACCCTTCCGATAGGTGTCCGTATATAAGCGTCATGGAGCGAATTTCGCACAAAAGAAAGAATTTCGCATTTTGAGCATGTCCGCGAACGAACACGACTTGACCAGAATGGAAACAAACTGCTTTGGAGCGGAGATTATAGTAATGGGAATATTTATTGTGAGCTTTCTTTAGGTTTTTCCGGATTTTCTCGTGTACACCCTGCATAATCGGGTAATCGATTGACCTCGATAAAGTTTTCGTCCAGGCAATAAATATTGCAGAGTAACTTATATTCATTAGCATTAAAAGTTGTAGACTCGTGAATTTCGAGTTTCGAAGGAACCCGGCTATTGCTCCAATATCCCAACTTTTATGGTCAGTTGGTACGTAAGCTCGAATATCCGATACAATCGTGTGGTTAACACGCTCGGATGCATTAGACTGAGGGGTATATATACCAGTTCTAATGTTTTATACGCTAAATTCATTCAATAATTCCTTAAACTCATTTGAAATGAATTGCCTCCCGTTATCGCTATGGATATACTCTGGAACACCAAATTGAAAAAATACTTCGTCTCGGAGGAAGACAATAATAAATTAGTAATAGCCTGCGTAAAATGTATAAGTAGGACATATTTCGATAATTTATCCAATACAATAAGAATATATGTTTTTCTTGATCTTGATCGTGGATGTGGCCCTAAAAGATCTACATACAAGCGCTCGAAAGGTTCACATTATACCACTGTGGGAAACTGATGGTTAATCGTGCTTCTGTCTAATTAATTCCTTGGTTAATGATTTTGGAATAAGTAATTTTTAGACAAAGGTTTGGGATATCGGAGTGTCAGCCTTAGGATAAAGGCGAACATATGCTCTATCTCCATGAATACGATGATTTGGATAGTTGATGGGAATTGATCTAATTTTTTCTGCAACCTCTAGATACTCTGCGAGAGAGCATCAGGAACGATGTTTAAGGATCTTTTTTGGTGCTTGATGGTAAAGTTATACGCCTGTAGCTTTAGGCTCCAGCCCACTCAAACCTTTTTTAATCATCAGCCACTTCAAGCTCGCATGATGGGTTATCAGTTTGATTTGATAACCTTCGATTTAAGGGCGGAATTTTTTGATACTCAGAAGGGCCACCAAACTCTCGAGCTCCGTCACCGTATAATTCTTTTGTGCAGAGCTTAGCTTCTGCGACATAAAAGCAATTGGCCTTTCTGCCCCATCTTCCGTCGTTTGATATAGTACCCCACCTACTGCTTGAGTACTGGCATCACATCGTATAGCGAATGGTTTGCTAAAATCAGCGTTAATTAAGACTGGTGCAGACGAAAGTCGGGATTTTAGACCTTCAAATGCAAATTGAGCTTCCGGTGTCCATTCAAATTTCTGGAGCAGTTAATTCAGCAAAGTTGGGGATGAATCTTCTGTACCAGCCTGCCATACCCGAAAGTCTCCGTGTCTGTTTTACACTCTTTGGAGCTGGGTAACTGCAGATATCGACAACTTTATCGGGGTCGGTACGGAGACCATCCTGGCCAACCAGATATCCAAAATATTTTATTTCGCGCATCACAAATTTGCTCTTTTTGAGATTAATGGTTAATCCTGCCCTCTTAATAAGTTCGGCAACAGTTGTTAATAAAGAAAAAAGTACCTCAATTGTGGCTGAAATGATGAGGAGGTCGTCCAGATACACGAAGACGCGATCGTGTAACTGATAGGAGATAATGAACTCCATAAGCCGGCACATTGACAGAGGGGTATTACAAAAACCAAACGGCATCACGGTGAACTGATATAGGAGCATCTACCATGCACCGTGAATGCTGTTTTCTCAAGAGACCCCTTAGACAACGGAATTTTACAAAAGGCGTCCTTGAGGTCCAACGAACTTATAAACTTTGTTTGATGTAATCTACCTAACAGGCCTTCTATCATAGGCAGAGGGTAGGCGTCCTTTATTGTCACCTGATTAACTTTCTGCGAATCCAAACATTGTCGAACTTTGCCATTTTGTTTCCTCACTAGGACCATAGGAAAACTCCATGCACTATGGGATTCTTCTATGGCCTTCAGATTTAGCATGCGAGCAATTCAAACATACATAAGGTCCTGGATGGCTGGTGAAACATTGTAATACCTCTGCTTGATCGGTGTTGCTTGACCGAGATCTATCGTGTGCTTCAGTAGCGTGGTCCTCCCCAACCCACCAATTGCGTCATAAGGAAATAGTTTTTTTTATCTGCTCAAGTTCTTGAACAAGACTGTCGGTAAGTTTATGTCAATTCATTTATTATCATGGGAGCCAGATTAAATTTATACCGAAAGTCAATGCCATGTTATAAAACGCCATTAAAACTAGGTACGACATACAATCGCATGAGATTAGTTTTGTTGTTATAACAGATTTCGGTTTCAACGTAGCCCGGAATTTTATTAGACGTCTCATCTGCAGTTCGAATAACTGAAGACACTTTCTTTACCTTGAGTTTTTCCGAGTCAATTAATCCTATAAGGAATTTCTCCCCAGTATACTGATAGATGCACCACTATCTAACAGTCCGACAAATTGTTTCCTACCAATCATTATTTCTACATGCGGACGTGGATCATCGGTTAGTTTCACCATGGTGGTACAGCAAGTTTTATGAATTCGCCTATGATCCTTAAAATAGTACCACGTTCGTACACGTTTAAAATGAGTTAATTCTTTCTTGCTGTTACTATTGAAGTGAAAATCAGTGTGAGGCTCAGTTTGTGTACTAACAGAAAATATCGAGAAGCAATTTCGATTGTGTATTGCTGAATTAATATTTGGTTGATTAAGGTAGCAATGACATGGATGGGTGTAAGGATAATTTTAAAAGTATTGACTATGAATGGTATTAGTAGTGAAGTTCACTTGGCTAGACGACTTCGTTAGCTGTTCATGGATTAAATTGGTCTACTCTCCGAATGAGCTCCTCCAGGTTGGGTAAGTTTCCCAATTGACTTTTCAGACAGTTAGTACATTATTCTAAATAATACATTTTGGTGTTAATAGCTGCTTTTTGTTGAAAACAATCGAGTAGAGTTCGCGATAGCTATTTTCAAATTTTTTCCGATTTAAAATTAAAAATTTAATTTTTTTTAAATTAAATAATTTAGATTTAATAGAAATCTATGTATAACCAAAAACAACTATCATAAAAGTTTTATGATTTACTTGTAATATCGTTGTTCTGTATAGTTCTGTATAATAAAGGAGTAGTTCAGAACTATACAGAACAACGATAACACAAGAAAACCATACAATTTTTATGATGAATTTTTTTGGTTATACATAGATTTTTTGTTCTATTAAATCTAAATTATTTAATTTAAAAAAAATTAAATTTTTAAACTTAAATTGGACAAATTTGCACATAGCTATCGCAAACTCTACTCGATTGTTTTCAAAAAAACGAAGCTAATAGTGCGTTCATGACATCGTGAGTAACTTCGGGAAAAATACTATTGTAGCCAAAGACATTAATAATATTATGTAGACTAGTAATAATTAAACGTCAAGTGAGTAAATTTCAAAGAAAAAAAGAGATAGTCAAAAAATAATCAGTACTGTATTAAGAATTTTTATTAACGAATATGAATGAAGTTAATTACTTGTAGAATTAGAATTTTGTCTATAATAATTATCAACATTCAAGAATTTTATAATATTTTTTTAAACCACATCTGGTTTACGAGTCTTAAGGTCGATTTATATTATCGGCGCGGCTCAGCTCAGTCATGCTTCGTCTCATGCATCAACGATTTATATTATCAGCTCGGTTCAGCTCATATATTGGGTTCGTATTTATTCCGGTGTGCGTTCGTATCTATCATTTTACGATGGAATATTTGAGTTGTATTTAGTTATTTTGTTTGTATCTATTTTGGTTTTCTTTCGTATATATTCGTTTGCGTTTTGTTTTCAAATATTCTTTTTGGATTATACGATATGCGCTGTACTGTACTGCACCGAAATGCACTTATAATATAAATACTCTCATAATAAATGCATGTAACAATATTTTTTTGGTATGAGCTGTGCTGTGCCGCGCCGATAATATAAATCGACCTTTACTTACCGAAAATGTGGTTTTGTGATATATATACATATGTAGCTTGTTATTCGCTTTTGGCTGGCTACTAAGATTGGGTATGTATGTATTGATTACATACGAACAAAATCAAAACCAAACACAATCATATTCTATAAGCCGGCTTATAATCGGCTATGCACGCAGATAATATCAATTTTTAACTCCTATTTGATAGTATTGGTGTACATTTTTAACTTCTATTTGGTAGTATTTGTATACCGCCAATAGAAGTCGAATGTGGCACATTTGGTCTAGATTTCTCGTTTATGTTTATCCAAACAACAAAAAATGAATAGATTTAAAGATCAAATATGTGAAGCCACGCCTCATTCATGCATAAAAAGACAAGAAAACAATTATGAAAAATAGAAATTAAAAAAAGTCGTGATCGAGATGCACTTTTTAATTATATAATAACAAACAAGACACACCCACTAGATTTTGTTTTCTATTTTTTCCTTTAACCCTTTCCGGGCCGCAATGCGAGCACCTTGTTAAAGTTAGCCGAAAGGTTCCAGCCGAAAGATAATGCAGATAGTGTCTTGACTATTTTTAAACTCTCTTTATACTCTCGCTCCTATCGATTTTTAAATTCCTATAAACTGAAATAATTTCTCCTTCACCCGAATGATGTATTTCGACCCTAAATTCTCCCAAATTGGAGTTCATAACTGATTTTTGCTGTATTCAAGACACTATCTGCATTATCTTTCGACTGGAAACTTTCGGCTAACTTTAACAGTATAATGCGAGCCATACTTTTCTTGAATTTCTTTTTTTTTCCTTTCTAATAAACATAATGAACAAAGCACATTTCAAAAACCACATTTCTTATTGAGAGGTGACAGAGTAGAGGATGCAGTACTGCATTTGAAACATGATATAGCTGAGAATACCATAAGCTAGTTAGGCATTAAATTTTAAATTCGTGGTATATACAATATACCACAAGGCCGCAAAGGGTTCCACATTTTTTACGTAAATGTATTTTCGAAACATATGCTTAAATTCGAGTAAATAGAGAATAAAATTTCATGTTCATATACGCACAATACAATTAAACAGAAGTGAAAAATTACATGTGTGTCACAACAATACGGCTTATAGAATATGATTGTGTTTGGTTTTGAACAAAATACAAGATCAGAGGAGTTTTGTTTTCATTTTGTTTTATTTATATCATTACATACGTGTTATATATTTTCTTTTTGTGCTTGGGTGTGTAAATGTTTTTATATATGAAAAAACGATTAAAACATGGATTTTTGTTGTTGTTTTTCAACCGAATGCGCTATTCTATTCTAAATAATACGCATTTTTGGATTTTTCATGGACAACAAAATTAAATTCTAGGACACTGGTGTTTTGGAAGCAATTTTGTTGGCTACACTTTCGAATATTGTAAAGTGAAATGGTAGTCATTAATCTTAAGTTAATTTACAGGAAAATTTCGGAAGGCGACCCGGTTAATAACTATTTAAATTTAGTATTTAGTTATAATAAGTTATTATACAATAAGTTAGACAGTTTACTTATTCTTGGTAAAGCAGTTAATCTTTTTTAAGAGTGGTGCTGGTTAGTTACGGATACTCTGGGTGTTAGTGTTTAAAACTGGTTTATAATAATAATAAAACTAAATTAAATATTGATTGTTAAGGAAATAATTCCGGAATCAATAGCACTTATCAGCGAATAATTTAAATTCTAACAATTTATTGACTCTAGGAGATAAGCATTCTGGAAGCAGTTTTGATGGCTATACTTAACTAAAATATTTCAAAATAATAATTAATTTCTGATGCGGTCCAAAGGGAAGCTGACACAATTTGAAAGTAGTTTTAGAACTGTGTTGTCTCGTGATGTTAACCTTACTAACTATCGGCTATTTCTAGGTGTCTGTAATCGGGCCAGGTCTGTCACATCTAACGTACCTTTCCCATCCTTTTCTTGTATATAAAGCAGGTGCTTGATGGACGCGGCAGTAACTGGGAGTTCCTGTTTTAAACTTGGTCGTGCATTCAAATCAAATCAAAATTTATTAATCCTACTTTAATTAATAATGAATTGACATTTCAGATTTAGAGGCAGAAGAATAATATAATTCTTAGTGTAGGTTTATTTTAGTTAGGTGCTGATTCCCAGAAGAAATTGTTGATGACCATTAAAACTTTTATCCTTTGTATTGTCTTGTGTTTACGATCCCAGGCTTACCTATCGGCTATTTCTAGGTGTCTGTAACCGGGCTGATTCACTTCCATCCAATTAACCTATCTAATGCCTCGGTTTTGTTATATGTAAAAAGAGTGTGCGGTGGGCCCGGCGACTCCCAGGAGAACTTGTCTAAGAACTTGGTCGTGCATTCAAAATCAATCAATCAATCAACCAACAACTGGTTTATGAGTCTTACCCAAAATACTTAATCGAATTTATACAACAAAATTATTTCGAAAAAGCTATTCAACTATTATAAAACTAAAAGCTATAATTAATAAAACCGAACTATTCACTGTTTAACAATTATCAATATAATTAATTAACCCTAGAATCGCATTTAATTATAATTATACATATTTTATAATTAAAATATTTAAAATACTGAAAAATGCGCCATTTTGTTACCACATATATAATTGAAAACGTTTTCGGTACGGGACTGGCGGAATCTATTGTACATAGTTCATATCATCCACAATAAATAATTTTTTTTTCGATACATTTTATTTTAATAACACAAATTTAGAAACACACAAATTTGATCACAAATTGTATTCAACACACAAATTTCATCATAAATTGCATAAAATTTTCAAATAATTCTATTTTGAAAGACAAACAACAAGAAACAAAAGCTTTATGTTGTGGATGATATAGAAATCAAAGACAGATATAAAATGAGTTTTATATATGCATCTCGTCGTAACTGTCCACGACCACGCATGAAATAGACGATTTTATATGGAGAAAAAGCACATTACTGGTCTATGTATATAGTATTATGTCTATGATTGTAACATACAAAATGTATTAAAACAACAACAAAGATAAAACAATTTCAACTCGAGTTCGGAACTAGTAGGCGTGGTATAAAGCATTTCAAATAATTTGATTGGTTTTGAGTTTGTAAGCGAGTATGAAAATATTTATTTTCGATGTCATGTACGCGACATGATAGTTGTGAGTGTAAAAATACAATTTTCTCATGATACTCAATTGTCATGGCAAAATTTTGCCAGTGAAGACCGGTTTAAAGCTTGGTCTTTACTCGCAAAATTTTGCTATGACGATAGCATGTCATGACAAAATTGTGTTTTTTCACTCACAACTATCATGTCGCGTACATCACATCGGAAATAAATTTTTCTTACTTTATAATATTTTCATATACAAATAAATACTTTCAACTGTTAACTCCAAAATGTATGTAAAATCATTTTATGTTCTCTATTTTGGTTAATTGAGAATAAATTAATAACAATATATGAATACACAAATTTTCTACTCATTTTATCACAGTATCATGACAAAAATATCAGCAATTGTAATAAATTTTCTCTTTGTCACGGTGTAATGCGCATGCTCAGATTCAATACAAATATATATTGTCATGGCGTTCTAGCGTCACGACAAAATTATGCGAGTGAAGACCGAGCATAATACTTTGCATGTATGCAAATTTCTTCACTGATATGTAATATTTTAGTATTTCATAAAACTGCTAAGTCTCTTTGTAATTTATATTTCAAGCCTTTATGCCATACTCTGTCAAAGACCTGTGCTACATATAAGAAGGTATTTTCTTATTTAAGTACATCTTCAATTATGTTTGTAATCCGATGTACTTGTTCTATTGTTGAATGGTATTCTGTAAAGCAAAACTGACGTGGAGGAATAAGATTTTTCTTCTATTATTGGTTTGAATCTCTAGATTTGTTTCTCGAATATTTTTGAAATTGTTGGAAATTAGGGAATCGGCTTTTAAGAATTTTTGTCATTTAATGGTCTGTTGATCATTTAGAGGAGTTTGCGTAGTTTTTTTTCAGGAAAAGCCTCTATTATTTGTCTTGTAATTAAGTCATAATCTGGTGATCTCTTTGCATTTAGGTTGAGATCGATTATGTATTGTACTTATTCACTTTATTTACTGGTGGTATGTTTTGATTTGCTGTTGTCTAGGTAGGTAGAGGCTGAAACGTGTTCTCGATGTGGGTTGTAAACAACGAAGCTTTTTACTTTGCACTTATATCCCATATTTTCTCTTCATTTTTAACTTTTGAAATTTGAAGTTTAGGTCGTTTTAAACATTTTATCGCTGTCTAAAGGGAATACTCAGTATATCCTTTTTTATAATAAGGCCATTTAGGTATTTATTAATGGATTCGTTTTTGATTTTTTTATTAGCAACTTTAGTTTATTAGACAAAAATTTGAAGTTGTTATATATTCTGGCGATCGACTTCTTTATCAGGCCGTTCTTGAGTGGGTATTACTCCACGCCGCTTCTTGTATACTATTGTGGAGTTGTTCTAGTTCTTCTTATACCTGTAATTAACGTATGTATGGAATGGATATATGTCATTATGATTCTGTTTCACGTGTTTGAACTGCTTTTTTGGGTTCTCTTTACTTTTCTTTAAAATTATTGAAAATCTGTTTTTTCTATATTTTACTTTGGTTTTAGCAATTGTAATGGTGTTATTGTGATTGTTCTGTATATTGGTATATTTCAGCACTCTCGAATTTGAGTCAAAAATTCAAATCTGTTTTTTCATTTAGCTGTAAATTCTCTTATTTTTCTTAATTGCACACCTAGTTCAGTGTTTAACTTCTTGTACTGAAAGTTATTTCCAGATGAAGATCTTAATATCTTAAATGTGATCTTAATAATTTGGAGTTTTGTCCAAATGGGTTAAGCAGTGATTGGCTTACCCCAGAACTCACTGGGCAATCCAAAAGTGTGAATTTGGCTACCCAGGTGTACACAGAGACGGCCGACGTCCTCTGGATACCCTAGGCACAGGATCGCTTCAAATAAGTTCAATCGATTCTTGGTTTCCGACATGTTTAAAAATAATTTATGTTTAGTTTTAGTATTTATTAAGTCAATTAATTAAAGTTGTTTCATATTTTAATCGCACCATTATTCCACTGAGCACAAAACAACGTAAGAACAGTTGTGACGAGCATAATTTTTAATTCAGATAATTCGGTCGTTCAAAATATTATCTAAAGGAGAGAGTACGAATTTAACTAGTTTTGACAGTTTGCCAACCTTCAGTTTTGACAGTTTGTCAACTATCAGGTATGACAGTTAGTCAACTGTCAGTTTTGACAGTTTCTGGAAAGCGCAGTGCCTCACTCTCTTTTCGTGAACGGGATCTTGATGTATCAAAGCTAGAAAACATTTCGATTTACATAACTAATAAAGCATTACAAATTACTAAAACATTAAAACTGGAAACAATATATATTTCATTAGTATATGGCTACATACGTTCAAATATCAATAAATTGTAAAATTGAAAAGGTCTCAAGTTGATGGCATATAATTGCATAAATCTTCAAATTGAAAACCAATTTAATTTACCACATTTTCAATTACTTTGGTCACAATCTCTGCATATATGAGTTTTAACGATATGTCGTCACACCAATTTATACAATATTCTTGTATGTATTGTCGTCTATGCACACAACTCATGATAAAATATTTGCATTTCTTCATGTACCAGAGAAGATAAAAAAAATGTGATTCTTATAACATAAAAGCAAAATTTATTTGCAAAATAAGACTGCAAAAAAAATGTAGCAATTTTAAGAAATAACCAAGTGGGTGGTTTATGGTATGACAAATTTGTGGAGTACTTACAATTTTTTGAAAAATGGAAATAGGGAAACATACACAGTATTTTGTCTGGAATATTTGTTTGCGAAAATCTTTGTGGTGAAAAAATTTTTTTTTTTATTTCTTCTATTTCCGCATCCAATTGTAGAATAGAACTAGAACCAACAAAAAAAATCTGTCTTTGGTGGTGAAAGCAACATTATTTATGCTACTGTATACACAATCTTAATTGAAATGTAATTTTTTTTGTGCTGTTGGTGTAAGTATGGTACGTTAGGTGTTACGTTAAATTAGAGATTTTTAGAAGTTTATGGTACGCCCTATTCATGTACACAGATTTGATTTTGTATTCGTTTCGGGGGTGTTTTTGCAGCACACTCATTCTCCTCAAGTAGATACAATATAAAAAGATATTGTATTTTTAATGATTACGTTCTCGACACAGTATTATTGTGTCAAAAGAAATATTTTATATATAAGAAAATTGATTACTTCAAAGCACAGTGGCTGAGACACTATGTATTGTACAAAGTGCCATATTCAAATGAAAATGAATAATTTCTTCAGATTTGGGATATTTGTTTGTGTCGTGGCACACGAACAAAGCAACACTATCGCTTCTAAAAAAAAATAATAAAAATAAAAAATAAAAATATTTGTTATATATTTTCCTATGGTTTCATCTGTTGTGGCCAAGTTGTGAAAATTTTAAATTGAATTATAAATTTTCATTTTTATAAATTTTATTTAAGTTTAAATTCAATTTTATTGCCAAGATTCCTTTTTTATTTGTATGCTGTGTTCTAGGTTCTGCATTTTGTTGTTATCCTTTTGGACTAAGACTATAGATAGAGCATTGTTGTTTGTGTTCGAGAAATTAAAATAGAAAAATTGCATAAAATTTTCCCACTGGGGAAAATATGTATTATGGTGAGGAGGGCTAAACAGCAGTGAGCAACCATCCAAAGCAAACGGAACAAAAATGATTTATTCGTTATTAACAAACACACTCGTGAAAAACTGTAGTGTAAATATGAAAAATACTTATGGTGCTGCAATTATTTATGCCGATCGATATGCTCAATTCTTATACCAAATTTTTGTTGAATCAGTTCGTTGAAATAGTGTGTTCATTGTTGAACTCGTTTATTCACACTGATCAAATCACTCAAATTTGCAAAGTGGTTTTTGAATATTATTGTTATTTTGATAGTTATGAATTTAAATTTAGCGAGCAAGAAGAGGCAGGTTCTAATAATAAAATTTCAATCAGGATAGCTAAGCCCAATATTTCGTTTTATTTCGTTATGAAACCCAATTTTATGAGGCTGAACAGAACAGACGTGTTTTGTCATTTTTCAACTAAAATTAGTCTAGCAATAGTGAGCAATAGATCAATAGCGATAAGAAGGATAAATGATAGCAACGATCGAACTGGAGAATCGAAAAATCAAAAAGTGGACGATTTTAACACTTGAGAAGTGAATTATAACGTGAATTTGCGAAATATGTAGTTTTCAAAGCTTAGAAGACGAAGAGTATGACGAGAAAGATCTATCAGATTGCGATAAGGAATTGTGTCTGAATTTACCATTACTGGAGCCACCTAAAGGGGGCGAGCCGGTTATGAATAAAAATATAAAGCAGATGATGGCTGGAACATCAACTATAGTAAATCGAGAAATGCCTTATAATGATATAAATAAAGTTGTGAATAGAGTCCCAGCAATTAAATCAGGAAGGCCAAACAAAAATAAGTGAGTTCCACCAATTATGGTACCGAAACTAGACACTAAAAATTGAGCGACTTGTTGAACGATGACCCCAGTACAAAATACTCAGTGAGAATTACAAAAAGTGACAAAAAATCTTGAAATGTTCTGATAATGAAAGTCACAAAAAACATTCGACATGCTACAGGAGAACAAGATGGAGGCCCATACCTATACGAGAGATAATGAGAAAATGTCTGGTGTAGTGGTACGTGGTGTACAATTTACATTTGCTGAAGCCGAAATACCGGATGAAATTAAAATTTTAAATGGAATTATAGTATTGGTCATAAAGAAAAATAGATATGGAGCAAGTATGAATTGTCATATAATTACAACTTGAGATAGAGAAGACATTAAAATACTTGAAAAGCCGAAAATATCTGTGTCATCATATAAAGTGAATTGAGAACCTCTACGTAAAACGGAAATTATCCAGTGTATGAGATGTCAGAAAATGGGGGACATGTTGCGAGAAATGGCTCTTATGATTATAGATGCGTTAATTTTTAAAAATAAAAAATAGAATTTTAGACAACTTAAAGCATAAGGAATGAATGTGATAGAGGAAAAACTCACAAAACTTATTTGCACTAAATTCTACGAGACCGTGGACTATCAAAAAATATAAGATTTTAGAATTTATTTACGAATACGGAGAAGAATAATGGATTGCAAAAGGAAATGAATCATAAACAATCAAAAGAACTAGGGCGAGAAGATAGAAAACGTCTAAAGCCAAGAGTATTAACAGAAATGGCAGGTATTGCAGGAAAAACTGGGCTCGAATAGATTCGAAGTTGGCTTTAAGTTTAATGCTAAACCATCGGAAAACACAATGTTTGGCCATTTTTCGAATAAAACTCACTAAACACGACAATTCATCGAAAACGATAATTTACCGAAAATATTTCAAACGCTTCGCACCTCTATATACTGTCGCGTAAATTATAGAAACGATTTTACCCTTACAAAAATCGAAAACGGAAATTTTTTTTTGATTTATTTTTTGTTTTTTGAAAAGTACAGTTTTTTTCAAACAAAGTAAACTAAGTAGTGTTATTTTCGTTTGTTTGTGACAGAAGTAAAAATGGAATATGAAAGAGGAGTTGTTCGAGTAAAACTTGTGTGAATGGCAGAAAAATTAACAAACTTCGTGTTCGGTGATCGCAAAAAAAAGCAATACAACAAAATCAAATGTTTTAAAGACATTAAAAAATACTCCCTCTAAGTCAGTTCGGGATGTTGCAAAGAAACATAGATCAACAAAAGATATGGTTCAGCGAATCAAAAAAAATCATGGACTAAAAATTTACAAGAAGCAGAAAATTCTTAAACGGTCGAAAAAGCAAAAAAATGTTGCGTTAACACGAGCAAAATTGCTCTACAAACATTTACGTGGACGACAAAACGTACCTTAAAATGGATTTTCCAATTTTATACAGCAAAACCTGAAGAAGTACTCGATGAATCGATCACTGCAATTCGACAAGAAAAATTTGGAGAAAAGCTGTTGGTCTGGCAGGCGATCTGTCAATGTGGTTTTAAAATCACCCCATTTTTCACAAAATCGACAATAAATGCCGATAAGTACATACAGGAGGGCCTGAAAAACGCCTTTTACCACTTGTACGAAAGCATTACAATTCCATATTATTCTGGCCGGATTTGGCTTTTTTGCATTACGCGAAAAAAGCTTTGGAGTGGCTAGCCGCGAACAATGTGAATTTCGTACGAAAGGAAATGAATCCTCCGAATATTCCAGAATTGCGCCGAATCGAGAGATTTTGGGCAATTATGAAACAGAACTTGAGAAACGATGGCCAAACTGTGAAATCAGTTGAAGAATGAAAAAAATTTATCAATCTACTCAACGAAAAGTGGATGGAAACTACGTACGATCCCTTATGACAAACACCAAGGAAAAAATTCGTAAATTCTAGAGGCATCCTCTTTTGGATTAAATTAAATATTAAAGTAAAGCGTTATCAATATGAAATTAAAATAAAATATAGCTTCAATAATTTTTTTTGTAAATGATTCAGTACAGTTGTTTAAAATGGTTTCCTTACTTTACGCAACAGCTTATATAAAAATGACGTGTGTGTTTGTAATATTAATGCCCCATGGTACTCACCTCACCTCAACTCACCGAGAAATACGTCATAATGGTGACTTGAACTCACCATTTTGAAATATTTGATATTATACTTGGTTGCGGTAAGGTGACTCTAGTGTCAAATATACTCACGCTCACCAACAATATACTGGTGAGTTCATAGTAATTTTTCAAGATGGATATCAAAAAACGAAAACGTAAATAATCACGAGGGATAGCAAAAAACGTAAGATTTTTTTCATAATAATTTTTATATAGGGTTTCATTTTAAAAACATTATTGCATAATAAAAAAATATCTCTAGGCATAAAATAATAATTTCTAATGAAAAACACACGAAACGTCAATATTGTGAAAATGTATGTCCAAAACGCCAAAAATTACAATATTTCCAACTTAACAGCTAATGGAAATTGTCATAATAAACAAACACATCTCACCAAAATAAAAACGAGCAACATAATACAAAAATCTAACTCACACGACTTGGATTGCTGAGGTGACTCGCTCGGTGAGGTGAGGTGAGGTGAGAACCATAATAGGGGCATACAACTGAAGAACTGCTGTACCGATTTTGATAAAAATTAGTGTATAGGTGCGCAACTAAATTTCCGTTTTTTTTTTTAATGAAAAATGTTTCAATAGGAATATAAAAAATGGTTTGTTCAAAGTATTGTCCTTTGCTTTCTACACATTTTAGCTATCTCTCTTGAAATACATGAATACCAAGACGATAAAACCACGCGTTTTTGGACCGAAACCATTAATCAAACCAATTTTGCACTTCTTTGAAACTGACCCGCCATGCGCCATCGACCGGAACCAGTGTTAATCCGAGGTGGTCAGGTCTGGCTAATAAGGGAGTTGCAGAAGCAGATCCCATCTGTGCGGTTTGATGGTGTCCTCGACGATGAGAGTGCGATGACATGGAGCGTTGTCGTGCTGTAATATCACTCGTTCGTGACCCGTTCTGGCCATTTTTCGAGCGATGCATGGTTCAGATTGATAAGTTGTTATCGGTAGCCTTGTCCATTGACAGTTTCGGCCTGTTTCAGCAGCACATAATCCGTGCCTCCGCAAGTTGATCTTGAGTTTGCGTATTATCTTGTCATATTATAATGTCGAAATGGCTACTTCTGTACTACTTTTCGATAGTGCATATTCGCCGTAGGCCTTTTTCAAGTTGAAGCAGAAAAGAAAAGCTTCCCGAAAATGCTGTTTGTTAGCAAAAAACTCGAAATTCGTTCGTTCTTTGGCTGTGTGCCAAATTTAATTTATTTATTTATTTAATTTATTTAATTGTGAATTAAATTCGAGAGTGCTGAAATATACCAATATACAGAACAATCACAATAACACCATTACAATTGCTAAAACCAAAGTAAAATAGATTTACCTTAAGTTTGGCACACAGCCTTAAATGCGGACCAATAATCGGGTAAATCGTTTATATGGTAGAAGGGATTTAGAAAATTTTTTCGGCCAGTTTGAAATGTTTTTTGAAAAATAAGTTTTTGAAATACAAATGAATTTACCGAAAAATTTACTTAAAATTGACTTTTACCCGACTATTGGTATGAACCCTTAAATAGTTTTGCGTTGCGATATGTGCTGGTATGAACAAAACATAAGTTCTAGCACAAATGACAACTAGATGTGTCGCTAGTATGTGTGAATCTAGTTGCGCACCTGATATATGTTGTATGAGAAATGAGAATAGTTTAGCTGGAAATGAACGGAAGCCTTATGGGTCATGAGAATGGTTTTTAGCTGGAAATGAACCGGAAGTTGCAGCTTCCATAGGAGCATTTTCGATCGATAAACTGAGAAACTGCACCGATTTCAATAAAATTTATATATATGTTCTATGGGTTGACCGAAATTTTTGACCGAAAACGGTCCGGATGGATGTGGCAGCTTCCATCGACTTTTGCCATTACATATATTGAAAACATATCATTTACAAGAGAAACTACTAAGAACCAAAAGATTCTAAATTAATTTTACCGGTACTGATCGGGTTTTCAAAATTTATGCGGAAATGACGATTTTTGACAAGAAACTGTTTTTCAACAAAAATTCGGCCCGTGATTTTGGTTTTCTCGAATTAGGTAGGAATATAGCATCCGTTTTAAGATCCGAGATGGCGAAATTTTGTTTTATGCAAGGCGAGATGGGGGCCGCACCGGTGGCAAGTGGTCAGCATGCTTGCTCCAGTGACCGGAGGCTCCGGGTTCGATCCCCGGTGGTGACAAGGAAACAATTTCACGGCTGGTCTAGGATCAATGAATTAATCACTCATTATCCGAAATGAAAATATGATTATGAAACCTCATTTGGGGCGGCCAAATCCCTTGATGGGATATAGTGCCAGAGAGAGAGAGAGATGAGGCGGTATCATTTACTAATATCTAGGGGCAGGGCGAGCGTGTTGTTTTGGTATCTACGCCACTACTATCTACGCCAATAATCTCGATATGAGAGTCATTTTCGGGGTTTTAGCGGTACTGATTACGACTTTTGTTTTTCTGAATTCGAGGTAGTGTTTTTTTTTTGGTGCCGACCTATACTATCAACGTCATTATGTGGGTGCCAATTTCAGGGGTACTGATTACATTACTCACTTTTGTTTTTCGCAAGGTGTGATGGAGTGAGGCGGTATTAAATTTTGCACCTACTTACTGTCTACGCCTACAATGCGGACATCGGTACCAATTTTGGTGTACTGATTACGTTACTGACTTATGTTTTTGCAAATCGTGATGTTGGGTTTTGGTACCTAATTATACTAATTTCGCCATAATGTGGATATGGATTGTACCTACCTACTATCTACCTATAACTTCGATATGGGGGTCAATTTCGGGGTACTGATTACTTTATTGGCTTCTGTTTTTCACTATAACTACATTAACTAAAACTTAATTACATAATTAGATCAACCGAATTGATGGTTTTTAGGGATATCCTTAATGTATTTATTTCCCGTTTCAGCGGTTACACTTAAAAATTTTTTACCCTGATGTTGGCTCAAAATTGACGGCTTGGTATAATGAGTGGAGTTTAATATTAAAATTTAAAAACTATATCGATTAATGAAACGCATTTAAAAAACCATCTCAATTACAAAATTTTCCATAACCAAAATTAAGGTTACGTATACAATATACTATGAGACATAACAATGCCGAAAGGGACATCAAAATATACATTTTTATGACAGGCGAATCGAGGAGCTTTGTACATAAAATGTTGTTGTTATTAGTTTCGTTCAATCTAAATGGTTAATTAAACTACACAAATATACGAAACTAATTCCAAATATTTTCTAATGAAAAGGTAAACAAAACTATCAATCAAATATTCAAAACATCTCTCTACATCGACCGACATAAACCTAATATAAATTCGACCTACGGTAGATGTAGGTAAATATATTGAAAGTTTTCTCTTGTGCATATATTCATTGTTGTTGTTGATGCCTAGTTTTTCCGAAAATATTTGTTTTTTCAAAAAAATTTACGGGTTGGTATTTTTTGTTTTGTTTTGAAGATTTAACATTTAACTAAAAATTAAATTGTTCAACCGGTACGTGCGGCTTGTTTAATGGTATGGTATATGTGTATGATACCCTTGCCCTAAATATACGTAAATGGACGAGCACATACGATTTATTGACAAATTTGTACTCAATTTAAGTACTTAAGCTTTAAGTATCGTCACTTAATATAGTTAATACTTTATATTATGCCGTCATTATACGATGGTGTATTATAGCAACGTATGTTGGGTGGATCTAAAAACACCCAAGAAGCAAATAACATAAAAAGACAATAGCACAAAATTATAAATTAGTCTCAAATGGAAATGATAATTTTCTATTTTCCCGTATATACGACGAGTACACAAGTATGATTTTTTGTGTCCATTTCACAATGTTCCTTGTATATGTGAGAAACATTTTATGTTAGGCGTTTGCTTTATACAAGAAAATGTAACATGTAACAATGAATACAAATTTGACAGATGCAATCTCATGACAATAATGAATTTTATATTCATCTATACATCTATATATAGCAATATTGTATGAAGTGTATATAGATGTGTGATTTGGAAATTAAAGATGAAATGAAATAAAAACAACAACAATATAAAATTTAGGGTGTCTCATGAGGAAATTCATGTAGCAGAATTAAGTGAGGTAATTACAATTAGTATATTCACAGAGCTTTTTTCGGTACTGAATTAATAGTTATGCAAATTTTTCATCGCATGGAGAAAATTCTATACAAATGTATACGATCATTTTTCGTGGATTTGTACGAGTGTACAATGTACCTAAATATACATAGAAGATAATGGGTGCTGATGTTGTTTACGTAATACAAGTTTACTAATTGGATTAAGATAATGATTTTTTGTTTTGTTTTTAATTGTACCATTACCGTTTAGAACGAACAATTAATATATTTTACTTTAATTTTCTACTTATGTTTAGTGGTTTGTGTTACTACTGAAATTCTACCTTTAATTTAAGTATCCAAAATTATTTTTACCGTCAAAAGAGAATTTGGCACCCAGACAACCAAACACCAAATTATCGAACTCCTGTCTCCCTCCCCCTACGAGAAAACCGAAACTCAAAACCAAATGCTTTATTCAGCTGTTGTTACATAAGCTGCCTTTACTTGAAAAAAATTTATTTTGGATTTATTTTATTCCCAAGGAAACAGCCTAACGAATTTTTAGAATTAGTTTTGTTTATTAGGTTGGTGATGCGAATATGAAATGTCATTTTACTAAGTGACAACATTTTAGAATAAAATATAAAAAATACCAACTACGTTCGGCAAGTACGAAAATTAAAAATTGGAATTGGATTTAAATAGTTCTTTAAAAAAATTGAATTGTGAATTCTGAAAAATTTAACTAATTCCATTTAGCAATTGTTCAGTGTGAATGTCTCAAGTAAATACAGCTATAATTATCAACTTGTGATTATTGAATTTATTATATTTGTTTAGGAACGACGGATTAAAATGTGATTAGGAATGATTTTAAAAGTACGAATCGATTTTTGATTTCGATACTTTTATAATTTGTCTACATAAATTTGATATGTATAATCGCTGAAGAAGACAATGTTAATTGTTTACATTACTGACTGTAACTCCTCCATCCATAAGTTCGATCTCATACTCGAGAGCGGTTGCAATCTTCTTGTTGTGATAAGGTATGGGCTTTATATACTAATAAGTTAAGGATTTTTTTATAAAATTCTGGTACTTGGATAATAACAATAAAATTTGTGTCATTGTAGTAGGCTTGTATTCCTAACAATGAATAAATTTGTTCTTCGGATTTTAAATATAGGAGTTTCAGATTAAATGAAACCTTTTGCAAATTAAACGAAACTGTTTGCAAATTTAATGAAACATTTCACAATTATAATGAAACTTTTACTAAATTAAATGAAACAGAAAACCCAGAAATTCAAAATGTATACTCCACTATTAAAAACGTCTATTTAGATATTTTAAATTTTTTTATCAGTTTAGATAAAATCGATCTGAATGTTGATGTTAAAGGCTCTAACAATTATCTTGAAACCAGCCTAATTTTTTTTTCATTAAATTTTCAAAAATTGGAAGAGTCTTTTTTAATAGAAAATAAATTTAAAGTCGAAAAAGTTAAAAGAAATATAATTGCATTTTACGTAGACCTCTGCTGCCAAATAAAAAATAGATTTCAGTTAGATGACAGTAAGCTGGAAATTTTGAAGTATTGCAATGTTTCGGGTAATATGCCATCAATTCTACTATAAGTAAAAAACTATCCTTTCCAAAAAAAAAAGAGGTTTCAATTGCAATTTTAGACGACCAGTGGCGGAGTTTGATTGGAAATACGGAAATACACTCAAAAATAAATTGTACAGACTCTGTTCAAAGCTGGCTTAAACTTAAAAATATTAAAAATAATTTAGAATTTCCTATGTTTTGTGAATTGGCTGATTATATGCTAACACTGCTCTAATTACCACACGTAGCGCAGCTGCGGAAAGAGCTTTTTCAACGCTTAATTTAATTAAAAACAAGAAAACAAATCTCCTTGAAAACAAAACAATTGGGAACATTATGTTTACTAGAACGCTTTTCAAACAAGATAGTGGTGCTTGTAGTGATACTACCGGTATATATATATATATATATATATATATATATATATATATATATATATATATATATATATATATATATATATATATATATATATATATATATATATATATATATATTTTTTTTATTTATTTATTTGGCACTGGCTCCAAAATTAGATGCCATTTGGCCCAGTTTAAAAATTACAATTTTATTTTACGGGTTTTTATATATATATATATATATATATATATATATATATATATATATATATATATATATATATATATATATATATATATATATATATACCTGAAGAAGACTTACGCAAATTTGCTGCTAAATTTAAATTTACAGATGGAGCTTTTGAACTTCATTAATAGTGTTTCCTTATTGCCGAAAATTCATGTTAATTAAGCGTATTTTGTTGAGAAAGTTACAACAACTGCATTTATGCACTGAATAAACAAATCAAAACTAAATTGAATTAAATTTTGATTGAATCTGATATCTGAAATCTGACTGACTAGTTTTAATAATTTTTAATGTAAATAAATATTTTCTTTGAAGTGCAGATTTTGTGTTTTGTGTATTTAATTTTTTTTATCCTATGTCAATTAATATTGTAGTAGATCCAAGTATTTTTATATTCGAAAATTTTTCTTTTTTTCTGAGATTTAGCTGAAAACATAAATTTTTTTTTCATCATTTTCGGACATTATTGCTGAAAAAATCGCTGATGAAATCAGTTTTATATTACTTGGGGAGGAAATTGGTTTGGTACAAAAGTTAAAAAAAGTATCAAATTTGTTACATTTTCCAAATCTAGAAGTGGTAACACTGATTGATGCCCCGGTTGCACAGAAAAATGACTAACGGCCGGATAGTTGTGCGCCAGTTAAATACTGTATATGAAAACTGTTATCGCAATCACAAAAAACCCAACGCAAACTTGATTAAATATGTTTTATTCCACGAAAATATTTAACCATTAGTTAAAAAGTTATTCAATCAAAATTGGCTGTTTAAATATTTTATACGCAAGCTAGAAATGTCCACGGAATAAAATATATTTAATCAAGTTTGCGTTGAGTTTTTTCTGATTGTGAAAACAATCTGCGGCTTTATGACTTAAATTGCAACCGAAATTATAAGTCTTTATTTTTTTTTCTGGCTTAAACAATTATCAAATTTATTTATTATAATCTATATATTTTTTTATTTGGTTTTCTAAACAACCACACAACATTATTCAGTACGATGTTTGTCTATCGAATTAAAAATCAACTGTCCCGCGTGTAACTAAATTTTTCTATTTATATCTATTTATATCAAATCATTTTCAACGAGATAAACCAGTGTAACGTCTATTCCAAAAAAATATTGATCTGCATACTTTTCCACTATTCTTAATAATTAGTATGAGTAAAAATAAGTCAGGGGTATGAAATGTATAAATCTTGGAACGAATGAAAGCAGCAGTTGTTAGAAATCGTGGGGACGACTCACGCCCAGGAGATACTTCAAAAGCCGAACATTTTCTTCACGTTTTGGCCATAACGGGTAGTACCAGTTTTACATAGGATAGAAAAGAAATTACATTTTCAGGCCTTTGAAATGTTAAATACCGAAAACATTTCCTACTAACCATACAATGGTACCTTTTTGATATTTTGGTGCAAGTTTTGCAGAAGAATAGGACGGCATCCTTCAACAAACAATACGCGCAACCATGCATGATTGGATGGTGGCCAAAGCCTACAAAATATGGTGGGAAATAAGTAGCATCGTGAATCAAATTACGTAGAGCATGTGTGACGGCATCTAGATGGGCATCCCATGTTCGATGATCTTTTTTTACATACACTCGAAGAGACGCTAGCAAGGTTCAGTTAGCGCGTTCAGAGGAGTTAACTTGGGGAGAATATTTAGCCGTATATATGTGTTTGACTCCATATTTTTTTAACAATTGTTCAAGAATTTCTGACTCGAACTGTTTTCCATTATCAGTGACAATTGTTTCAGGCACACCGAGTACTAAAAATATGTTTTTCTCCAGAAACTTCACGACTTCCTGCCCTGTGGCTTGTCGGATAGCACGAGTTAAGACAAACTTTGAGAAGTGGTCAACGGTTATTAAGATGCAAGTATTTCCAGCAAGAATACGAGGATACGGCCCCATAAAATCCAAATATATCCTCTGGAATGGTCGAAAGGTTGGTTGTAGAGAACTAAGAGGTGGCCTGTTGATATAGTTTAAAGACTTGGTACATTTGCACGTTTAAGAGGATAAAACAAATTATCGAACCTCCTTTGCCAATGTGAGCCAAAAATAGTAACGTCTTAAGATTCCGATCGTTTTACTAACACCGAAGAATGCGGAAGTTGAATTTTTGGATAGTCCGGTTTGAGGGAATCTGTTGAATCGAGTAATCTTATATAAATTCGGTTATCCAATACTTTTAGGTTCGATTCTTCCGATTTTATTTTGGATATCTGCAACCAATTTCATATACTCGGGGCTGGGAGAAAGCATTAGAGTCTAAGTCGAGGGTGATTGGATAAGAGTGTGAAAGAAAGTTAACCTTTTTCAAAGTTTTCCGAAGCCCAAGAAGTTCGTCCATGAGTTCACGAGACAAAGCATCGAGTACGATATTTTGCGATCCTTTACGATATTTGATGTCAAAATTGAACCCCTGAAGTTTAATTAAGACTCCATCGAGCCAATCTACCCGACAAGTCTTTTTACGACATTAACAAGGTGAGGCTCGCGTGGTCCGTTATCACAGTGAAAGGCAAACCCTCGACGAATGCTCTAAATTTCTTAATAGCTAAGACGGCCGCGAGACATTCCAACTCTGTCACACTATAATTCCGCTGAGCCGAATTAAACTTTTGTGACCTAAAGGCAATGGGTTGGTCTTGTCCCGCGTCCGACTTTTGAAATAAAACAGCATCTATGCCAGTAAAACTGGCATCGCACTGGATGTAGAATCTGTTAGAGAAATTAGGATTCGTCAAAACGGGATCTGTGATAAGTGCAAACCTCAGGTCGTTAAAGGAATTCTGAGCTTCAACGGACCAATCAAATTGTCGACCATTCTTCAGTAAGTTTGTTAGAGGCGCATACAGTGTCGAGTATCCTTCAATAAACCTATACCGGTAGTAGAGAAGTGGGAGTTACCTTGTGCATCAATCTGCATAAGGTTTGACGCGCATTGCAGAGTACGAACGGCATAACTGTAAAGTGATATTATAGGGGTCGGCTGGCACCGTGAACGCTGTTTTTTTTGCTATCGGGATGTAAGGGAATTTGCCAGAATGCGTCTTTTGGGTCTATGCTGGACATATATTGTGCTCTATCCAGGCAACTGAGAAGGCCATCAAAAAGTGGGGGAGGATACGCGTCCTTACAAGTTACCTCATTTAGCTTTCTGGCGTCTAAGCACAACATTGTTTCTTCATTAGCTTTTGCGTAGTCATAGAAGAACACCATGGCCTTTGGCTCTCTTCTATGACGCCGAGATCTATCATGCTGTCCAATCTACATATACTGTACAAGAACGTGTACGGTATAACTATACTTAAAACTATAGGAATAAATATGGGCGGGGCTTACATCGGTTTTCTATTGATTCCTCTTAGGCGCTCTAAAACAAACATTAGTTTAACTGCAACTGTTTAGCGGATAACATACTTGAAAGAAATGAATGCGATTTATTGAAAACGATTTGAAGCGGTGTTTTTAAATGGACATCCGAAAGGACCAAAAATGTTGGTCGCAAGTGCAGCAAAGTATATAAAAAAGTCAAAAAACTTTTGTGCAGAATTGGATTAAACATTATTCAATGTGTAAAAATGTTGACGATTTGCCAGATAGAGGCAAAATCTGAACCACTACCAAAAAGGAGGATGGTGCCATCGTATAGTTATTTGACGAAAATTCTTCTCTTGGCAATCGCTTAGCTGTGGCAAAATTGGCGAAAAAGAATACTATTTTATCAAAAATAACCATAAAAGGGAATATGGCTACGCATATGGAGATACTTTGGTCAAACCACTGGCAACACAAAAATACATAGAAAAGCAACTATAGTGAGCGAATGAACAAAAAAACAAAGATTTTACGAATATTGTGTTTACCGATGAGTCATCCTTTTGGGGTTTTAATGTTAAAAGGCGTGTTTGGCGAACTAAGCAAAAAATAGGATTGTCTGAACTGTGGAGCACCCGCCCTAGCTCCTTCAATAGGGATGCTTCATCAAGCAAGGTTTTGGTAAATTAATCGTTTCCACACGGAACCTAAATGCACTTTTCATGAATAAAATTTATTCACGAGGTTGGTTACCATCTATCTTGAAATGGTTTGGAGCGGGGAGCTCTAATTGGATCTTGCAAGGAAACAACGATCCAAAACACCATAGCCTACTCTGTTCGAAATTTTAACTCAAAAAGGGTATCACAACTTTGGATTGATTGCCATCTCATGCAACTAATTACAATCCGATCAAAATTTATGGGTACTCATGAAGAAAGCTGAAAATGTACCACCATCATAGTTTTATTTTTACTTAGGTTTTTGCCGTACACGCTCTTGTTGCACATACTGTACATTTCGTTCTGAACTGCGGGGGAAAAAGCATAATACCGGTGTTTGACCGGTGGTGCGTCTCCTACGTCGATACTGTGGTCAACCAAGGAAGTTTGACCTAAGCGTATTTTTGCTGAGCTAGGAAATTTTTGATGAAAATTTGGAGCTGTTTTCCCTGAGTTTCACTAAGTGCATGCTTTTTAGGGTTAGGCTCGGATGGACTTGGTGTTTTAGATATTTCTTCAACCATTACGGTTCTTAAACCAAATGTCTGCCAAAAATCGCACCTTTAATATAGTTGCGGTTGTAGGCTGGGAACAACAAAAATTAGCATTTTTTCCCTGATATATGTGAGAGGGGCTTGGATATAGCCCGTAACTGGTTGTATCGCACCATTGGCTTTCTGAATTGTCTTGGAAAGAGAATACATAAATATTTTGTGTTTGGTGAAAAACTCAACTATATATTGAGATATTGATTATTTTCTAAATTTGATTCAAGTTCTTTTAGTTCTATTCGATGTACGAGTATAAGCTTTTTATAAATATATTATTATTTTTACCTCGATTATTTCGAGGGTTATTAATTCTAAAGTTGGTCTACTCGTTGGTTGCAACAACCAAACTGCAAAAATTCAACTTTTGCTTTGTACCTATAGTACAAAACAAGAACTTATGGATTTGGCGAATAATATCACCAAATCCGAAACTTCTGAAAATTCTCACATCTATCTCGCCCCCTGTTGCAACCTGATGAGTAGGCCAACATTTTATCAGATCAGTACGAAACCAGACTGCCAAAAAAAATTGAGGAGGTTCTCATTTTTTTAAGGGTTGTGTGTATTTTTATACAATGACCCCGGGGTTTAAAATAAACGAATTATCTTAAAATTTGATTCCCTAAAACTTTCATCCTTCAAAAATTGTGTTAACTAAAATAAAAACTTCTTCATTACAGTAAAGCACAATAACTTTTTTTGATTTTAAATATTTCGTGGAAATATCTATTATATCTTTTTTGGTGATATAATATTCTTCCTAATTTTAATTCTTTTTTATGATTCATGTACAATTGTTAATGGTTTCCCTGACTTCACTATGGTAATCGTCGACGTTATTTTCCTCATTCGCACTTTCTTGTGTCGAAAGGGTATTTATTATTAATCCATTAATATTTTTTTACTAACTCAAATTCTTTATTTGTATTATTTATATTTTTTATGTAATTAAGTTCTATTTGAGAAAGACAGCCAGTATTTATATTTGCTGTCTCTTTTTTGTAAATTATTTCAAAATTGTAATTTTCTAAGTCCATTTTCCACCTCATCATTTTTAATGATGGATCCTTTAAACTAAACAGATAAGTTAAACCACAAACAAAATACCAATCAGACCTGCAAACCAATAGTAACTTTATGTGTAAATCAAATTCTCGATGTCGTTACAAATGGAAAAATATTTCGAGCGGCTGTTGGTAGAAATGCTTAGCTAAAACTCAAACCATATGTGCTCAATATACATCTCGCTCAATATATTTATTCAACGCGCGCGACAAAATAATTTTTTTTTATTTGTGTGTACAGTATAAAAGAAACAAACGGAAAAATACAAATTCAACGTGTTTTTTATTTTCGTTTGAAAATATCCTTTCTCTTATTGTATATTTTAAATTTAATAAAACAGAATGTTTTGAAAATTAAAACGCACGTATTATGTATATACTATACATATACTAGATGTATATGCATATGTACTATTTAAAATAAAATGTGTGCACGATCGATAATTTCTTGTCGTTTAGGTATATAAAATTTAAAAAACATGTGATCATGAAAAGAAAGAGGATCTATTTTCGATGTATGTATGTATGTATATATGGACGTATATACGTTGTATGTACGTATATATATACGTATATACATTGATTATGGTTTGGTGTGCTGCATGAAATATAGTTTATAAAAAAGAAACAAATATTTGGAGGAAAGGATACGAAACATCAGAAATTTATGAACGAAAGGGAAAATATTATAATTAAATTGTTTTTTACTGATCGCAGTAAACATTTAGATATACATATTACATATTTGTGTTTAGTTACATTATGTATATTTTATATGCCTATCTATACTGATTGGTCGAAATTAAATACATACATTCATTACTTAATTTTTCCTAAGTGTACTATAAGGATGATACTATAAGGATGATTGATATATGTTCTAAATTCAATAATATTAAAATTCCTAACAATTTTATAAATGATTTTAATTTTGAGAAAAATAATAAAATCAGCTTAGAGCGGAAAGATGCCTTAGGGAGGATGTACTATGTATTTGGATTTGCATCTAAAAAATTGGTCAATCATATATAGTACATTTTTGTTAACACTTTCCCCTTATTCCATATTATCAGAAGCATAGTATAGTATTTGAATTGTTTCAAATAAAAGCTAGTTATTGATTTTAACCAAATTTGCAAAAACATTAATATTTCGAACTCGGTTGTGATATATAGAATTATGAGTATACACAATATCCTTGGAATTCCATTTTTAAACTTCTAACCCCAAGTAAAAACCATCCTAAGGTTTAAAAATGAAAATAAATAAATTTCGTTTTTTGTTGTTTTCAACCGAGTTACAAGCTTACATTATAAGTACACTGCAATTTTTCAGATACCAACCACCACTTATCATGAAAACTACCCCATATTTCTCTAGAATAAATGGCCACTTTTTTGACAATTTCAAAAATAGACATTTCAATATCGGATATTGGGTATCGCTTTATAATCCTCATCAGAAGTGCAATTCGATTTTTAAGTTGTAACTTAAACTTTAAATCATGGAAACAAATTTATTTAGCCACCCACTTTATTTATTAGGTATATAACTTAATTTCTACAGATTTTTTTCACGGTATTCTGTGGTTTTTGTAGGATCGGAAGCAAGGTTTCAGAACAACGAACGACAAGTTTACGTGAGTTACATAACCTCTCAGAATAGCAGAGTTTACGATTACAACTGATAAACAGCACATTCGGCACTGCATTCTATACGAATTCCAACAAGGAAAAAATGCTTCTAAGGCACGGGAATCAATTTGTAGTGTTCTTGGTGCCGACCTTGTGTCTTATGAAATGTGTAATTATTGGTATAAACGTTTTAGAATTAGTGATTTCGATCTTAGTGACAGCCTCGAAAGTTTGAAGATGTGCGAGCTAACCTGGAATCTACAACAGCAACAGGCATAACTCAGAAAAAACGAATACCTAAATAACATACTGCCTAATAATTGGTTTCATCTAAGATTTCAATTCCTAAAAATCATAAATAACTATCAAATGTTTAAATTCTCCTAAACTTCTGAAAATTTAAATAAATTTTAAGAAATATGTACTACGGACTTGGAGCAAAATATTTTCTGAACAGTTATTTTTCAGTAATTATCTTCTCCTGTACTAAATATTAATTTATTACATTAATATGCCCAGCACCAAGTGAATTTTCTGAAACTGGTGGTTATGTAAATGTATTTAATTAATGTGTAGTAATCTATCACCATACCATACATGACATACTTTAGTCATATATAGTCTACTGAGATTGTCACAGAGTTTAGTGAGGCCTCATTAAACCTTTTATGAAACATGTCTTTGTTTTTGGTAAGACTTCAGTAGGCTGAACTTGCTCGACATGTTTAAAGAGTTCGTAGTATAAATATTTTTTGTATAAGGCCTCCTGCCTGATGACATAAATCAAAGATAAGATCACGAACACCGCACGGAAGTCCAGAAAATACTCGAACTCAATTCAAATAAAATTAATTAATTTAAAACGAGTTCATAATTTTGAATTACAATAGAACAAAGAAAAATATTTTGAATATCAGTGAAACTATAGCTTTATTGGATTGATAATTTTATGCCATTAATGCTTGAATATGATTGTGGCCATGTGGCTGGTGCGTAGATGGCGCAATCTGCATGCCCAATTTTCACATACTTTTCGCAGCAAGCGTAGACAAGTTACTTAACATATCCCCAAAGAAAATAATCTAATGGAGTTAGATCACACGATCTCGGTGGCCAATTAACAGGACTATTATGTTGAATTAGTCTTTCATCAAATGTTTGTTTGAGTAAATTAATTGTATTCCGCGTTGTGTGGCTTATGGAACCGTCCTGTTGGAACCACATATCAGCAAGATTAATGGCAGCCAATTGGGGTACAAAAAAGTTAGAAATCATGTCTCTATACCGTTCACTGTAAGATTCCACCCATCATCGTTTTTGAAGACATATAGACATACCAGAGAGTCCGCCGGCCCATAAAGCGCACCAAACAGTGATTTTCTATGGATATAATGGTGTTTCAAAGGCAAAGGCTTCTAGATTATCTTCACTCCAAATCCAATACTGTTTATTAACGTACCCATTCAACAAAAATTGAGCTTCATCGTTGAACAAAATTTTGTTTGGAAAATCAACATCAATAGAATTAGTGCTTCAGCCGATTGGCCGATTTGGCAAGCAGTGCTATGGCGTAAGTTTATTCATTATGAAATGGCAAATCAAACTAATGACAAAGCAAATGTTAGCTGTAAACTCGGTTGTCAAACAAAACAATGTTGCAAACTTAACGATGTGAAGCTATAAAACACACCCTTTACTGATTGAATAAGGAATTCATGAGACAAACACTTTTAATATTTCGATCAATGATTTGCATAATTTTCCTTCTAAGCAAAATGTACAAATGTAATTCTTCACGATACAAGCTCCATTTAAACCTATATACTGATATAGAAAATGAGTCAGCGTCTACACTCAGAAAAAATATGATAAACACATGATTGCCTTTACCATATTATAATAATAGAAATCATTATAAAATTATTGTGATATTCCCTATCATACAATAATAAGAAATACTATTTGTTTAATTATGTCAATCAGTGAAAACGGAGCTTATTATTATTATGATACATGTAATCATATTCATCTCCCATGATTAGTGTAATCAGAATGCATGATTAAATTTTGATTCGTTTAATAATTTTTAAGGTATTTATAAAAATTCGCTATCTCAATGGGTGATTAATTCGTATGTGAACACTAAATATTTAGAGTTGCCTTATAATGCCTCAACCAGTCACGCACGACTTAGGTTAGGAGCTTAAGTTACACGCCGGTTGCACCACTTCGGTTAGTGCTACAATCACCAAAATTGTATAGGCTTCTTGTCACAAATAAACAACAGGGGCGGTATGTTGTATCATCATCACTTCGAATCGAATTCGAAAAAATTCGCGTCAAAAAAGTGAAAGTTGTATCATTTTTGCTTTTCGAAAATAATACAACATACCGCCACTCGACTTTTTTCGAATTTCGATTCGAAGTGATGGTACAACATACCGCCCCGGACCTGTAAAATTTTTAGTGGTCGTACCGCTCCCCTAAGTGGTCCAAACGGAGCACAACTTAAGCTCTTAAGTTTGGACTGCCTGAGGTTTTTAATTTGTAAAAAAGCAATAAGCCATGTGGTGTGATTACCATATATATATATATATATATATATATATATATATATATATATATATATATATATATATATATATATATATATATATATATATATATATATATATATATATATATATATATATATATATATATATATATATATATATATATATATATATATATATATATATATATATATATATATATATATATATATATATATATATATATATATATATATATATATATATATATATATATATATATATATATATATATATATATATATATATATATATATATATATATATATATATATATATATATATATATATATATATATATATATATATATATATATATATATATATATATATATATATATATATATATATATATATATATATATATATATATATATATATATATATATATCACTGATATTCAAAATATTTTTCTTCGTTCTATTGTAATTCAAAATTATGAACTCGTTTTAAATTAATTAATTTTATTTGAATTGAGTTCGAGTATTTTCTGGACTTCCGTGCGGTGTTCGTGATCTTATCTTTGATTTATGTCATCAGGCAGGAGGCCTTATACAAAAAATATTTATACTACGAACTCTTTAAACATGTCGAGCAAGTTCAGCCTACTGAAGTCTTACCAAAAACAAAGACATGTTTCATAAAAGGTTTAATGAGGCCTCACTAAACTCTGTGACAATCTCAGTAGACTATATATGACTAAAGTATGTCATGTATGGTATGGTGATAGATTACTACACATTAATTAAATACATTTACATAACCACCAGTTTCAGAAAATTCACTTGGTGCTGGGCATATTAATGTAATAAATTAATATTTAGTACAGGAGAAGATAATTACTGAAAAATAACTGTTCAGAAAATATTTTGCTCCAAGTCCGTAGTACATATTTCTTAAAATTTATTTAAATTTTCAGAAGTTTAGGAGAATTTAAACATTTGATAGTTATTTATGATTTTTAGGAATTGAAATCTTAGATGAAACCAATTATTAGGCAGTATGTTATTTAGGTATTCGTTTTTTCTGAGTTATGCCTGTTGCTGTTGTAGATTCCAGGTTAGCTCGCACATCTTCAAACTTTCGAGGCTGTCACTAAGATCGAAATCACTAATTCTAAAACGTTTATACCAATAATTACACATTTCATAAGACACAAGGTCGGCACCAAGAACACTACAAATTGATTCCCGTGCCTTAGAAGCATTTTTTCCTTGTTGGAATTCGTATAGAATGCAGTGCCGAATGTGCTGTTTATCAGTTGTAATCGTAAACTCTGCTATTCTGAGAGGTTATGTAACTCACGTAAACTTGTCGTTCGTTGTTCTGAAACCTTGCTTCCGATCCTACAAAAACCACAGAATACCGTGAAAAAAATCTGTAGAAATTAAGTTATATACCTAATAAATAAAGTGGGTGGCTAAATAAATTTGTTTCCATGATTTAAAGTTTAAGTTACAACTTAAAAACCGAATTGCACTTCTGATGAGGATTATAAAGCGATACCCAATATCCGATATTGAAATGTCTATTTTTGAAATTGTCAAAAAAGTGGCCATTTATTCTAGAGAAATATGGGGTAGTTTTCATGATAAGTGGTGGTTGGTATCTGAAAAATTGCAGTGTACTTATAATGTAAGCTTGTAACTCGGTTGAAAACAACAAAAAACGAAATTTATTTATTTTCATTTTTAAACCTTAGGATGGTTTTTACTTGGGGTTAGAAGTTTAAAAATGGAATTCCAAGGATATTGTGTATACTCATAATTCTATATATCACAACCGAGTTCGAAATATTAATGTTTTTGCAAATTTGGTTAAAATCAATAACTAGCTTTTATTTGAAACAATTCAAATACTATACTATGCTTCTGATAATATGGAATAAGGGGAAAGTGTTAACAAAAATGTACTATATATGATTGACCAATTTTTTAGATGCAAATCCAAATACATAGTACATCCTCCCTAAGGCATCTTTCCGCTCTAAGCTGATTTTATTATTTTTCTCAAAATTAAAATCATTTATAAAATTGTTAGGAATTTTAATATTATTGAATTTAGAACATATATCAATCATCCTTATAGTACACTTAGGAAAAATTAAGTAATGAATGTATGTATTTAATTTCGACCAATCAGTATAGATAGGCATATAAAATATACATAATGTAACTAAACACAAATATGTAATATGTATATCTAAATGTTTACTGCGATCAGTAAAAAACAATTTAATTATAATATTTTCCCTTTCGTTCATAAATTTCTGATGTTTCGTATCCTTTCCTCCAAATATTTGTTTCTTTTTTATAAACTATATTTTATGCAGCACACCAAACCATAATCAATGTATATACGTATATATATACGTACATACAACGTATATACGTCCATATATACATACATACATACATCGAAAATAGATCCTCTTTCTTTTCATGATCACATGTTTTTTAAATTTTATATACCTAAACGACAAGAAATTATCGATCGTGCACACATTTTATTTTAAATAGTACATATGCATATACATCTAGTATATGTATAGTATATACATAATACGTGCGTTTTAATTTTCAAAACATTCTGTTTTATTAAATTTAAAATATACAATAAGAGAAAGGATATTTTCAAACGAAAATAAAAAACACGTTGAATTTGTATTTTTCCGTTTGTTTCTTTTATACTGTACACACAAATAAAAAAAAAAATATTTTGTCGCGCGCGTTGAATAAATATATTGAGCGAGATGTATATTGAGCACATATGGTTTGAGTTTTAGCTAAGCATTTCTACTAACAGCCGCTCGAAATATTTTTCCATTTGTAACGACATCGAGAATTTGATTTACACATAAAGTTACTATTGGTTTGCAGGTCTGATTGGTATTTTGTTTGTGGTTAAACGTTTATGATCAATAGTTATTTTAAATTTTATACGACCAGGTTATAGTTAAACATTGTTATCAGAATGTATTTCTGTTTTATTTCGAGTTCGTGATGCATAGGCAATGGATAAATCTTTTCCTATCTCGCCTTGCGAAACTACTGTTTCCAACAATATTTGATGCGTTGGTAGCCAGTAGAAATTCTTTGTCAAAATTTAGATTTTGGATTATTGCTTGAGATGTGAAAAGTGTTTTACATTTCTCAAAACAATTTATAAATTCTGCATTATGAACAATTCCTGAGTTTTTTCGCAGACATTTGACGTGTTATTTTCGAAAAAATATCTATACATCTTCTATTACATTAAACCTTATGAAGATTTAATTTGTGTGTAAATTTTAGATATCGGAAAAATTTGAATTATTTTTGTTTCTGAATCAGGTTCTACGCCGTTAGGTGATACCATGTGTCCTAAATATTTTACTTTTCGTTGAAGGAATTGTGAATTTTCAACCTTTATTTTTAGATTAGATTCTTTTAATTTTTTAAATAATACTTTCCATACGTTTTATATGTTCGTCTGTGCTGGAACTATGTATAATGATATCATCTATATAAAAGATTACACATTTACCTATTAAATTTCGTAATATATTATTCATAACTCTCTGAAAAGCAGAGGGTGCATTTTTTAAGCGAAAAGGCATTCGAGTAAATTCGAAATGATCTTCTTCTATGGAAAATGCGGTTTTATCGATAGAATTTGGTTCCATAGCTATTTGATGAAAAAGCCGGCTTTCATAAAAATCTACTACTAAAAAATACTTAGCTTTTCCTAATTTGTCGAGAGTATCATTATCTTTGATAAAGGATATTTATCTTCAACTGTTTTTCATTAATTTTTCTAAAATCTATCACCATTCGAAATTGCTTTGATTCTCCTGATTGAGTATATTTCCGTATTAAAAATGCCGGTGATGACCATGAGGATATACTGTTTGGTTTATTATTCCTTCATTGAATAAATTATTTATTTATTGTTTTAAATCTTCCTTTTGGGTATGTGGGCATTTGTATGGCTTCTGGAAACTCGTTTTTTTTATCTACATCTAAGAGTTTTTTCTTTACTGAATAAAAGGAATTTATATATTTATTTAATAATTTTATTATAAGTAGTTTATTCGATTTTCATCCATATTTATGTAATTTACTACATTATATTATAAGGGATCGACGCTTAGTCGTTTCATTAGAAAAAATTCTTAATAGATTGTTTCAAATATTAGATAGAAACTTCCTTGATGTATTGAAACAGGAATTCTAATAAATGTTGTTGAATGTGATGATACCATTTTCGGTGGTATACATAAAATAACTTAACCTAATAATGGAAATTTAAAATTTTTACTGATTAATACATTATCGGATTTGAGGGGTTTTCCATATTTTGTAATATGACAGCCGTTTTCGCTCGTCGAGCTTTAAGAATTCAATGTTTCATTAGTTCAAAACCAAACTTCCAACGTCTTGGTAACCTCACCTTGATGTATGATTAATAGCTCAAATCGCAAAGAAGATACATATAACGAATCTTTTTAAATTTTGAACTGGTGGTTCTGAAATCTATTATCTTGTCGAAGCATAAACTACTCTTTCGCGGATCGCTTTTCACGGTCTATTTACCCCATTCGGCCCTTTAATTTGACTCACTCACAGAAGGCGCTGTTTTGTATAAATCTATTTATATTTAGTTATTGCTCAATTTTAGGATGAATATGGTCATTGGACTTTCTTTTCTTTTAAAGGATACAGCTTTTAAATATTTTGGCGCAATTTGAAAAATTAAAAGTTATTTCGAGTTGAAACAAATTAAATGGACTAGCGATAACAAAATCGTACCTAGAAAAATTCAATAATCGGAATAATAATTTCATTTCGATATACATAGTTCAACAGCGAACCACTTATAATCCTGTGACTGTAATACCATTGATATTATGTAATGCTTTCTATTTCATTTCTAGTATTTACACAATGTGTTATACGTACAAGGAAATACTAAGAAAGTAAATATTTGTATACAGCAAGTAGTAAATATTAATAATGTTAACAACCAAAAACAACTATGTACTAGCTTTATAACGAAACTTTGTCATAGAATATAACACATATAGCAATAGCAATAATAGCGAGCAACACAACAAAGATGTTCGAAAGAAAATATCACTCAAGAAAATTTACTTTCTCGCATTTTTGTTCCTTTTTATGTTTTTTGATTATTTCTAAGTGGAAAGTTTTTCTATTATATGCTCTCGATTATATACGACGAGTTTATACCTTTTTGCTTCCTTTATGAAAATCTTCGAGTTTTTTGTTTTTGTTTCTTAATTTTAATGCTGTGTGCTGTGTTGTGACGAAACAGAAAAATTATTTTGTTTGCAATGAAAATAAATAAAGAAGCAAATTCTTAAGCGTAACGGAAACAAAGAAATGTTCGCTCTCTCCGTTTCCTGTGACTATATATATCAAGGCGTAACAACAACAGTAAAATGTCGTTTGTGAAGTAACGAAACGAGAAAACTTAAGAGTTGAAAATGATGATGATGTTGATAATAACACCTTAATTTTTTTTTGTTTTTTTTTATAGAATTTGTAGTTAAACGCACCTGTGGGATATTTAAAAAAACGTTGCAAAGAAAATTCGCTCTCCGCACATAATATGTATGTACCAATAACATCTACGTAGTCGTACACAAGAAACAAAATACCAGTGGCGTCTATATTGACCATAAGCTGGTGAAAATTAACGACTGACCGGTACTCATAGATACATAATTTAACGTTGTAGCATAATATGTGAAATTTTTTTAGGATTGGAAATATTTGCAGTGAGTATAAATAAATAAAAAACCGTCACTGCAAAACAGTAAATAAAGTTTATATGGGGATAAAGACCCAAATCAAGGGAAACATAAAAAAGAAAGCTCAGCCGAAACAAAAATAGTTATGCATTATAATATTTGATTATTGAATTGAATTGATTTTAGTATTTTTTTTTCTTTCTGAATTTTCTTTGTGTTAAGAGTTTTTCTTTGTCGACAAAGTTTGGTTGAACCAATTTTTCTCCTTAAGCTTTTTAATTTGGTTGATTTAATCAAAACAAAGTAATTTCCGAAATAGGATTATATTTTTTGGTTTGTTTTGTGCGGTGGTGCCGACGACCACTATTGTGGTAAACCACAAATGTATTGTAGTCCGATGACGGGGAGACTTACATATATTTATGTCTGAACAATATGTTTTGATTATTTTGAAAGTTAGGGTGATTTTATAACTCAAAATGGCAACAGCAGTAAATTTAAAACCGCAATTGCGGTTGGTTCAGGCAATTAGAAAGATTACATGAATTAAATTTTGGATTCTAAAATCAAATTTGTGTTAAGCTCAAGCTAGACTAAACCAATTTAAGATCGTAAAACTTAGCATAATGAAATTTAATAAAATATATCACAAAGTATACAAAGCATTCTCTGAAAGGTTACAACGTCGCCAGGAAATTCTCGCAACGATTCTGCAGGCAATAAAAATTTTAAAATTGCACCACAAAAAGTGCGTAACATCGAAAATGTGAACATTAGACAAAGAAACTGCTGTATAAAAGAAACAGCTATAGACCACCAACTATAAATATTAACGTCGTACACGAAATATGACAAAATAATTTTTCTATGCGGGTTTAAAATGAAATTAGTAATGAAATGTTAAAACACGAAGAGACTGTTTGTTTTGCCGTTAGATCGAGCTTATACCCTCAATCGTGTGGTTCACGACATAAAAAGCGAGACCGTTCATAAAAATGAAGTTACGGCAATTTTTGAAAGTGGAGCCTCGTTTAAAACCACTTACTCAAAGCAATGAAAACATAGTGAAGGATCAGCACATACTAGGTTGTCATCTCTGACATACAATAGGATCTCGTTGTAGATCAAATTATCTAGAGAAATACTATAGAGCGCTCAAATCCCGTCATACTCATAGTTTATAGCGTTAGCAGTAAGTAGCATAAGTAATGCAAATAAAATTGATAAAGAGAATTAATATTCTCTTGTTTCATCTACAACGGACGAAAAAGAATTAAGTAAGCAGACACTCATTTAACATAACAATTTTGAATCTGAACCTTGAGTCTAGATAATACCCAAGTATCTTGTCAATTGCTCATCATTTTGGCTACTGGTCTTGTACTTCTCAGTGCCGAATGTTTGGGTATTCTAATCTTCCCAACAAATTTGACAATGATATCGAAAATACTTAATAAACATGTTACTCAACCTATGACTCATCGCCTACCTGCGCGATCCGTAGATTAATTTTTATTGCTTATTTTTTTCCCCCCTCCTTCTTTTATTTTTATTTATATTTTGCTTTTTTCTACTATATAACAAAATTTTTACTAATACAAATCAGTAGATACTCCTGATGATGACCTAACAAGTCGAAATCGATCGAGTGATTTTTTAAACTTTTTGAAAAATATTCAAAATATTCTGCGAAACAAAAAACAAGTGATTAATAAAAATGTGTTTATTAAGTATAAGTGTGTTTCGCCAAGTGCCTACGGCAAATAGCGTAAAAAGTGATTTCGAAAACCTTTGCTAGTGTGTTAGCTTTTCCGTGTTGTCACCAAACTAAAACATCTGAACCCGACAGATTCAGCTTGAAAGATACTGAATCTTTTATTAGGAACAATTACTTGGCTCATCCTTACCCTGAGGAATATTTATAGTTGCAATGACATTCCGATGTAGTGATTTTTTGCCTCAATCTTTGCGAAATAAGAGTATAATTTAATTAGATCCACTAAAGCCAACACAAATAATTGATTTTTTGAGTTATACTAATTATTCTTATGATATTTACCAATTGGTTCCGATCACATGCAAGTGAAGTTTATCCAAACTAATCCAAAAAGTACAACAACAACAAAATTATTGTAATAGTATCATACGCTACCACTACTCTACAAACTAAGAGACGTGATTTTTTAATTAGCCTTAGATACATTTTAAAGTTATTCTAAGTATTTTCTAAGTATTCACAATGAACTGCAGCGACATTGGTAGTCTTAACCAAAACGAGTATATCTAGTAAATTATATGATTTACTAATGGGTCTGACAGGGTGTCCCCTGTCAGACAATGTCAGACCTATTAGAAAGTCATATAATTTACTAGGGACACTCGTTTTGGTTTAGACAGTCTACCAATGTCAATGAAGTTTACATTAAATGCTTAGAAAATAATTAGAATGGCTTTAGAATGTACAAGGCCCATTAAAATATCACATTTTTAAATCTCATGGGACACCCTGTCAGACCCATTAGAAAATCATAATTTATTAAGAACACTCGTTTGGAATTAAACAGGCTACCAATGTTACTGAAGTTCATGCTTAATGCTTAGAACCTAAGGACCATTTAAAAATCACATCTCGTCTAAATTACACAATATAAATTCGCCTGAATGTTGTTACACTAATACTATGTATTACAATAAGTTAGTTGTTGTTGTATTTTGTCATCAATTAATTCGTTGTTGCGTTGATGATGCCATTTTTGCCTGGCTTGCAACAGTGTTATAAATCGAAAATATTTGCGATTTCAACTTTTCCAAAAATGTTATTGCAACTGATTGCCTAATTTGATTGGTAATGTCGCCGTCTGGGATGTTAAGGACCGGCCGGCCAATCAAAAAATGCGCAAGTGTTAGCCCATTGATTTCATCTGAATTGTTGGTACAAATTGGCTTAGAGTTCATGATGGCTTCGATTTGCGTCATCAAGGTGGAAAACTCTTCTATAATGTCGCAATGGTTTCTCCCAACGTTTTATTTAAAAATATTTCACCTATATCTTCACAGCTGCTTCCCAGATGCCACCCAATTGTGATGCTGCTGGAGGATTAAAACACCACTCAATTTTGCTTTTTAAAAGATACGAAGAATTATTGTTAGAATTATTTTTAATAAAATTATACATATATTGTAATTGTCACTGTATATGGTACTACATATACTCGTATATGCCTCTTCGAGCTACGAACCGATTTAACACGCCGATGAAGATTTCAGTAGTAAGGTTCATATCTACCTCTATGTAAACTGCGCTTGTGTTATTTATTTATTTATTTATTTATACATTTATACAATTTTGATTAGACGTTGCATCACATTTTGATCTTAAAGCTCATTTGTAATGTGACGTAAACTATAATAATTTCCAAATTAATGATCACCTGATGATGTTAAAGCATATAAATATGCAAACATAAGCCTTCGATGGAATTTGCTCTCTTTTTCAACTGCATGAATCTTAACCGGCCTGCAGTAGTCAACATCAACTATAACTAAGGAGGGAAGGAAGAACACTACTCTTGCCTCAGGAAAATTAAACATCAATTGTGATTTGACCTTGTGGTTTTGTCTGAAATACGATACACATTTGAGAAGTTTTGCCGCATGCCTCTCCTCAAAATCCAGAATTTGCGTCGAGTGATGCTGACTAAAACCCTAATGTCTATGTGCTTTGATGTGAACTGTCCAAGCATCGTAATATTATATTCGGCGAAATTCCTTGATTCAAAAGGATAATGGGATGTTTTACTGGGAAGGGAGAGATGAACCTTTGGATACGACCTCCAACACATACTAGTCCCTTTTCATAGATGAATGGATTCGGGTTCTTCAATTTGCTGTTCTTTGGCACAGGATTGCCCTTGAAGATTGGATTGATATCGTGTGAAAATTCCTTCAACTGCACATATTTTAGTATTATATGTTCTGCTTGAGGATAATTCACATCTATAGTTATCTACTACTTGCGGCAATGCAAGTTCATCAGTCAGCCATTCTGGTCCAGTCCACCAGAACTTAATGAGTGAGACTCCTCTACTTGCGATGCCTGCAGTATTTTCTTGACCTGGAACGTGTTTCCAACTACTATTACGATGCGCGCTGGGTGGCTTGGCCTGTTTGCGATGAGCTCAACGCCTTGGTTGAGCTGACAATAAATCGAGTACAATTTTGGAGTCGGTCCATAATGTTATTTTGTTAAGTCTAAGGATGAATATATTGTTTTAAATAGATTTGATGCGAGCAGCACACTCATCAATTCTAACCTAGGTAGATTTTGTTAACGGAGCGACCTGTGGCTTAGCAGTTATTAAAATAGGTTTGTTGTCTTGATTTACAGTATGAGCAACTACAGCGTACGCTTTCTCGCTCACATCACTGAAACCGTGAGGTGACACTTTTTACCTAACCACCGTGGAACTGTGAGTGTATTGACCTATAATAAATGATAAATTTTGCTGCCACAAATTTTGAAATATGGTTTACATTCGAATAGTCAAGGACGCTATAAAGCCGAGGGGATTAAACAATTTTCCTGCTTCTGATAATAAAGTTCACTTCGAGTTTACTTTACAATAATCTATTTGAGAGCTAAACTGAAATACATCAAGCGTGAAATCCCAGAACAGAACAAGTATTTTAGTCGAGGTTGGGTTGATGATTGATTTCACGTTGCTTATTTAACTGCTGTTAAATAGTAGTTTTTTCAAGTTGAAACCTTTCTAGCTCAAAATCTTCATAATATATCTGACCAATATCGATAGTTACCACCCCGACATAAGATCATCGACACACGCATATATAATGCATAATTATGGAGATTTTTGATACCAACTTCGTGTAGGATTCTAGTTGCGAGAAAAGGTGCAGCTGCGGTTCCATATTTTAACCTATTTAACTGGATATCTCTGAAGTGGCGCGCTTGGGTCATCTCTATATAATATGTTTTGTCGGTAACGATCGTCTTCTTCTACCTATAGTTGCCGGTACATTTTTGCGATTTCACCGGAAAGTGTGAACTTGAGTTGTCATCTTATCAGAATTTGAATAAGAGAATCTTGTATGGTCGGTCCAACCATTAACACATCATTTAGAGATACACCGTTTGTCAACTTAGCGGAGCCATCAAAAACTCCCGTTAATTTAGTGGTGGAATTTCTTTCTCGAAAAACACCTTTATACCACCACCGCAGATAATAACTTCATTTTGAAACTGGTCCTTTGATTCTGTCTAGTTGGGCATATGACTGATGAGTTGATTATGATCAATTCTTATGGTTGCCCAAAGCACTTTTTATCAAGGTACTTGAGTTTCCAAAAAGGCATTCATTATTTCGAAACACATCGTGGTTTCAACATACGTGCTATGGATAGCTTGGTGATGGCAATGCTGATTTGATGTACTTTTCGTGTTTTGAAAACCTCATCAAGACAACGAGAGTTAGTATCATCAAAATCAGAGATGCAGTGTGCAATTGAAATGCAGGCTCGTTGAATTTTTCATCTTCAGAACACTATTCGCTAAAAGATGTAAGCCCGTGAAACTCAAACTGACATGTACTATTTTCGTCTACCAATACTGTTTACTCGCTTTTTTGAAGAGCAAACTTGCTTATAGTTACCGAACGCTTTCAAATTATGGCTACTGAAAGATAAACAATAGGTGAATTTTACTACCAGGCTAAATGTCAACCAAACATTATGTTTGTTACTTAATTTTAATTACAAGTCTGTTGCACTGCCTTAAATTGAAGGTATGTGCGTGCTGGTCATTTTGATGCGTTATCTTGAAGTCGCTGAAACTATGTGCTATCGCACAAGACTTTGCACCAAAAAGTTGTAAAATACCATCATCATAGATTATTATGATCGTAATTGTCCTTCAGTTTTAAACGAGCGCAATTCTCAATGAAAACATTTATCTTGGAGATCTCCAGAAGCTTTTGAAACAAGCAAATTTTCGCATTGAACGTACTTGCACTACAAGAGCTTGATTCACAGTACCATCAATGGTCACACCGTCGAGTAGAGCAGTATATCATCGACCTCCGTCTGATCAACATTAGGATATGCATGCACGGTTAGAGGCCGCACAAAGCAACTAAATGTCACGATAGTCAATGCTTTGGGGGCATGAAGAAGACAAATCTGATAATGTCAAAGATTTAATCTTTATTGAGCTATATAATTAAAATCAGAAATTTTCCACACCATATGATATTAAATTATCGCGAGTGACTTGATTATTGGGCATATTGGGTCATACAGCTTGCATTAGCTGAGTAACAACAACGAACAACGCTTCGCGGAATAGCTGTAATGTATTGGTTCGTCGTAGCAAGTAGATTCTTTCAATATAAGAATCCACGTGGGTTTAGAATGATATAAGAACTTCCACAAAACCACGTGGCTTTAGAATGATAGAAGCGCACCAAACTCACGTAATGGTCTCGAAGTGACATTCCATCTAAACCGGTACAACGAAATATACGAATCTCCACCAGCCATACAGGAGCAGTGATTTGACGAAAATTCGACGATCATGGCCGTCAAATCGTCGAAAATAAACTAAAGCTGCATGAATAATGGTTAGCTCGTAACACAAGGAGCACTGAAACAAAGTTTCTCTGCTCCAGGGTAGATATGACCAAACACCTCCAGAGAACGAAGCGCGAATATATATGAGAACCTGAAGTTCTACAGTCATCAAAAACCCGAAACTTTCCCTTGCGAGGAGGTACTTGTCCTGTATTCCACAGCAGAGAAAATAGATTCAACTCTTAGTAGATTGTACACGGAGGATCTGCTCTTGTATCTAATATTTATGAAATTATCGTTGCAATTGGGGATCAGGACAGCTTCTCGATAAATGGAAGACTGAACTCATATGCCCGCTGCATAATATAGATGACCATGTCGAATGTTAAAATTACTGTGCCACTGCTCTGTTAAACTAAACACCTCCTACAAAGTGTTTGCTAATATACGAGTACTACAAATGTGGATTTCCCTTAAAACCGATCAACCACTATCCAGTGTTCACTTTGTGTTTGAGCCTGGGAAAGTGTTGGGAGTACAATATAGCCGTGCACCAACTCTATATATGTATAGACTTCCAACAGGCATGTGAAAGGCATCTTGTACGCGCAGTCAAGGTTGTTGCGAACTAAATGGTTTGCGAATCTGTAAGCTCGCACTTTACAAAACAGTTATAAGACATGAACTAACGATTGGAAGATAAAGTTTGATCTTTACTATTAACAAATTTTTACTGGAGGGTCATTTGAAATGCTTTAAACCTACACCGATCAAATTAGCCCGCCTCAATGAAACCCATACCATAATTTGTTACAGTTTGTTCCGATTTTATTACAGTTACCGTTACGTTTCCTAGGAAGGAGTGGTCGGTTTTACTTACAGTTAAATCTGCACCACCAAAATTGTAACTTTTGATGTAGCTATAGCTACAAATTGGTCCAAATATAGCTAACTATTACTTCGTAGCCCTAGTGAAGCGAAAATCGACCTTATTTAGGTGAGTAATAAATCATTTGTGTCTCAGATTAGACGGAATTAGCTTCAGAGTGTAAAGGCTTCAAATATGAATTTAAAGGTCGACTTTTCCACATTTAATAATATATTACATCAGACCGCCACCAGATATTAGGTCAAATATAACTCCATGGATCTTGTGAAGGGAAGGTCAACCTTGTCTAGGTGGGTAATAATTTTTTATAATTATGGATTCACATTTGACCCAATATCTGGTGGCGGTCTGGTGTAATATATTATTAAATGTGGAAAATTCGACCTTTAAATTACACACTTGAAGCATTTATCGTTTGAAGGCGATTCTGTGTAACCTGACACCAAAATAATTTATTACGCATCTCGATAAGATTGACCTGCCCTCCACAAGATCCATGGTGCAACATTTGAATCAATATCTGGTGGCGATCTGGTGTAATAAATTATTAAATGGGGTAAAATCTTAAAGGTCGATTACATACATATATGAAGCCTTCACCGTTTGGAGCAAAATTCCGTGTAACTTGACACAAAAATCATTTATGACCCACCTGGATAAGGTTGATCTGGCTTGGAATTTTGTATGCTATTCTCATGAGAACTCTCATGAGAGTTTGTATACGTTTACATACAAATTCTAATGAGAATAGCGTACAAAATCCCACCTCTGGTGGTAAAGTCAACCTTTAAATCATATATGTGGCGCCTTTTAATTCTGAAGCCAATTCCGCTTAACATGGCACAACATTTATTTACTACACACCTGTATAAGGTTAGCTTGTCCTCCACAAGGTCCATGGAGTAACATTTGACTTAATTTCCGGTGGCGATCTGGTGTAATAATTTATTATAGATGGTAAAATCGATCATTAAATTACATATTTGAAGCGTTTACTTTATTGAATATAGCTCGATACACCTGAATAAGGTTAACCTGCCTTCTACAAGGTCCATTGGGGCGGTCTAGTGTAATAAATTATTAAATGTGGCAAAACCAACCGTTATATCGCAATTTGAAAGCTATACATCTGTCGATGCCAATTCGTCTAAAAATAAAACAAAAGTAATTATTACACACCTGGAAAAGTTTAATCTGGCAGTCTTGTCAATAAATTATTTAAGTTGGTTAAATTTACGTTCCTGTTATTAATAATCGTTTGGGGCGAAATTTATCCATTGGCAAGTTATAGGGGTGGTCTTGAACTAACTAATTCAATATACCATAAATAATTTGTAATAAGTGCTGGTTCAAGAACCATCTTGATATCATAGCTAAAAGTTACAATTTTGGCGGTGCAGAACCGACTACTTGTTCCTAAAAAACGGCAACTGAAATAAAATCGGGATTTGTTGTAATAAATTGCAATAAATTTGTAACAAATTATGGTATGGGTTTCATTGAAGCAAGTTAATTTGGTCAGTGCAGGTTTAAAGCACTGCCATTCGATCCATTTATGGTTCTGAGAAAAATTCCGAATGAAACATTTTGAAATTAATAAAAAAAATTAGCAGGTCTATTGCTAGATTTTGTGTATAAAATTTCTAGCACAAACGATGCCGAAGTTTTAACTAGAAATAGTTGTTGTGAGTGTTATTTTGTTTCCTTAATGTAAGATTATTTTTTTGCATTTTGATTCCACCCTGTGATGTATAGCGTGCGTGTTTATATAGATGACATTATGGTACTCCCGAAAAGTCTTTAAATATTACTGTGGCTATTCTTAGTTTTATTGTAGCGGTCCGAACGTAAAAACAAGGGCCTAGAACATTTCTATAACGTGCTTGATCATTAAAATTTCATCCGGGTTCCACACACTAAGTGCCTCCATGAGGCCACAGACTAAGAGGTATAACCTCGAAAAACATGTTACATAAAAAGGATGAGCCATTTGCTAATTCTCAAATAGTATACAAGCAATTCAAGCAACTAACCCCAAAATAATATTTGGGTCAAATTTTCTAAATAAAAGTATCAATAACTTCCTGTGACTTAGTAGCTAGTACCAACTAGTTGTAATTGTCCTAGGGTACAGTATAATGTTAATCTTATTGATTTATTTCGAATTGAAGAGAAACTCTAAACAAGAAGTAAAATTATTGAAATGATGGGAAGTTAAAGAAATCCTATTTAGCGGAATCGTTAGAAAATGTAGCAATCTGGATCGAAATAATTTTCTGCTAGGCAAATGTGTTTGATACATGCGGACATATTTATTCTCTATACTAGTAAACGTTACGAAGATTTCGAAAATATTTTTAAAAATTGCCTCGATAAAACTCCTTATTGGAGGTAAAATAATAATGAAAGTAAATATGAATAGGACTATAATCATGCAATATACCCTCAAGTATATATTTTTAGTATCAAAATTTCTCGCATTATGGCCATATTATTACAATACTATTCTCGTTAAATTAATTCTGATCCACATAACCATAAACCGAAAGTCATTTAAACACGTCAGGGTACGCTGATTTTAAAGTGATAGCAAAAAGTGTAATATGTAAATCTGGATCACACGACGCACAATTTATGTGCGATAAACTGGTGGGTGGTATACTTTTCATATATAAACATCCACATTCGTTCGTGATACATATTCGTATTATAAATTTTAATGCAACCTTACGGCATATCCAACATAAAAACAAAATCATATAAAATGCCATATTTTTTTTGAGGTACCAACTAATAATAATAAAATTTTGATTCCATTATTTTGTAACATAATTCATTTTTTATCATCCTGAATATTTTTTTTTTGTGGGGTGTGTATGTTTGTGTCTCGGTATTCTGTAATAATTTCATCTTTGATTTTTATCCTTAAAAACATATAAATCATTTTTGATGATATGAATTCTTTATTTTTAAGTTTTTGTTATTTAAAGTCAAATATACTCGTATACATAAAATAGAAAATTTATTCCATTCTATTTTCAACTATAAATCAACTAAAATGTTACCGACTATACATCTCCACATATATACATTATATACACCAAAAAGTTACACCAACAGAATAACAAAAAAATGCTTTTGTTTTATAAAAAAACACCACGATAAAAAAAGTCTTACATAATACCAACAACAAAAAAAGCACAAGAAACCCAAGACAAAAATAGTTCGTGCTGTTTGAATACTGCTGCTTTTATTAAGTCACATATAACTTGCATTCGTAAGAGTTAAAGTTCAAATAAGAAGATATTCAATTCGCTGCTGCATGTAGTCGACGAGAAAGAAATTTTTCCGCGACTCTTTATGCTGTTGGCCCCGTTTTCCTATACCATGTCTAGGAAATAACGGAAATTTAAAAAAAATAAATATTAAAAAAGCTTCACGAAAGCTTTTTCTTAAATAAAACAATTTTTAGTTTTTTTTTAGCTGTCTTAACGATTTTGTCTATATAGAGTAAAATACACTTATCTTACAAAATGTGTCCACCTTATGCTAGATTTTAATTATGTAAATAATTTTATGAACTTGAAAACCTTTCCCACCCGTATAACAGCTAAGCGAGTGAACAACAAATATTTCGCGCTAACTGCATTTTCTGTTGATTAAATCGCTAAAAGCTCTAAACCAATTAAAATTTATAAAAAAAACATTATAATTTTCTAAATTCCTTTAACGAGAGTGCTTTTTCTGATATTCTTTACTCTACTATATAATTCCATAGCACGAACTATTAAAGCTTTTTAATGCATTTAGCGAATTGTTGGTGGTTTCGCTTGCGTTATTACAATTACATATTTCTTTTGCAACTTAATGAATAAACTCACAACAGTAGCTTCCTAAAACCCAAATAAAAAAGCTTTACTTGCTTTTGTTTCACATTTTAGTTTCTAGACTCGTTTCGGAACCATTATTTGAAATTCAAAAAGTTTTGCGAAAAATTAGATTTATTAAAAATAATGAGAAGTTATTTGGAATTGTGTAGACCCAAAAAGGATGAATAATTGACGTCAGAGCTTACAACTTACTGCGTGCAGATTGGGTTAAATATAAATTTTTGTAGAAAATTTTGAGAATGAAGCCTCTAAGTTTTGTCCTAGGACTCGCTGAGTAATAATAAAAGAGCAAAATAAAATAAAATGGAACCAATGAAATCCATCACAATCGATTCATCGTACTCGAAAACATGTCTATGAAGTTTGCCCAGGATTTTATCTCAGAAAAATAAATAAAGTGGGATCATGATTATGTTGTGGCCACCACCCGATTTTTTTTTGCCTCAATGCATATATGATTACAACACACTTAATTTCTAAACTGAACTTACCAGGCTTTTGGTAAAACTGCCTAAATCGTAAATCATTATTCCTGTGAAAGTTGTTTAGTTTGTTTTTGTGTTTATTGTTAACTATGCGATCTGTTTTGGGGCTCAAGGCTCACCCTGCTCTTCCGCTTTTATGCTTTTTACGTCCTTTCTTTACGTACGGCTATAGGACTGATTTAAGACCATCTGCACATTGCAAGCTCCATGCCAGCCTATACTGGCATGGAAGATGGGTTTTGCCCATGGGTTTTGCCCACCGGCAGGGGGTCATAGATGTGTTACATTTCACCACAGATCATAATCTGTTGATGAAATTTCACTTTGCATCCTGCCCCTATCGGGATTCGAACCCGGTACCTCCCGATCCAAACGCCAAAGTTTTAAATATTGTGCCATTTGGTCGGTCTGTGAAAGTTAAATCTTTAAATTTATTTGAATTTTTTAATTCTTTGCTGTTTTATATAAAGCTAAACTTTTCAACAGCTGCGACTTTCGGTACACAGATTCCCACCAAATCGCAAGGATCAATAAAAACGTTAAGCATTAATTTTGATTCCGTAGCCAATCCGCCTGGGCTGTAGAGATTCCGACTTTTGCTGATATAAAGTAATTTTTTTTATCAAAACTCGTCATTTCCGGTAAAAAATGAACTGAACAAACTTTGAAACTTAATTTACTATCGTTTTGTTTTTAACCGTTTTTTCGTAAATGCTACTTTTAAAAATATTTGCTAAAAACGAAAATGCTCCTTTGGAAGCTGTCACTTCTGGAGGGCCGGTTGTGGCCAAACGTCAATGGGAGCTTGCACTTTGTTTGCACTATATGATTTACTAAAGCTACATTGTGAATCGAAAAGTGAGCGACTGAGTTGTGAACTGAAATTGTGACTGTCGGGTAGATTTTGGTTTATAAATATTAGAGACATCTAACAATACCTGGGTGAACTAACGATCAATTCAGACAAGAAAATTGGCGTCAGGCACACAGCATTTGTGACCGAAATGTTGTTTCGCTTGTCAAAAGTCAGAATAAAACCAACAATAGTTCATAGCTTCTATAATTTACAACTTCGAGTATTCTGCTATGAATTATGATCTTATGTCATTTTTACTTAAATTTGGATGACCATTATCGTTCATTCCCGGAAATCGCGATTTAGATCTGGCTAGTAGATGAAGTTGGTCATTGAGTTACCCAACTAAAATCACCTTGTCACCTTGTATAGTCTTAACAACTTTATTCCGAATAGAAACTCATCTCCTGGTGGCTGAACCAATTTCGAAAGAATCTAGATTAGTAGAAAATTAAATTCTAAGAACTTTTCTAGTATGCCACATTTATCTACGAATGATAAAGAAAAAGTTACACGAGAAAAATTAATCGAAAGTGTACATAGCGCTAAATCGAACTAACGAATGGATTGTGTCGTATGAAAATTTAAAACTCAAAAAAATAGGATTTCCATTCATGATATCAACATGAAATTTAGAATGCAGCTTGGTATTGAGGTTAATAAAAGCGGAGAATTCTAAAATCTTAACTATTATAGTCCGAAAAAAAACTCATTCCCTGGTGGCTGGACCAATACCAATGCACCACTTCGGGGTTTTTGTAACGATTTTTGATCTCCTAACTGTACTGATGTCTTTTTAACACAAATTTAGATATACAATTTTGGTTTAGTCTGGGTGATAGCCAGAGAGTCAACTCAAATTTAGATGACCATTATTGGCCATTTCCGGAGATCGTGATTCAGGTCAGAGTCATCCAACAGGAGTCAAGCGACTTTTGAGTTGTTTTTGTTGCTAAATTTTGATGGCCATCAACGACTATTTCTAGAGATCGTTATTTAATTCTCGCTAATACGTGAAGTAGGTTATTAAGATCTGAACCCATTTAGTTCTAATAATACACGGCTTCATGTTTATGTTTTCGAATTGTTATCTTTGAATTTTACTGATGTCCTTTTAAATTTTCTTTGCATTTAAAGTAGAATTTTTTTAAGTTGATTCGGTATATTTTTAAAATCTCTCTTAAAATTATAGTTGGCCTAAATCAAATTCTTATTAGAAATTAGTAGGAAATTCATAAATCTTTTAAGTTCAGTTTATTTGGTTTGTATTCTGACTATTTTAGTACACAATTTTGGTCAAAAAAATTTTTCTTCGTGATTTATAAAATTTTAATTTTTAATTATCTAAACCACAGTATATAGTACACACCACGTATCGTCGGCACAACCCATCACCGACACCCACACTACCAACACCCTACATTGCCGAAGACCACATACGATTTTAAGAAACTTATAATATTCGCACTAATGTAATGTGTATGTAATGTCAAATAGAAATGACACAGACTCGTTAAACTGCTGTTTATATATGCTTTTCCAACTTTAACGTTACCCAGCACCAACGACGTGGACATGTTGAGGAATGGTTCTATTTATTCTAGGTTTTTGTTTTGTTTTATATTTTTTGTGTTTATTTTATATTTTTTGATTTTTTTTTATAATTTTATTTTATATTTTATTTAATTAAGCTCAAATTTAACTGATTAAATTATATTATTACGTCCGAAAACTAAAAAATTTATTGTTTTAGAGACTTATGTTATATGCTGTTCCCCTTAAATAATTAAGCATTGTTTGATTGAGTCTATCCTGGATTACTAACGATGTTCTAGGTCTCTATATTTACATTTTTGCAACGGTTCTTCTTTTCGAATGAGGTTAAAGGTTCCTGGATGCGTGGAACCAACAACCACTTGACATCTGCGGTGCCAACCTTCTACTCTGTTTTGTGTTTTAGGTACATCGTACCACTCTATGGTTGTCTAAAACTGACCAGATCACCAGTGCGGAAAGTGGTGCCATTCTCGTCTTGCCGAATGTTTCTGTGGATTCTACATAAAAAGTGGGTCTGCTCGAACCATAATTTTATATCATCCACTTCTTCTGGAATATTGGTTTTTAGTTCATTCCAGGCTTGTGTTATATCAAAAGGGTGCCTATTTATCTCATAACTGCATTAAAATTTTCTTCCTAACTACATTGTCGAGATAAGCCAGATGATTGGGTTTTCCTCAAATAGGCTGGCAAAGATGAAAAACACCCTTTAATACGGGTGCCTTCAGATTCTGCTGCTGCATTCATAGTCACCTTTTCAAAATCGGAAATAATAAAGGTTAGGCTTAAAACGTGACCATAGTCTTTATCAATATCTACAACTTTCTCTCTCGCTTTCTGGTAGCAAATCTCTGATTTGTTGCTCATTAATGCAATATAAACTAATGGCAGAACCCTAGAATTTTCAGAAGACCCTACTGGACCATGTACGGAGTAAAGCTACATAAATATTTGTGGTGCGGTTTTAAACGTTCCATCCATGATCCAATAGGAGGTATCTGCTAAGTATTGAATGCTGGGTATGGTACAGAAAATCAAAACTTTGTCTGTACCAATATCAGCTTCTCTTAATAAAAACGGATTCCCCTCCAATGTAATTTTTGTGTAATCATCAATGTAATCATAAGGAAATTTAAATTTTTTCTAATGTCACTGGTTCGGACTGATTATTTTACCTTCACGTTTAATTGGTTTACGACATTTCAGCCTTGAATTATATTTCCTGGCTTGTCTGAAATAATTTAAGCCTGAGATTTAATTTTTGTAATCACGCACACTACATTTGAATCGCTCGGATAACTGGAATGGTTGTACTCATTGAACGAAGATGGTGAACACGGTTTGTGAATATTGTAACAGCTCTAGCATCACAATAATCTGAGTTATCTAGAACATTTTTAGGCTGATTCGATTTTACACATTCGCAGTAAAACTTTTCTTCTTGAGACTTTTTTTATGAAACATTTATGAATCTCCTATAATTGCTATAATTGCGAACTTTTATCATTTCGCGATTTTTCGTACTTGAAAAATAACCGCCATCTTAATAATCCTACGTGTACAATTAAATTACAACACTAACTTAACAGTTGCTAGCTGTGTTTTTTTTATTAGAGCCCGATATATATCGTCGGAGCACCCAATTTTCGATGTCAAAACTTATATTTGACGCGCTATTTTTGCATATCTTGTAATTAATTTAGTTAACTAAACTAATATATATATATATATATATATGTATATATATTAATTAAACTAATATTATTCATTCAACTTTTTTGTTAAAAATCGACATAAAAATATTTGGCTCTACCTATTTATCGGGAGCCGCTATCTCGGGCGCTATTCATTTCAATGGGAAATTTGAAAAGGCCTTTATTTTATAAACCAGTAGAAACTTAAGCCGTTTTTTATTATTCGAGAAATATCCGGCGCCCAATGGGAAATTTCTACTGCAACTGAAACTATTATTCTCTGGTGTCGTTGTACTATAAAAATTAAAAATAAATTCATCCATAAAACAAACATTTAACGACCTATACCTGAAATATACCAATTAACTTTTATTTTGACATGACGTTATGAACAAGAATTCATCTTGCTGCGTTTTTAATTTTTATTGTAAGATAAAATTTGGCATAGTATAAGGGTTGTACAAAACAAACATCTTTTTAAATTCCCCATTGAAATGGAAAGCGGCTCTCGATAGCGGTAACCGATAAATAGGTAACGCAGAATATTTTTATATAGCTTTTTAACTAAAAAGTTGAATGAAAAAAATTAGTTTGGAGTTAAATAATTTAATTATGTATATGCAAAAATGGCGCGATACATATAATGTAATGTTCTTTTGACGCAAAAAAACAATATATTTTTAATGTACATCGAAAAAATTTACGTTTCATTGGTCTTTTGACCAAAAACAAAAATCAAAGTTTTTTGATGTACATCCATTTTTGGAAATCTCAATTTTTTCGTAAATTTTACCCCTCCGTAAAAATGACAATTTGGCGTTTGTAATTTGTTGAAATAGACGTATATCATTTTTGGCATCACAGTAATCTGATTGAACAAAACAAAATTAAATTACTACCACAAGGAAAAAGACATAGAATTTCTCTCCAGGTTCTATTGATACAAGAAAATTGGCATTTTTTTAAATTGAAAAGAATATCATATTTTGACATAGGAAACTGGGTGCTCGGGATACAATCTATCGGGCGCTAATAAAGAACACGGTAAGTGTGACCTGATTATTTGGTGTTAATTCTCCTTGTTTTGGTTACTCAACGAGTCAGCAATATGTGAACAAAAATGGCGATGCTACATTTTTTTTGTATGTCGAATAAATAAGATAACCGACACAATCGAATTGAAAAGTGTGAAATAAAATAATTTTAAAATAAAATAATGAAAAGTTAATTAAAAACTATCTATTGAAAATAATAATTCAATGATAGTGAATGTCACGACGGCAATAGCCGTGTTTTATTATTCGAGTACTATCCGAAGCCGAATGGAATATTTCTACTGAAACTGTAGCTATTATTCACTGGTGTCGCTATACCATAAAAATGAAAAATAAATGCATCCATAAAACAAACATTTGTCACCTGAAACATACCAATTAACATATATTTTGGCATGAAGTTATGAGCAAGAATTCATCTTGCTGCTTTTTAAAATTTTATTGTAAATTTTCTAATGGTTTCAGGGGGTTACAAAATAAAGGCCTTTTCAAATTTCCGTTTTTTTTTTAAATATAAGTTTTGACATAGAAAATTGGGTGTTCCGGATAAATCTATCGGGCGCTAACAAAAACACGGGTAATATTTTCTCCAGATTCATTTTTGAACATGATTCGAGTAATGATGCCGAAATTAAAAATAAATTTAAAAATATTAGATTGGATTTTATAAAGAGTGTGATATATCTGGGGCTTACCAAAAATTATTTATGCTGCTCAAATTTTCGGACCCAGAGCTTTTTTATAATTATATTCGAATGATATCCGAACAGTTCGCTAAACTACTACTAACGGTTGAACCGGAAAAGTATTGAACCACATGTGCGATTACTCTTAGGTAAGAAAAATATTTATTTACAATTTGTATTTCATTAAAATAATTTATATATATATATATATTTATATATACTTTATTTAGATATCTGGCCACTGGTGAATCTCAGAAAAGCCTCTCGACCTCTTATAAGTGCTGGCTATCCATTGTCTATCGCATTAGTCCAGAAACCACACTTACTATAATCGAAGTCCATCACTTCACTTGAAATCAAAAATGCATAATAAAATACAAAATATTCTATTTATTTTGTCTAAGTACAATACAATATTTACTAGTGTCATGTTTGCATATTTTTGTTTGAATGATGTTTTTGATTACATTTTTTTTTTTTTTTTTTTTTTTTTTTTTATTTAATAAATTTATTTATTTATTTATACAATATTACAACTGATTCAGAGATCATCTAGTAATTTATCTTTCTTAAATTAAGTTCTCGGGTTAAGATGAGTAACCTATTGGTTACTCATTTTATAATACTTTCTTCTAAACCAAACTGCCCAGCTCCAGAGGTTTCTGCCTTTGGAGTCTCCTCACGCCGTTAGTGGTGTCCAACATACGATGGATATCTGCATTTTCGTGTAGAGATAAGCGCTGTACGTGTTTCCTTGCATGATTCTTTATTTCATCGGTGACGTATTCCATCTTCAAGTCTCTATGGATGTTGTCATTCCTAATGTACCATGGGGCGTTCACAATCCCTCGTAGCACTTTATTTTGGAAGCATTGTATCATTTGTACATTGGTTTTCTTGGCACAACCCCAAAGCTGGATACCATAGGTCCATACTGGTTTTAGCATTTGCCTGTATAGAAGCAATTTGTTGTGTATTGAGAGCTCAGAGTTTCTACCCATGAGCCAGTACATTTTTCTATATTTGATGTTTAACTCTTCTTTTTTCTTCTTGATGTGTTCTTTCCATCTTAGCTTAGCATCGAAGGTCATGCCAAGGTATTTAGCTGAATTTGCATATGGAATTTGGTTTGAGTTGAGAACCACGGGAATACAGTTTACATTTTGATTTGTAAAGTTGACGTGTACTGATTTGGCTTCATTTAATGAGATGCGCCATTTTTTAGTCCAGTTGCTCACCGTGTTAACTGCACTTTGAAGTTTGCTTGTTGCTTCCGAAATATCTTTTCCAACTGCTAGAATAGCTGTATCGTCTGCAAATGTTGCTACTGTGGTACCTTCAATATTCGGTAAGTCTCTCGTGTAAAGAATAAACAGAATAGGTCCAAGTACGCTACCTTGTGGTATACCTGCTGATATTCTTTTTATTTCAGAGTACTCATTTTCAAATTTGACTCTAAAGTGTCGATCAGCTATGTACGATTTAAGAATTTGATAAAATTGCTTAGGCAGGTCTCGATGCAGTTTAAATTCAAGCCCTTGGTGCCAAACTTTGTCGAAAGCTTGAGCTACATCTAAGAAAATACTGGAGCATATTTTCTTATTCTCGAGTGCATCCTCAATGACATCCGTTATTCTGTGAACTTGTTCAACTGTAGAGTGGTTTTCTCTAAACCCAAATTGGTGTGGTGGAATTAGGCATCTCTCTTCTATTATAGGTTTGAGTCTTTTCAGCAACAGTTTTTCAAATATTTTTGATATGATTGGAAGTAGTGATATCGGTCTATATGATTTTTTATCGTTTCCTGGTTTGCCTGGTTTAGGAATCATTATTACTTCGGCCACCTTCCATTGTCGTGGAACATATTTCAATCTAAAAGCTGCATTAATTATTTGATTTAATTTACGCAAACCTTTCTCGGGAGTGGCTTTCACAATTTGCCCAGTTATTAAATCATAACCTGGAGCTTTTCTGATACTTAAGTTACTATTGATTTCAGTTTTAAGCTCCAATAAAGTCACAAGCCTTATGTCAAGATCATCTGCTTTGTTTACGACTGTTGTATTTTCATTTGCTGTTTGCCTCGGCAACGGTTGAAAAGTCTCTTCTAAATAAGCAGCAAATAGAGAGACTTTCTGTTTGTCACTTTTAGCCCATGAACCGTCATCGCATTTGATAGGCGGCACATGCATTTTGGATCTTTTTAGTCCCTTCGTTGCTTTCCAAAGCGAGTAATCGTCATCCTTTAATTCAGAAAGACCTCGTAGTCGCTTAGTTATGCTTTCGTTCTTTATTTCTTTTATTAGTTGTTTTAATTTGTTGCACAAAAAATTTAGAATAGTTTTGTGTTGCGGTGCACGAGAGTGCTGCCAGATTTTGCGAGCTTTCCGTTTCTCCCTAAGTAGCTCTCTGACTTCAAGAGGATAGTTATGTTTCATTATAGCGTTGGTATGAGAAATCGGTGAACTTTCCCAAGCCGCTTGTTGGATGTTGTTATTAAATATTTCTAGTTGATCTTCCAACTGCACCTTCGTTCTAATTGGTTCGCCGAGATTTGTTCGATCTTCTACTAATTTCTTAAATAGATCCCAATTGGTTTTATTGTTTGTTAACTTAGGTGAATTATCTTTTTTTATTATCATTGTACTCAGTGTCATGATCACAGGTGAGTGGTCAGATGATAGTCCTTCACTGTTTTCAATGCATGTTTAGTCCTCTAAAACTCCTTTTGTTACAAAGAAGTCAAGAAGATCTGGAATTTTATGTATGTCAGCAGGCCAATATGTTGGTTTATCGCCAGAGATTACATTTGACAATTTTTTTAATTTTTCTTATTTTACTGCTATAAAAATACTATACGGTAACATTTGCTTAAATTAAAAAGAAAAAAGTTAAATTTTATTTTACTGGAATTTGTTTTCGTGCTTCTCTCGCAAACGAAAATCATAACATACTCGATCCTTAATTTTTTACTGGAAAAAAAATTGGAACATGTAAATCGTCCATTACGCTGAAGGTATTATAGACAATACTGTTCAGTAGAACCTCGATGAGTCCAGTCATACTTACCTGGAATAAATTCTCTACATGCAACACATAATCCACCTGGAATACATCGCATACATACATTACATAAACCGAAACCTAGAATAAACATTAGCTATTAGTTAATACTTACCTTGTTATTATATAAACTTTTCATTGTAACCTTCAGAGCGTCGACAACTAGAGTGTCAAATAATAAAATTAAAGTAAAAAAAAATATAATTTTCAATTTTGTTTTTTATTAAAACTTGTACAAGCAATTTCTCCAGTTTTGTACAAATACAAATATTTATTTTAAAAATATGCTCTAGATTTTCAGATTTTTCGTCAAATGTTAATATTTTCAAAAATAATTCAACTCACTGTTTAATTTTCTTTTGTCTCACGCTTCTCAAATAATATTTTTATAAAGAAGTATAATCAATTACATATTTCAATTCTCCTACATTCAAAATCAAATTTTAATATATCAAGAAAAATTATAAAATCATAACAGTGTACTTCATATCATTCATGTGCACCTCACTCCGGAAGCTATAAAATTTCAAAAAATTTTCCTCATACCGGAAGCTATAAAATTTCAATATCAAAAATGATGAAATCTCCTGTAAACATTAACCATTCTAAGCAATCTTTTCAGTTGTTTGACATTTTGTGGTTGTTGAAACACTTGTTCAAGATAAAACCATGTTGCTGTAGCTTTTGGAATATGGTTTTGATATGAACAAAAGACTGGTCGAAATGACGCAACAAATATATCGTTTAGATATATGTATGAAACAGAAGTCCAGGCTTTGTAAAATGTAACTCATTAGGCACTCAAATGATTGTGTTACATTGGACCGGAGGCCATTTTGTAGAATTCAAACAAACCGAATGGTGTCAAAAACGCGGTTTTCGTAATCATTAGGTTCAATTTGTATCTGGTGGGTAGGCTTGATTCAAATCAACAGTAGAAAATGTTGTACATTCTTTTAATCATTAAGTGAAATTCTGTAAATGGGGAATCTGTTTTGTTCTACTCGACTACAGATATCGCCACAGTAGAAACCAAGCCCGCACCCATTTTATAGTTGTATGGGTAATGTAATTGGCCAATATTTCATAATATGTATAAGACAAGATAATATAAGTGTAGGCTGCATACAGATTCTTAATTTTTTTTAATTTCAACAATAAGTTATACTGCAGTGTCCAAACAAGACAAACTCGAAAACTATATAACCAATTTTACAAATAACATAACATAATTGCATTATGACCAATTGGAAACTCAATTTAACAACACCAACCAAACAAAACAAATAATTGTATGTCCGTCTTTTAAATTGAAGTAAATCGAAAACATTTTCAAGCGTTTTTTCCAAACACATAAAAGTTATCTCTAAATAAGCGCACAATTATAATGTGCATTGAACATCAAGCACAGCAAATGAATTGATTTTTTATTTCTATGCTGCTGGTATCTCCTCGTCTACGTAATATAAATACATTGTTCGTACATACAACATAAATTGGATAGCAAAAAAGTACTATTGAAAAATAAAATAAAACGTGATTTGAAAGCATAACTACTTTTCAGCATAGCATCCAAAATAATAACAGAAAACATAACACATATATGTACCGAAAAAATTGATCTAAAAATTACTATGTTGTACATACATATATATGTATATACATTATTATGTTATGATTATTATTATGATGATGATAATTTTTGTTTTGTCGCATAACATTAAATGTGTAGGTACAGAGATTTCATATAAACATAACTGCTATTATTGACAGAACGAACTTTTTTTTTGTTTTTATAAAAAACAGAAACCTCAACACACATTCATTCATATGCATAGGTGAGTTGTTCTGTTCTGTTTACACAGTTCATAAAACCAGCCCATCAACAAGTGGTTTTTAGAAAATTATTTTATCGTTTTTCGACAACAACAATATTTTGAAATTTCGAAAAATTATAATTTGTATTCACATTTCGCTCGAAATGGAAAATTTTGCATGTAAAACCAATTTAAATTTTTTATGTAATTATCTCTAATTTTTGTGAGAACTCATAAAATAAATGTTAAGAGCATTAAAATATTTTCTGTTAATATAATCAATATTAGAAATACGAATTAGCATAAAAATAATTTCAAAACGATTTAGCCTAATTAATCTTCGTGGATATTTCACCAGTTTTCTCGAAATACACTTAATGTTTGATGAAGCTTAATAGTGTTTGGAACCAACCGTAATTTTTTAAATGATTATCTTAAAAAATTGTCTTGTAAACATCTAAAATGAGAAAAATATTTTACATGTCTGCGATTTTTAAATGAAAGGATGCATTGTATTTTATGGCAAATTACACGAATCTCAGATGTTGGCTCCCATAGTGGCTGTATAGGTTAGAAAGGGCTTACATTGTGAAATTAAAATCACCTAAACTTGTGATGTTTGTAGACCTCCTAATTGATTGAAAAAGCATAAAAAGCAGAATTTAATTTGAAAAGCCATTTTTTGTCAAAAATCCTCATTTCCACTTAAATTTTGGAAAATTGATCTGGGGCTCGATTCTGTGTCGGTGATAATGATAAATGAAAAAATTATCATCGATAAAATATAAATTGCGATTCCGAGTTGGTGATATATGATAAATAAATGTCAAATTTAGTGAAAAAACTAAATATTTTATCATACACATTTTGTCGATGAGAAATATTTATCACTGTATTAAAAATTGTTTTTTTGTGTTCTTATGTCAATTTTTTGAAATTTTTTGTATATCAATTGTTACATGGATTTTTAGTAATCTATAGATTATAGAAGAAATTTAAATGGACAATTTAAGGCATAGTAGGGCGACGCGGCCGAATAATGACCTGCAATTACATTTGCTCCAATTTTTGGAAGAACGACGTTTCTCAAAATAAATCGAAACCAAACACTGAACTGAAAATAATAAACAATAATAAAATGTTTTAATTAATTAGTTTTTTTCATTTTGCACAAGGAATTGCATTTGCTGAATAAATGATACTTTGAACTGAAAAACGTAAAATGAAAATTTAAATGAAATCTTTTTTTTCATTATCATTATCACCGACACGATATTATTGTAAAATTAATTTAGAATCTTTTAATTCATAGTAGTTGAAACGATGAATTAGTTGCAAGGTTTAACCCCCCCCGAATTCATCGTTTTACTTCCCTGCATGTACGGTCTTTCAAAACATATATATATACAAACACAATTATAAATTATTTAAATCACAGGAAATGAACGAGAGACACAAAGGTTGTAAAAGGGGCATGTTAAATGGGTTGCCTTATTCTAATAATTATTATTTGGGGGTGATCAATGTTAACATTTCTTCTCTATAAAAGGCAAAATAAATTTGGGTGCTAGGCAGTAAATTTTTGATTATTCGGTTTTGGTTTTGCTTGAAAAGATCATGCTTATAAATTACTTTGCATGGCGAAATTCTTATTAGTAATTTTTTTTCTTTTTGTTATTTTTTTTTTGCATAAGTGGTTGTAAAAATTTTTTTTTACTGTGCAAATTAATTATTAGTTCTGACTAATTATATTGAATAGAGTGCAGTCAAATAGTGACTATAAATTATATTGTAAAAACAATTTTCTTTTGTGTAACAAATTGTAAATCTTTATATTTTAAATTAATTAATAGTAAATATCAATAGTGCAAGAAAAAAAACAAAATGTAAATTTAAAATTATAACGGAAAATTAATTAAACCAAAATTATAAACTTTAATATGTTACGAATATAAAATCATAATTAATAAAACATAAAAATACGTCATAATAAAAGGGTGTGTGAAAACAAAAAAAAAACAAAAAAAAAATATCTTATGTTAACAAAATAAACATAATATGAAAAATAAACGGATAATAATTATTATAGTAATCTATATTGTATTCCAATGAAACATAAGGTGACCACATACTATGAAACATAAGGTGACCACATGTAATTTTTTTTTGTGTGCGGTGAAATTAAATACAGTCACATCAAACAAAAAACTTTATTTTTTTATTGACTGTATAGACGGTAAGTGTGTGGAAATTATAAAAAAAAGTGACAACAAAACTATAAATGGTTAGTGCAAATAAAATAAAAAAAAACTGGTATAAAAATATACAAAAAATTTTAAACAGTGAAAACGAAACTATAAATGAACTATTAGTGTAACAGAAAAAACGGTATAAAAACATAGGTGAAGTAAGACAGAAATATTTACTATTACGATGACGTCAGTAATAATAAATAAGTATTAGTTAAGAAACTAACATTTATTCTTTTACTAATATCTAACGTATCTTTTCGAAAATTTCCTAAACTAAATTTTTTTTTTGTTCATTAGCTCTGTTATAAAAATAAATATGTTTATAATGAATTTGCACTTTAAATAATTTGCCTTTTGATGATTATTATTTATTTATGGGTTTCACCAAATTCACTTCGTTTCGCCATGGTTAGTAATTTCTTTACAGAGATGAGAAGCTAAAAGCTTTTATGTTTGAATGAGGTAGTAAATTTCCAATCACATGTTATGGTAAGTTGTTCCAAGCCTTGTTTCCTATCCCAGCCATATTTCGTTCCTACTTTCATTTTTAAATTTTTTTCTTATCCTGCGGTCTAGCACGATTCATCTATGTTTCGGGAAACCCCACGCCAATCCCTTGAGCTGTAGCCGGCCTTTGATGACCGCCCCGAAACCTCTGGATGGATAAAAATTTCTGTTAACGAACCAATAATTTCGTTGGTCCCGTTACATAGTCTCATAAACGATAAACACGTTGCCCACCCGAAAGGTTTACTACTTTTTTTGCATTATTTTACATTTTTTTTATAAAAGTTTATTTAATGTTTGTGATTAAGTATGAAAAAAAGTCTGCCAAATGTCCACCTTTATTGGCCTTATACATGAGGGCTCTTTTGACTACATTTCTCACCAATTTCACACTGTATCATGTTAATTTCTTCTCTAATATTACTTTTATATAAGTCGGGATCAAGTAAATCAGGTGACCAGGAAACGCCAATCCATATTGTCAGATTTCAAAATTAACTGTTGTGGAAACATTTCTCGTAATAATTCAGAATGGCATATGGCACCGTCCTGGTGAAACCACGTGTTCCTAAACAATTGATATACAATTCTGGACTAAAAAAAAACTTATCATATCACGATAACGTTTTCCAGTGACCGTAACTTCTGAAACATTCGATTTTTTGTAAAAATACGATCCAATGACCCCTCCAGCCCAAATTACACACCATACCGTAATTTTCAAGGGATGTAGTGGTGATTGATGAGTTAGTTGTAGATTCTCTATTGCCCAGAACCGGGTGTTTTATTTGTTTACATGTCTTTGCCACGTGTGTACTTCACGAATGTGAAGTATGAACTGTCAATATTAATATTTGACTAAATGGCGGCAAAAAAATTGTAAACCTTTCGGATGGACAAGCTGTACTTTTCAAAATATGTGCAACAACCGAAAAAGCTCTACCGGAAGCAGCCACTTCCAATGGACCTCCCAATTTATAGTAAAAGCTTAACTATGTAGTTTCATCCCAATAAATCAACCCGCTGGCAATACATGGGTCGAATTTTTGTTGAAAATTAGAATTTTTTTGATAAATAGAATTCTATATTGGATTGGATCGATATAGTTGCACAATTAATTTAAAACCTTTCAGTTCTTAACCTGTTTTCCTGTAAATGACATAGGTACTTATCAATATATTTGCAGAAACATTATAAGGATCCTATGGAGGCTGCCACCTCCGTGAACTGATTTCAGATAAAAATCATTGAGGTCTTCCAATTTATGAAAACATCTTAAGTATGAAGTTTCATCCTGATCAGGGTAATAATTCCTGAGCCTGACACATAAACGGCGGATCTAATAGAAAATTTAATTTTTAGAAAATAGCAACCTTAAAACGATATGTGTCAAAATTGGGGCCCATTTGAAACGCGAAATTTTAAAATGCGAATTATCAAAACGCGATATGGTACAAAACGCGATATGCGGAAGTTTAGGATCGGGTTATTTCAGGCGGGTGAAAGGGAAATTTAATTTCAGTTTATAGGAATTTAAAAACCGATAGGAGCGGGAGTATACGAATTTCGAAAAAAGCGTATACGAATTTCAGCCAAAATACGTCATCCCATGCGAAAATTTTAATTATTATATATTCTTGAAATTGGTATGCGAAAATTTCGAATAAAAAGCGGAAATTTTCGAATGGTGTCTTCGAGTTTCATTTTCGCATACGTTTATCTGTCACAAAAATTGTTTTGAAAAAATAATTCATTTTTGCAAAACAAATTCGGAGATCCCAATTCTTAACCGATTATGATGGGATTGGGTATGTTGGATGGAAATGGGATTCTTAAATGGTTTTTGGAAGCAGTTCTGGAATATGGCCACCTGAAGCGGAACTCGGTAATTTCTTAACCGATTATGTTGGGATTGGGTAAGTTAGCCGTAAATGAAATTCCTAAATGATTTTTGGAAAAAGTTCTGGAATTAGGCCACCTGGGACAGATCTCGACTATTTCTTAACCGATTATGATGGGATTGGGTGTGTTAGTCGGAAATGATAGTCCTAAATGATTTTTGGAAGAAGTTCTGGAATATGGCCCCCTGGGATGGAACTCCATCAATTCTTAACTGATTATGATAGGATTAGGTATGTTGAATAGAAATGGGATTCATAAATGATGTTTGGAAGAAGTTCTGGAATATGGCTACCTGATACGGAAATCGGCCACTTCTTAGCCGGCATTGATGTGATTTTGTATGTTGGATGGAAATGAGATTTTTAAATGATTTTTGGAAGAAGTTCTGAACTCGGTTATTTCTTAAACGATTATGATAAGATTTTTTTATGTTGGATTGAAATCGGATTCTCAAATGATTTTTGAAAGAAGTTCTGAAATATGCTACCTGGAATGGAGCTCGACCAACTTTTAATTAATAATTATGGAATTTAGTATGTTGGATGAAAAAGGGATTCTTAAATTATCAGGTAGCCATATTCTAGAATTTCTTTCAAAAATCATTTAAGAATCCAACCCCATCAAAATCCGTCAACTTCCGACTTCCGACCCAGGTTGCCTAATTCCAGAACTTCCTCCAAAAATCATTTAATAACCCCATTTCCATCCAACATACCCAATCCCATTATAATAATAATAATCCCACTTCCATCCAGCATACCAAATCCCATCATAATCGGTTAAGAATTGATCGAGTTCCGTCTCAGGTGGCCATATTCCAGAATTTCTTCGAAAAATCATTTTAGAATCTCATTTCCATCCAACATACCCAATCTCATCATAATCGGTTAACAAATGGCCGTGCTTCGCTCCAGATGGCCTTATTCCAGAACTTCTAATAAATATCATTTAAAATCCCATACATACTCAATCCAATCATAATCGGTTTACAATTGTTCAAGTTCCGTCCCAGGTAGCTATATTCCAGAACTTCTTTCAAAAACCATTTAAGAATCCCATTTTCATCCAATATACCCAATTCCATCATAATCGGTTAAGAAATGGCCGAGTTCCGCTCCAGATGGCCTTATTCCAGAACTTCTTCCAAAAATCATTTAGGAATCTCATTTCCATCCAACATACCCATCATAATCGGTTTAGAATTAATCGAGTTCCGCACCAGGAGGCCGTATCCCAGAACTTCTTCCAAAAATCATTTAAGACTCTCATATCCGACCAACATACCCAATTCCATCATAATCGGTTTAGAATTGATTGAGTTCCGTTTCAAGTGGCCATATCCAAGAACTTCTTCCAAAAATAATTTAAGAATCCCATTTCCATCCAACATACCCAATCCCATCCTAATCGGCTAAGAAATGACCGAATTTCGTGCCAGATGGCCTTATTCCAGAACTTCTTCCAACAATTATTTAAAATCCCATTTCCATCCAACATTCCCAATTCCATCATAATCTGTTTAGAATTGATCGAGTACCGTCCCAGTTGGTCATATTCCAGAATTTCTTCCAAAAACCATTTAGGAATCACATTTCCATCCATCATACCCAATCCTATCATAATCGGTAAACAAATGGCCGAGCTTCGCTCCAGATGGCCTTATTCCAGAACTTTTTGCAAAAAATGTTTAAGAATCCCAATTCCATCCCACATACCCAATCCCATTATAATCGGCTAAGAAATGGCCGAGTTCCGCTCCAGAAGGCCATATTCCAGAACTTCTTCCAAAACTCATTTAAGAATCCCATTTTCATCCAACATACCCAATCCCATCATAATCGGTTAAGAAATGGCCGAGTTCCGCTCCAGATGGCCTTATTCCAGAACTTCTTCCAAAACTCATTTAACAATCTCAATTCCATCTAGCATACCCAATCCCATCATAATTGTTAAAGAAACTATCGACTTCTACCTCAGTGGCACTATTCCGGTAATTCCCTGGGAAAAAAGAATTGGGGAAAGATTTTATATGTAATTTATATTTTACAAATTTTTTTCTGGCATACTGAGGTAAAATTCTAGTGGTAATTTTTTTGAAAACAAAATAAAATTGGGAATAATTTTCCCTGCCAATTTAGATATGGAAAAATTATTCCCAATTTATAAATATTTACATCAAATTTTTCTCCTTAGTAGGCCGGAAAAAAAATATTTGAACTAAAATTACATATAAAATCTTTCCCCAATTCCCTATTCCCAGGGAATTACCAGAATAGTCCACAGGTGGCCATATTCCAGAACTTTTTCCAAAAACAGTTAAGAATTCCATTCCCATCCAACATTCAAATTTCCATCAATGTCGGTTAATAAATGGCCGAGTTCCGTTCCAGTTGGCCATATTTCCGAAGTTCTTCCAAAAATCATTTATGAATCCCATTTCCACCATTTCATTGCTATGTCGATTCTTAAACATAATTCATTTTTGATACCCAATCGATCATGATATGATAACACCCATGTCCTCTTTTCTATAATTGGCAGTCTTACTCTAATCTTAGAGGAGCTCGACTCTGACAGTGACAAGTCATACATCTTCATGTAAGCTAATTGATGTCAAAGAGGCCTTTTGATGTTAAAGAGGCTGCACAATGACGAATTTAAAACTTGCATAACTAGTTTAGGATTGTTTTGCAGTTATGTTTTATTCAAGAAGACAAAAATTACAAATTCTTCTGCCTGTTACGTTTGCCGTTGGAACACAGCAGCCACAGCTCACCAACCAAAATATTAAAAAAATAATATTCATTTTAAAATTAAATTAAAGTCTTGCTTTATTTATTATCATTATTTACAAAGTTCGACCTTTATATTGTATCTTACATCCTGGACGTAGTTAAAACTAATCGGACTGCAAACCTCATCCCGGAAGATGAATAATTAGATTGAATGACAAAGTGAAATTTTCGCAATACAGATCAAACCGGCTAAAACCACCTCGGTTAATACCACGACTCGCTTATACTCTATAGTGGCTCGTTTCAGTTAACACAAGACACAACGCAATATTTGGTTATCCCGACGACGGTCTTTACTGTAGGTTAGTGTACCGTTTTATTTTATTAATAAAGTGAATAAAATAAAGCTTTTTACATTAAACAAAAGACAACGATGAGTTTTGTGAGATAGTGGCCCAAGCCCCCACCCGTACTAAGCGCACTATTTTGGCAAATCGTTTAGATATCCTTTGATCGTTTTCAAGAAAACACGTGTAATTTCTAAAAATTCGCGGAGACCTACGATTTTCTCCCAGGTTGTAATTGTGTTGTTATAAAATATTTTTGGTAAGTGAAATATTTTTTTAAAATAGTTTCTAACGTGTGTGGATTTTTTTATTATGCGAGTGAACCATTCCGTTCTATTATAAAAACATAACAAATAACGGTGATAGTCAGAACGTGATAAATAATGACGCAAACTGGCAACAAAAAGTGCAAGTCCGGCCTGAAATAGCCACGTCAAAACAATTCACACAGTGGCAGCTCTAAGACAACTGCAGCACAGCCACCTATTTCTACGGGATTCGGTAAAAAACCTTATATTTCTGATTGTGACCGGTCGTGAACTTAGCATAATCCCATACCACAAATACTGTTGCTTTGGAACAAATCACAATCCGGATTTAGTTCTGGCAGCAGCAAATGGTGCCACAATAATCACTTATGGTACCAAATTAATAGACTTTGAAATCGGAATAGGACGTTAGTTAAACCTGCCTTCGTTCTCGGATTTGGAAATCACAAACTGCATCATGCGTTGATACACTATCACCATTTCATTATACAATTAACAATGGCTTTGGAGTATGTTTAAAAATAATTTCTTCTTTAACAGCTCCGCCAAACTACAGCTCTCTGGTGAGGCGCAATGTAGTGTATCAAATTGTGTCTAAAGGCAATTTACAGTTTTCAAGACCAAGACAACAGTTTTCTTTAGAATTCTAACATATGGTGGAACTGGGAATCTGCCGACATCCATCATCACCAATGTCGTGTCCATTACACTTGGGGAAAACAAAGACAACGATTGGGGGCGTTGTGTGGACTACAACTACTTTCAGGGTTAGAAATTTGGGCTATCTTAACAAAAGTATCATTGGGATAATGAGGCTACTTACGCGTTGCCAATTAAGTTAAATGTTTATGTTGATTAACTCAAAATAATCAAGCAAAGCTTATTTGGCTTACTTCGCTGAACCAAACCAGAGATTACTCAAATAGCACCACTAGTCATAGCCGCTTCAAATATCTTAAGCGAAGAATGCCTCTAAGGGATTACGATTGCGTTGACCTCGGAACCAGCTATCTAGCATTCAATTATGTATAATAGATTTCAAATGTTCAACTCTAGATATCTAATGGTAGTTGTAAACTCATCCTTGGTTCAAACTCATTCAATTTTCTAACGGACATGGATGAGCTTTGTAAATGCGGGATAGTTTGAGTTCCAGCTAATTTTGAGATTTGTTGAAAGGTTTGCGTTTAGATATTATCAAATCCTATCACAGCGGAACTCTCTCTCTCTCTCTCTATCTATCTCTCTGTATATTTATTGTAGAATGGAAGATAAAATCTTTCTGCTATGTTGAGAGTTGCTGTGCTCATCAGGTTGAATTTTGTGTATAGCTAGCGTTTTGAAGTTTGCTCTTTGAATAAATTCGAGGAACTTCACACAGAATATCCTGGTGGTTGCCGTGCGTGTAAAATCTGCAAACATACCAACAAATTAGTCTCCTCCTCGAGAGAGGTTTGTTAAAAACCGTTATAACATTCCAGCACATAAAAACTTCCAGGGCTGAGAAAGTAGAGCTAGACTACTTCTATTTGTTTGAGGGCTGAGTAGATACTGCATTCAAATCGACGAAAATTACTGTGCAGCTGTGAACTCATTAAACCAAATAGTCCAGAAAACGGATGCAATCCTCTATTACCTCACTTAGAGAATCAAAATTATTCGGTGCTGACTTTTTGGTGCAAGCGATATGAACTTATTTTTGTGGGGTTTTCCCCCAACTGGGCACTTATTTTTTGGGGTTAGTTAAAAAAATTAATTTCAGAATATTTTTAATTATTTACCCATATAACTTCCACACTATTTACCCATTGTGCATGACAAATAAAACGATAAGGGTGTGTAAAGGGTCTAATAAAACAAGTTGTGTGTGAGATATCCACTCAATCTTTTGTTTATTGGAAAAAATATTTTATGTCATTAAGTATGGAATATAACGTTTCTCAAATGGCCGCCGTGGCTTTGCTTGGTGGCACGTATTCGAGAGATTCAATTTTCTTTGTCTTTATCGCATTAATCTGGCTGAATTTGCTGGATTGCTTTCATTATGTTGAATTTGAAGGCATCAACTGTTTGCAGGTTAATTTTTGCGATTTAAGATAGCCCATGAAGACCAAATGTGGCACGTAGCGCCATCCTGTTGAAACCATATGTCATCGGTTCTATTATGCTACAAAAAGTTGCTTATCTTCGATCTGAAGTGCTCGTAGTTGACGGTTATGGCAATACCATTTTCGTTTTGGAAGAAGTACGGACTGATGATTCTGCGAGACGAAAATTCCGACCAAGCGACTTTCTCGGTATGCATTTGGTGCCGGTGTGTCTTGTGTGGTTTTTTATATTCATTTCTTCTTATTACAACAATAAAATTATTTTTTATGGTAGATTGAACTATTACCATTTTTATGATCTATCGAACCACCTTTTAAAAGACCGAAACAAATCTGCTATTAACAATAAAATGTTGAGTTTCAATACTTATTTTATTAATCGAACCCAACACCAACACTAAAGATGTTTTTTGGCGATATTATAGGACCAATTTCCAACTGCTCCAGAACCCAGTTACAGCGTTGTCTATGGTCGTTAACCTTAAGTATAAAAACTATAAAAATCACGTGTTGTGCGGAACGTTTCTCGAACAAACCACTGATTTTGAAAAAAAAAATGTTGATTTTTTGCACTCCTACTGAACAATTCACAATAAATTTGACAATTGTTGCTTGAAGAACATGGCTGCTATAAGCTAATAAATTTTGAGCATCCTAATTGAAAGACCCTTTATTATCATTTAAATTATAATGTATGCACGTACATAAATCAAAAAATGTTATATTTACTTTTATTTATAGTATCGATTACTGGTACAATAGTAATTATTAAAATAAACAAACAACAACAAAACATATAAACCATTAAGTAAAATTAACAAGTAGCTAGAAGTGTAAAAAACGATAAAAGTTCATGTACCCTGGGTACGTGTAGTAAGATGAACAAACTCCGCAGTTCAATTCATTCCAACATAAAGTACATACACATATACATAATGGTAAAAGCATAGAACATATAAATTAATTGAATGCAGATTACATTGGTTATGTTCCAATCTGTTCAAATATAATTAATTGTCACAATTTTCATTTTACCATTTTCTTAGATTGGTTTGCATGTCCAAAACTCAAAAACAAATAAAACAAAAAATTCAATTTTTAATCATATTTAAAACAATAATAGTAAATAATTAATATTATCTATTACAACAAAATCAGTTTTCTTATATGTACGCATATATGCATTATGTGATATACGAGTACTTTGCAGTCTTGTAAATTAAAATTGATTTTAATTAGAAAATTCCATTATTTCGAGTCGATATACATTACACATAAACGAGCTAAGGGGGTGAGTTCAGTCATGTACAAAATTATATTGGAAATTGTACACGATGTTAAGCACAATATTGAGATGACTTATGCTACTACATACATAACACATAAGAACATATACATTAAACATATTTGAAATAGGTTAAACAATAAAATTTTTTATAGATTGTTCATTTGGAATAAAGAACACTTGGGTAATTAAAATATAGTATTTGGTTTTTAGGTCGCATACCAGCAACAAATTCTAGGAATATATTTTAATTTATGTAAGAATCGCAATAATTTTTTTTTGCATAAATTAAAATGGGGTGCAAAGTATCTAGTTTAAAAAAGTGTTGAACGCCAGCATATTTTTGTAACGAGTTGGTCGTATGTCGTAACGAGTTGGTCGTATTGTCATGAATTTCCTCCTCCGCCAAGTCGTCTAACACGTATTCCCCATCTCCCATTAGTATCGAGTTATTCCATTAATTTTAGACCAGTTACAAGTGGAGACACGCAATGTCAATGTTTTTAATATTTTGTAACTTTCAAAAGGGCTATTTCTGTTAAATAGTCATGTATTGTTTGATTCACAGGCCTGTGAGTAGTGAAATTATTTTTATTACTAAAGTGGACAGGAAACGGAAAATTTACTTAATTTATATAAAAATAAAGAACGCCTATGGAAACCCCAAGAAGATAGCTCGAAATTTAAATTGCTTGAAATACCACGAAATTTGGCAATACCACTTCTGTTTTGTTCTGACACAAAATATATGCCAATTGCAACTATAAAGCAAACTTGTGTCACGCAAATTATAACTATTAATTAATTATGTATTAACAATAATACACTTACACCAACGAATAATCCTATCATCAAAACATTTTCAAACCCATTTTCCAGAACTAATTTCACTTCTCGCCGCGAATTCCCTTTTATGTCTTCTATCAACTGAAAACGGGTGCTTTGAAATGGTAATTTGAGTTTTGGGAAGAGTAAAGAGTCATCCGAACCGAAGTCATATCAGGTCAATACGGTGGTTGTTCGATGATAATTGTAGAGTTTTTGGCCAGAAGTTCGTTCACACTGATATCCTTGTGAGAAGGTGCGTTGTACTGGTGCAAAGTCCATGAGTGTTCTTTCCACAAACCTGGTCAGATAATATTCTTTATTTATCGTCTGATCTTCTGGCAAGAATTCAGAGTGCCAAACATCGCGATAATCACGGAAAACAGTCAACATTACCTTGTCTTTCGATCGCCTTTGAAGCGGTTTTTTCATTTTCATTTGGGTTATGAGTGTGACATTTGGATGTCACACTCATAACCCATGTCTCATCACCAGTTATAAGGATTTTCTGAATGTGGGGTCCGAATTTACTCGTCTTCAACGACCTTTCCGCGATTTCCGCGATTGTTGAAGAAAATTCAGGTCTTTTGGCAGCGGCAGCGCGTTTCTTGCGCCTCAATTGCGCGTACAAAGGTACGATTTGATTCGCGAGACACATAAAGTTCAGCGGCTGTCTCTCTTAAACCTAAATGATGATTTTCGAGATCTTCAACTTCAGTCGAAGATGTAGATGGCCAACCAGAGCGAGGAAAATCATCCACCACATCTCGACCGCTTTTTAATGTACTGTACCATATGAACGTGTTTGTGATAAAGTCAAGTCACCGTAACCCTTTTGTAACATTTTCAGCGAATTGGCACACGAAATTCCATTATATAACTATTTATGTATTCTTCTGTTCGTGTGTATGTGAATGAACTCCTGACTGGACCGATTTTAATGAAATTTTGTGTGTGTATTTGAGTGGATCCCTGGATGGTTTAGATTCACAGTTGGACCCGGTAGTTGCACTCCAATCGGGTTCTAGGAAATTTTTTTTTGACGAAATATTTTTTGTTTTTTTTTGTATTTCTCACATATCAGAATATATAACCCCAAAATTTCACCACCCCACCACCACCCCCAATGTTTATATATAATTATTCTGTACGTGAGTTTGTGAATAAACTCCTTCTAAACGGCTGGATCGATTATAATGGATTTTTGTGTGTGCGTTTGACCACTGCGGGTTCCTAGATGGTTAAGATTTACAATTGGACCTGGTAGGTGGCACTGCGATCGGGATCTAAGATTTTTTTTGTTTTTTGACGAAATTTTGTTTATTTTTTTGTAGATTTTTCGCATACCAGAACATATGACACCAAAATTTCACCACCCCCACCACCCAAAAATTTTCTATACTTGTGTATGTGACTAAACTTCTCCTAAACGGCTGGACCGATTTTAATGAAATTTTGTGTGTATTTGAGTGGATGGTTTAGATTCACAATTGGACCCGGTAGGTGGCACTGCAATCGGGTTCTAGGATTTTGTTTTTGTTTTATGACGAAATATTTTTTTTTTTGTATTTTTCACATATCAGAACGTATAACCCCAAAATTTCACCACCACCAACACCACCCCTCCCCCCCATATTTTATAAAATGAAAAAAACGTAGTGTCTTTCTGAGAATTACAGTTATGTTTGTGTACCATAGACGCCGCTGATGTCAAATTCTGTGGTGTTTGACGTACGCATCAGTAGATGCGCAAGCCACTTGCGTCGAAGCCTGCGTTTCGATATTCCTGCGTTGCCTGTGTTTCGATATTCCATGTATCATATGTTATTTGCTTGCATATCTTTATATATATATTATTCTTATGTACGTGTGTTTGTAATTGATCTTCCCCTAAACGGCTAAACCGATTTGAATGAAATTTTGGGTGTGTCTTTGAGTGGGTCCCTGGATGGTTTAGATTCACAATTGGACCCGGAAGGTGTAACTGCTTTCGGGTTCTATGATTTTTTTTTTGTTTTTTGATGAAATATTTTTTTTATTGTTTTTTTAAATTTTTCACGTATCAGAACATATAACCCCAAAATTTCACCACCCGAACCACCCCCAACCTTTATATATATAATTCTTATGTACGATTTTTCGTACTCCTCCTAAACGGCTGGACCGATTTTAATGAAATTTTGGGTGTGTGTTTGAGTGGGTCCCTGGATGGTTTAGATTCACAATTAGACCCGGTAGGTGACGCTGTAATCGTGTTCTAGAATTTTTTTTTTGTTTTCTGACGAAATATTTTTTTTATTTTTTTTTTGTATTTTTCACATATCAGAACATATAACCCCAAAATTTCACCACCCCCACCACCCCAACATTTTCTGTACGTGTGTATGTGACTGAACTCCCCCTAAACGGCTGGACCGATTTTAATGAAATTTTGTGTGTGTATTTGAGTGGATGGTTTAGATTCACAATTGGACCAGGTAGGTGGCACTGCATTTGGGTTCTAGGAAAATTTTATTTTGTTTTTTGACAATTTTTTTTTATTTTGTTTAGATTTCTCTCATATCCAAACATCAAAATTTCACCAAACTCACACTACCCCCAATCTTTATATACATATATAATTCTTCTGTACTTGTTTATCTAATTGAACTCCTCCTAAACGACTGGACTGATTTTAATAAAATTTCGTGTGTGTGTTTGAGTGGGTTCCTGGATGGTTAAGATTCACAATTGGACCCGTTACCGCATCTCTACAGTCTAGGCATATTGACTATTCGGAATTAAACTGCATACTAAAACTTTTTCCATTAATTGAGAGATCCTTGCTAAATTTGATGGAAATCTGTATACCGGAAGCTCTTTATATTTTTGATGTTGAAAAGTGTAACATTTACAAAAAAAACGACAAAGAATTAAAAGACTTAAATAAATTTAAAAAATAAGTTTTCAACCAATAAGTGTTGACCTTGTTGGTTTTCTGAAATTTAAGCATTGTTAACGTTTTATATGTACAAGACAGTTTTACCACAAGTTTGTAACGATATCGTTAAATTTACCATAATAATTAATTTACCTAGTTTTTATGCATACTCATCCAGTAACATATTGGCGTAACTGCAACTATATTTTATTTTTCATCTAGTTTTTTTTATACATACCTGCGTTAAGTATTTCCGTAGCATACCTCGATACTTACCATGAGATTGCTTATTGGGTTACAAACATAGAAATTAAAATCAGCTGCCATTTCGTGGAATAGAATACAAATACGTATTGGTGTCGATTTGGTAAAAGAGGGGAAAAAGCGGCGGGAACACAATGACAGCGAGGTGCTGAAAAAGTGATGACGGCTTTGCGAGAGGATTCGAGTCGAGTTTGTTTCTAACAAAGCACAATTCTGGAAATTCTTTTTGTAACATGGCGGCCTGTACCGCCGCCGGATAACAGGACCTGCTAGCCGACAATGAGCTACAGTCTAACGTGCGAACTGGTGGTACCGGCTTTGCGACCAAGCCATATGGTTACAAGTTTTGTAAGATGTATTTTTCGCGTTAGAAATCAAGTGTAGTGTATTCGAGATTGATGTGCATTCATCGTAAAAGAATGTCGGGTCTTGGCCACAACATATAGGCCCCTCCCCCCAATTTTTTTATAACTATTAGTTTTACTCTTAGCCCTGAAAACATCGACTGCCTTGACAGTTTTCAACTATCGTGGTAGCAAATATTTTCAAGGCGCCATTTAGAAAAAAACGCTTATATCGATTTAAGTGATCCCAAACGCAAAATTAAATTCAAAATAAACACTTATTTCAAGATAAGCGTTTATTCTAAATTTATTTCTAATTTTACAAATATAACTTTTGTTTTAAAAATCACTTTAAGTGGTTTTCAATAAATACCAAACACCTATAACAAACATAAGTGGTTTTTTCTGTTTGATTATATCTCGGTTAAAAATTGTTTGATTTTGATGAAAAATTGAAGGGAAAAAAACGAGAATAGTTTAATATAACCACTTATATCGACTTAAGTGGTTGTGTTAAATTTCCACAGATATTATTTCTAAATTTGTGTAATATTGCCGTATGAAACTATCTAAATTTATAGGTATAAAAGGGCCTATCTTCTCAAAGTTCTAAATTTTAAAATTTCCTTGATTACAGATGAGTTGAATAGCGATGGGATTGACTTTTTTGCTTTTCAGCAATAACGTTATCTTTATTAAAAGATATATTCTCTCCTCTCAGTTTTAAAACGTTCTTAAATTAAAACGGATTTAACCTTTAAATTTCTACGAAGAAAGATCAAAAATCTGATTTGAACCCAAAGCAAATGGTAAATATGCCGCATATAAATTCTACCAAGAGTTGAGTATTAAAATATAAATATTATATGGAAGCAAAATGCAAGCGTTTATCGCCTTCCATCAAAATAAAGATTTGCTCTGTTTATCCAAATCATGAGAAATTTCTAAGAATTGTTAACTCGATTTCCATTCTTGGTTCAAACAACAAATAAAAGAGCAATGCTTATGTAAATGATTACTCCTTTCCCATGTGCTAGGTTACTGTTTTTTTAGAAATGTGTTTCAGATACTGTACAGCAGCAAATCGATTTTCCGACTTTTTTGTGCTGTTTGGTTTGAGATTTTTTCCTAAAACTTTTTTAATAATCAAATACTAAAAAATATTAGATTTTTTGTGTTTTACATACGTATACGAGAGCATGGATAAGATCATGCTATTTTATCTCGTATGTATAATGTATAAACATGCGATGTTTAAATTGCCTTCAAGATATGCTTCGTTGTTCGAGTGTGGCTTTGAAAAATAAAATATAAACATAAAAAACTACAAATAAAATCAGGAAAATAAGATAATTAGATTTTCATGTCCTTTCTCTCCACGTCTTGTACATAGTAGATAGGATTATGTAAATTTGTTTTGTTATGCGGTTGTGCTTGAAATTAAATAAGCGGTTATATAACTTTAAATTTTTTAATACACGAATAAGTCTAATACATAGTGAGCTTTTAATTAGTGACAAAAACAACAAGTATGCGGTAAATCGCGTAATATAGTAAGTTATTGAATAAATTAAAATTATAATAATCTTCAGTTACTTGAGTTAAAACAACAATTCCGCATCGTACTGTGAAGAGAAACTCATTGGCAGATTAATTTTAATTAAGAAAATATTTTTATATGGCGTTTGAAAATTGAAAAGCGCGAGAAAAGGAATCACAACATTTTATAATTATCGTACATGTCAAGTGATTTTGCAGTAGTCGTTAAAAAATCAAATAAAATAAATCGAATAATAAACGAACTTTAAAGTTTAAAGCTCATTAATAATCAAAAATTCATTAATCTTGTTCAAACTTCTAAATAATATTATTTAAATAAAATTTGATTTGTTTTTTGTTGTTGTTGTGTGTATTCATACTTCCCGCTTGGAATTCTTCCTTGTTTTTAATAAGTCATTTAAATATTTCCGTCATTATTGTTCGACATAAACACAAATGAAAAATTAAAATCTAAATATATAAATATTTTAATTCAATCGTCAATCACAATACAAATAATATATAGAATATGACATAAGTGTTATGTTCTTTAAAGAAGCGCGCTTATCTATCTAATTATCAGTGAACAGCATTTTACGAAATTTTTAAGCAAAACCCAAAAAGCAATGTAGATTATTAATCAAAAAATGTTTGTGCAAAATATGGGAATATGATACAATAATAAATTATTTGTATGCCACCCCAACCCCAATAAATTTAATATACAATAGGGGTGTGCTCTGACTCTTTCAGTTCGATAATGAAAATGTGGTTGATTTTTCACAACAATTTACGAGAGATAGTAATTTTTATAATTAAGGGATGAATTTCTTAATTACAAAATCTTATTAAAATCTAATTAAATTTTGGGAGTGATATATGTTTTCCTTTCTTAACTTTTACCAAACGTTTTAATTTATAGTAAACGAGTTTGGAAACGAAAATGTGTTGGATGGTGGAAACAATCGGCAGGAACCAGTTCAGCGACATCAAACGACGACCAACTCGAGAAACTAACGAGTTAGTTCTTACACATGACAAACAAACACGGTCTTTCGATAGCTCGTTTGCAAACTACCAGTATAAAACAAATAGTGCTAAACCTTATGGTTTCCAGTGGCCAGTGATGTGCATCTACGCGTATTTCGCAATTGTCGACATTTCGGTATCCAAAATAGTGTAGACAATTTATTTCCGCGTAGGCAATGTCGATAATTGGTGGAGTACGTAGACAATGTAGATTATTCCTTTTATTGTTTTTCCCATTGTGTTCTTTCAGTACGAGGCTAGATTCTTACGGTTTTCCAGTTCAAATTGGATGGTTTTTGGAATTTTAAATTTAATTTTACAAAACAAGTAGTTGAGGTTAGTATGTTTAAAATGGTTCAAAATATTACAAATATTGTATTCGCCATGTAATCTATTTTAGTCATTACCAAAACTTTTTATAATATCAGAGAAATTACTTTTTTGGCATCTAACACTATGTGGACATCTAACACTATGTGGTAATTTCTTTTCAAAAATATATTCAAAACTGAACTGTTCAGAATTTGATTTTTTGAAATATTCTAAGTATCCACTGCCACTTGTCGGGTAAAACGTTTACTACGGTAAAAATCGATTTTAGTACAGATTTTTCGATCAGTTTACCATAGAGTTTTTCAAAAATAATTGAATTTACCGAAAAGTTTATGCGAAATTCTTTGAAAATGTCAGACAACAAAAAATTACCCGGATTCAGCTGTCATAGGGCATATTTTTTATTTCATCCCGAGCAGGCAGTGCGCTGTCAAAAAATACTTCGTATTTTTTTATTCAACTTAGGTAATTTTACCCGGTACACTGTGTTTTTATTTGTGAACTGTGCTTACACAGTGCATACTCGGTTCTTCAAATTTTACTCTGAAATTAATGTCAGTGTGCGAAGAGTGTGCAAAATAAAAAACAATTTATTACTCTATGCACACCGGATAATTTTACCCAGTACAACCTTTGCACCTCGGTGTGCACTACCCAGGGTAAACCTGCTTGCTCGGATTGAATTAAAAAATAGACCCATAGTAAAAAAAAACTTACACGGGTTGAGCTGTCAGGGTAATATTTTGACATTATACGTTCGTTAGCAGAAACAGTCTTACCCGGTAAAGTTACACAATGTAACTTTAAAAAATCGCGGTATTTTGGCCGATTTTACGTATACTCATATGCGTTCCAGAAGAAACAGTAAGAACCACTAATGCTGATGAAAATACAGTAAACTATGTCTGAAGCTGTACTTTTAGGTGAAATAAAACGAACAAGAATTATGAATAATCTTTAAAATAAAACAAATAAATAATTTTTAATAAACAAAAAAGCTTGGTGTATTGGCGAACTGCTTTGTCGGGAATAGAAATTTGGAAGGCTGATGACGAGGATAATGGTATAGGTGAGCACATTTTTATTAATCACTTGTTTTTGTTTCGCAGAATATTTTTCAAAAAGTTTAAAAAATCACTCGATCGATTTCGACTTGTTAGGTCATCATCAGGAGTATCTACTGAATTGTATTAGTAAAAATTTTTTGTTATATAGTAGAAAAAAGCAAAATATAAATAAAAATAAAAGGAAGGAAAACCTTTTTTAATAAAAATGTGTTTATTAAGTATAAGTGTGTTTCGCCAAGTGCCTACGGCAAATAGCGTAAAAAGTATTAAGTTGGCAGATTTGGCCACCCTCGCCGTAATTTATCGTCGTTTATTGGTAAGAATTTTTTATAATAATAATCAAATATGGTTTAATAGTAGTTGTAAAAAATTAAAATTGCTTCCTAACTATACTAACATTAAATGCAATAGTAAATCTTTGGAGGGAAGAAGAGCTATCAATCTAGCGCGTTGTAGCTGGAGGGATAACGAGCTGCGTAAAGGGTATGCTACCAGGAACAACTTATATCTCCATCTTAAAGTTGTTCACACTGAGTTAGCAATTCGTTTGCACTCTGTTGAGTTCGATTGGCTGGACAGAAAAGTTCGTGCAGAGGTAGCTGAAATTTCACATATTCAATATGTGAAACAAAAAGCTAAACTGGATGTGTTGCGAGATAAGGCTTATCCATTTAACCGTAGAGGTAATAGTGGTTCGTCTGATTTCCAATTTCATCCACGTTTTAAGAACTTGTCCTCAGTCGTTTTCCGTGATACAGAGGTGCAAATGCTTAGCAACGGAGTGAATTTTGCCCCTACGCCAAACAAAATCGACCTTCGATCATTCGAAAATCTGGCTGTAGATGCCGAAACAGCCTTATCTGGCCAGATAACCCAAATAAAATCAGTGTGTGCGTTACAAATAAAGAAAGGTATTGATAACTCTTCTACTCCACCATTCTCTTCTTCTGCTGCTTCTAATAATACTAACTTCAAAGTGATTGGTGCGATAAAGAAAAAACTACGTGACCATGACCTTATAGCGTGTAAAGCGGATAAAGGCAATACAATTACCGTGCTCACAAAAGTCGATTACTGCAATAAAATTTCTGATTTTATTACAGAAAGTAAAGCAATAGAGCTTGGCAGAGATCCAACTAAGTCTTTTAAGACTTCGGTTAGTAAGTGTATCAACCAATGCCAGAAGTTATTTGATGGAACTGGTTGGAAGTACTCTGTCATGAATCCATCTGCCCCGATCCTTTATGGTTTACCAAAAATCCATAAGGAAGGCATTCCGATTAGACCAATAGTAGCGTATTGCAATGCTCCTGCCTACAAGCTATGTAAGGGTTTCATAAATTTTTTCAATTGTCATACTAATTTCTTTTCGGCTTACTCGGTTAAGAACTCGGTAGAATTGATTAACAAAATTCAAGACGTCGACATTCCGTTACATTCAAAACTAGTTTCATTTGACGTTGCCAGTCTTTTCACTTCTATTCCAATTAATACTTTGTCCCAAATAGTTTGTAATTACTTAGATAGGGATGTTGTAGATGAGAGCTTACGTCGTGAACTGAAGTTAGTTTTTGAGACTTGTATTAAACAAAATTATTTCTGTTTTGATAACAAATATTTCAAATTCGCTGATGGTCTACCCATGGGCTCCCCTCTGTCACCTTTGTTGGCTGAAATTTTCATGAATTTCTTCGAACAAATGATCATATCAAATAACAATCCCTATTTTCGTCATATAATCTTTTGGTATAGATATGTTGATGACATATTATGTCTATGGAATGGAACTGATAGACTGTTAGACTCTTTCCTTACTTGGTTAAATTCTCAATATCCCACCATTGATTTTACGTTAGAAAAAGAAGAAAATAAATGTATTAATTTTCTAGATATAACAATAACCAGGATTAATTCTACTTTAGACTTCAAAATTTATCGGAAACCCACGTATACAGACGCTGTTATCCCTAGTTCTTCAAACCATCCCCATAATATTAAAATGTCAGCTTTCCACTCACTCATAGATAGACTAATAAACATCCCTCTGTCAAATTCAAATTATAACACTGAGCTTAACATAATTCTTCAAATAGCAACAAATAACGGATATGCAACTAGGACTATATTAAAGTTATTAAATAAAAAGCTAAAGCGTAAAACTCTAACGGGTATTTATCCACCGGACAGTCCAACGCGGGAAAATTGGCGTCGCTTAGAGTATATAGGAAAAACGAGCCAACGGATTAGCAACATCGTGTCCAATTATACCAATATTAGTTTTGCTTTTTATAATAATAACACAATAAAGAAAATGATTTTTAACAATAAACCTAGAGTTGATCGCCTTTCCAAATCTGGCGTTTATAGGATTAATTGCAATGATTGTAGTTTCTCCTATATTGGTCAGACTGGGCGCAATTTTGGAGTTAGAGCTAAAGAACATTTATCTGGTTGCAATCAATCAACTTTCCATAACCATTTAACTTCAGAAAATCATACAGCTAGCTTGAATAATTTAGACATATTACATATACAACCCAAAGGCAGACGTTTAGATACCTTAGAATCTTACGAAATTCGAAAATCAATATTTCTTAACCAAAATATCCTTAACGAACAGAGAGAAATCCGGTTCTCACCAATTACAGACCCCGCCCTTTTCTATTCTCACGTACGCAATAATATACCTTGAATTTTGTTACTCAACCTATGACTCATCGCCTACCTGCGCGATCCGTAGATTAATTTTTATTGCTTATTTTTTCCTTCCTTTTATTTTTATTTTTATTTATATTTTGCTTTTTTCTACTATATAACAAAAAATTTTTACTAATACAATTCAGTAGATACTCCTGATGATGACCTAACAAGTCGAAATCGATCGAGTGATTTTTTAAACTTTTTGAAAAATATTCTGCGAAACAAAAACAAGTGATTAATAAAAATGTGTTTATTAAGTATAAGTGTGTTTCGCCAAGTGCCTACGGCAAATAGCGTAAAAAGGTATAGGTGAGATTTGATTGTAATGATGAAGATGATAGTGATAATGGAGATGTTAAAGGTATTGATGAGGATGATGACGATAAGGGTATTGGTATTGGTAAGGATGATGGCAATGCTAGGGGTGATGGTGGGGTTCGTGAGGATGATGGTAATGCTAGGTCTGAATATAGTTTTGATATGGATGATGGTAATGATAGGGGGATGGTGGTGATGGTAATGACAAGGGTGATGGTGAAGTTAGTTTTGATATGGTTCATGAATACCGTGCGGAAGGAGATGGTGTAGGACAGGGCCTGGGCCTTGATACATTAATGTTTGTTTTTATCGCCTTTGACGGTGGAGGAGACGTTGAACCAAATATACCTACCACACCACGGGGTGATATGATCTAATCGAGCGGCAGCGAGTCATCTAAAGCGACGATGGAGTCAATTTCCGCTTCATATATAGCCTCTGCATATACCGCGCCACTTGTGGAGTTATTATCTAACACCTTCTTGCGTCTTATCATAATGCATTTATATCGGGACTTCACTTGAAGTTCCGAAAACACCTGGCTGATTTTTTTCTAGCTCTTACCGATGTACTGCCACATTAAACGTTTCATCCTAATTTTTTTTTTGGGGGCCCAACTTCACAAAAATATTTCCCATATAAACTGAGCATGTATCTCGTTTGCCCCTCAGTTCATTTCATATGACGCCGATCCTCTTGTACTGGCGGCAGTAAATCTATAGAATCAGTAATAAAATATAAATGTATTATTAACAAATTTGAAAACTATTTAGTAAATTTATTCTTATAGCACATACCATTTTCACAATTTATAAGCGGCACAATCTCATTGGTTTGGCGTTAGGTACCACTGCATTTAATTCTATAATATTAAAAGAAAATTAATAAACAAATTATTTCATTTATAACTTTCACACACCAGGTACATTATATGAACCATTGTCAGATTATAGAAGTTTGTTACTTCCGTATATTTGGCGGCTATGTTATCACCAGCTACAATAAAAATTAAAATTTAATTCATTTTATAGAAATTAAACTATTTAAATATAATTTCTCACTGGTTATATTCTGCAGGTTGATAGAATCGTTCTCGAACATTACAAAACCTTCCGCATCAAAAACTATTTCGTGATCACACATATTAAACTGCATAATAATCTTATTGAGATTTTTTTCACTAATGACTCGCACCATAAACAAATGTAATTTCGTAATGTCAACATTTCCTAGGTAGCCACTGCCACTTGTCATCAAAAAATTATGTGTATCTTTGTATAATAAATAAAATTTAGTATAGAATATCAACTTGACCCTGTAAATTAATCTCGGCTTCAGCTTCATCTTAGATCTGTTTTTTTTCTAATTCGTTCAATACTCCAAATGCTTCGATGCGGGCACCTTTAAGCGGTATAATTAGATTACATCCATTGACTGTGTACATTTAAGCTGAAGTGATGACCGGTGACGTGATCAAAATTATCGAGCGATATCCGTTTTGGCCAAGTCCAATGATGATATTAAAATGAGTGCATTGCATAAGCTTTTCGGCTGAATTGCCGGTATTTTTTTGTCATCCAAATTCATATTTATATAAGTCCATGCAGTAGTATACAACCTAAAACACAGTGAAGTGCAGTTAATCGGCTGGACCTGCTTTTACGTAACCGATATTGGGATAACCATAAATGATCGTATTCCCGGGGTTCTTATAATCTAATTATTTAGTTTTCGAACTAGATCCTGCTACATTTCATGAAAGGTTATGTGTATCGACACTATAGAGTCATCGGTGTGGAATTCGAAATGGAGCATCGTCAACGAACTGCAACAAGCGTTACTACTATGTATTAAAAATAATAATTTCAGTTCTGGCCAGAATCGAGCGAAACCAAATAAAATGTTGGTTATTTCCTTTTGTCCCCGTGTGTCCAAAAACATTTTAAAAAATAATTTAATTTGTCTCGGTAAAGTTGCCTTGGGCACTGTCAAAAAATGAAAAGATAAAAAGATGAGAAACAGATGTTGGCTATAATTTGGTCGCTCAATTCGCTAAGAAACTACTTGTACGTCTCATGGAAAGTAAATATCTTTACTGACCACCAATTGTTAACGTATGCTCTGCTACGAAATAGCATATGAACCATGAAAATGTAACGTTGTAGCGAATCCCCTCTCTGGATTACAGAACCTAATGGAAATAAATGCATTAACGTCCACGTAACATGATGATGAAAGTTCATCACACAATTCCATTTGTGGAAGCCCCAATTAAAATTTTCAGTAATCACTTGGTGACACGAATTTGAACACAGCTACCAAGTAAAAACCTTTCGACCTCTCGCCGCACAAGACATATTTTTACACTGAAAATATGTTCATAAGGTATTTTAATGCCAATATTATAAACAACAATTTTTCCCCCGTACCAATTATGGGAAAATTCAGGAAATCTACACTTCGAGCACAGAAAAAATAAATATAAACAGAAGTTAAGCTGCATACAAAATATTAATGCATATTTTCATAGTAAAATATGGGGTTACGATCTTTGGTTTTATGTTGACCAAATTTAAAATTAACTGAACGAAAAAAAAAATAAAACATTAGCAATATGAAATCAAAGAAACACTAAAGTCGTATTCATACGATGGATAAAAATCCTGGATTTTCCTATCCCATCGTTTTAACCAATTAACTCAGGTAAATTATATTATAGACACGCCTCTTTTCATAAAAAAAAGTTGAAACAAATTGAAAAAAACTCTGGGATAGAAAAATCCGAGATTTTTATCCGTCGTATGAACTCGCTGTAAATGTATATTCGAAGACATGGACGTTCTAAGTTTATTATTCAAGGCGTAAAATGAGTTATTTTGGAGTTACAATAAAAAACGTTATTTCAAAATTTTGAATGCAGCTTTACCTCTGTTTATATTACTTTTCTCTATGCTTTAAGTCTTATAAAAATCGATATGCTCAGGTTATAGTAGAGGATGCAGAAAAAATTAATTGATGAATATTGATTTTGACCGATGAATGATTTTTATTTTGTTTCTTAATCAATATTTTAATAAATAAATTATTATTTCAATATTATAAATTATTTAATAAATAATATTATTCATATTATAGGAAAACAGTTTTTTTAAAAAACGAACAATTAATCGTAAGTCTTTTTTTCAAGAAACGATTAATCAACCGCTCTAAATTCAATATCAAAAGCATGTTTGTAAAACGTATCGTACTTCAGTATTGTCCACACCCAGGCCCTGACTGCATCCTCATATTGAAGGTTTTATAAGAAAGGGATTAGTTAGTTACATAAATGACTAGGGCGTCATGCAGCAAAGTCATTATCTAGCAAGGTAGCTAAGGCATGTTAGTTTATTAATTTGTGTGTTGTGACTAGGTATAGGATATCGAAGTTTCATCATATGTATCTATCGTCCTGGGTTGTAAACGACTGCAATAATTAGTCGTTGTAAAAAAGGATGGCTCCTGGTTAAAAATTTTCAAATTGCGGAGTTTGCGGAGGACTCTCTACCTTGAAATGGTTCCATTAACAAAGAAATCACAGAATTTGCTGATTGCTTCGTTAAAAAATATTTTTCGAGATTATCGACATATTTTCTACTTTGTTTATATTGTCGACACCATTTTTTTAATTCTCTGCATACATTGTCTACACATGTAGAATACATTGTCTACACACTGTCTGTAGCCTCATCAGGAACAATTATGATGATTCCCAAATGCAATATTTCCAATATACATATCTTTTCTCCGATTCCTAAAAGTGTATTCTGGTTCATATTCTAGTACAAACCCCCATCGCGTAGATGTCATTTTTGTCACAAAAATGTCTATTTTGTCATTTTTTTAAATTTTTTGTCATATATTGTTATGTTTTTGTGATTTCTAATAAAAAATGAACTTTTATTTTATTGTGATTTGTGTACGTCATGTTTTAGTTTAGATTCGAGTAATTTGTAATAAAATATATGCTCGAGAATTGTATTTACTTCGTTTTATAATAAATTGTACTGGTTTAGGTTATAAAATTTATTTTCGTTAATATTTACGTGTTAGTATTTTTTCAAAATGGTGTAATCTGCGTGTCCAGTGTTACAGAATGCTTGGAGAATTGACTTTACTTCTAATTAATCTTGCGAGAGCTCATATAGTTGAGACGTCCATACCAAAAGAATGCTCGTGGCACCTAGTTTTTCGGCAAAGGTAAGAAGCCAAAAGGAGACATACATTTTTAATAGTATACGAGTACATCGTATACCTGACATACAATCAACTCGTTCACTCGTCGTCATTACGGACCCTCACGTGTCAAGTTTGTGCTGGAAATCACAGCGTATTCCTGAACGATCAATTCAAGCTGCTTACATTTGAGGAAAGGTCAAATCTCGTCCAAGAAAAGAGGTTATGTTTCAACTCCCTCTGCGAATGGGCCACATCAGTTCGGCTTGCAAATCTAGCTTGCGTCGGGTTTGCAATCAAAAACACAACACGTTACCATACAATTCGAAACCAAGTACCGGATCGCCATCCGTCGAATCGTCATCTTACATTCAGGTTATCACAACCCATGTCGCATCATCAATCAAAGATGTACTGCGCCCAACAGCCATCGTATCGCAATGCAACCAAAACTCGATCGTTTGAGTTCTATTGGATTCGGAACCACAAGTCAGTTTCATCATATCAAAGAGTACTGCAAATCGCATCGGATTAGCGAGAAGACCAGCCGCAGGCACAGTCAGTCGCATTTGTGCGAACGAGGCGCTCACGTCGTGTTCAATAATTCAATTTGTATTAGGCTCACGAATCGATTCTAACATTTTCCTTGTTGGTTTCAGTCCCCGTCAACAAGAAGAGCACAGGCACGCTGCCATCATAACCAATTAACATGAATCTATGGCCACACTTGAAGCGGTTGAAACTCGCCAAACTTCATTACTATCTTCCCAACAAGAAGGATATTTCACCCGGAGCCGATGTCATTAGGATGGTTCGGTGTTAGCGGTTCATCTTTCGTCTAAAATACGAAACTTGGTTATATCCTCTTCGGCAAGGTGGAGCGCAAATCAACCAATTAACTGTCTAGTTTAACGGCAACTAAAGAAGATTATGGTCAGGTCATTTTGGGAATCGAGGATATTTGTTTATCTCGAGAACTAATGCACGATGTATCATAATTTGAACGGCACTACGAATCGACACACTATCGCAATGAAGACGTAATATGTACTGCCACTCATTGACAACTTATCACCTCTTGAAAGCCCACTTCGACTACACAATATGGAATTCCAGTTTATAAGAGTGATCACCTCCGTTATGAGTACAACAAGTTCACTTAAGACTACCTGAAATCGGGTCTTATGAAGGAAGTGATAAAATACCACAATAACTCGCTGGATCAGACGTGCTATCTTCTTCATCACGGAGTAATGCAAAGCAAGCTCCAGACAACATCTGCAAAATGCTATCCCGCTTTCACAAAGATATATTAATTTTCGTTACAGATGTCAAGCAAAAGTATCGACAGAAGCTGATGGCACTCGAACACAGAAAATATCGGTGAATCGTATAGTGACCTTCTTGAGTTGAAGCATCTCCTTATCTCGAAATTCGTACCATTCATCAGCTAGCGCAAGACAACAGAAGTTTCCAATTGCAGCCAAAGCCGTATCAAGAGACTTTCATGTCGACGACTTGATTACCAGCTCAGACGACATCGTGATTTTAATCGAAGCCCAAGGGCAAGTAGTGGAACTTGTGGAACTTCGATGTGGTTGCTTTTAACTGCGGAATGGTCTTCAACTTATTGAGCTGCATTGAGGCGATTTAAAAAATCACTTGGGCCAAATTGGTCTCCTTCAGCCGATTGTTTCGGATTGGACATGTAAAAGTAAATGAAACATTATCTACATTATCGATTTTTTAATTTTCGGACTACATCAGCTGAAAACATATTGTAACAATGAACTATATGCAACAAAAATTGCTCATTTAAGATTTAGAACATAACTGACATTTTGTGTGAGTTTGGTGACATCTGGGTTTGAGTAGTACCACTAATGTTAGTTTTATAACAGTCTCGTTGTACATATAGCGGATTATAGTAGTCTGTAATGTAGCAGGATCTAGTTCGAAAACTAAATAATTAGATTATAAGAACCCCGGGAATACGATCATTTATGGTTATCCCAATATCGGTTACGTAAAAGCGGGTCCAGCCGGTTAACTGCACTTCACTGTGTTTTAGCTTGTATACTACTGCATGGACTTATATAAATATGAATTTGGATGATAAACAATTCCGGCAATTCAGCCGAAAAGCTTATGCAATGCACTCATTTTAATATCGTCATTGGACTTGGCCAAAACCGATATCGCTAGAACCATCTAGAATAAGTCCAGACGAATCTAGAATATTCGATCAGCGTATAAATACGATGCAACGAAACAATTCCATCAATGGGTGCACTCAGCAGATATGGGCCGCGAAAGAATAAAAACGAAAGTGAGGAACGGGAAAATAATAAGGGGTGTTAATCGAAAATAGTGGTAGATTAATAAATAATGTGAAAATTATTTAAAATAAAATTGGGAAAATTATTGTACGAAAATTTCGGGAATATCCCAGTAGTGGCATAATTGTTTAGTAAATATTTGGAAATTATTCAGGGATTATTTCCGGTATTTTTGCAAATATGTATGTACATATTCTAGAAGTTTGTAATTACGGAAATTGTTGTTGTAACCGTCAATTTCTATAACGATATTCACAATCCAGTGATACGAAGAAGATTTGACAGGACAAATTCGTAACAATATGTATCATAAGAAATGATAACCCCATACGACCTAATTTGTGAAAACGAATTCTTCATTTTGTAGACAAAATTTTGTTGACATTTTCTCCATGTTTTGTAGACAAAATTGTTTGTCATTCGGGATTTTGCCAAATAGACACCAATCTGACTGGTATACCAATTCCGGTGGTCCAAGACCATAGGTAGATTTTGATTATAGGTTTTGGGTGGATCTGATGAGGTTATTGACGTCCGTTATGACGTCCGTTATTCGTGACTTTGCCAGATAGACTCAATCCAACTATACCAATTCGATGGTCCATGAATTTTGGTAGATTTTGACTATGGGTTTGAGGTGGGTCAGATGACGTTATATAGGGCTGAAATTTTAATTTTCCCCACATGGGTAAAATTATATTTTACCCATGTTCTCTCTTTCTGTTTGCTAGATAGACACAAATTTGACAATACCAGTTCGATGGCTCATGACCATTGACAGTTTTTGATAATAGCTTTGGATTCTGACGAAGCAATAGCGGTGACATTTTGAATTTCCCCATTTTTTGTGGATAAAATCATACGTCATTCGAGACTTTAAATTTTATAACTCTGCAAAGTGTATATTTATTAATTTCCAATCCGTAATAATTCAGGCTGATCGTACCAATTCACAATCGTAGGTACATTTCAATATTTTGCAACCACGCTCGTAGTTTGCATTCGTAATCGTGTGCCCACCGCAATTTACTCAAACACAATAATAGAAGTATTGTTTCCAAATTCCAAATATTCTGTCCAGAAAAGATTATTAGTAATGATCTCACTTCATAGAATGATTGTCATTAGCCCTCTCTCTCTCTGGCTCTATATCCCATCAAGGAATTTGGCCGCCTCAAATGAGGTTTCATAATCATATTTTCATTTCGGATAATGAGTGATTAATTCATTGACCCTAAACCAGCTGTGAAATTTTTTTTTTTCTTTGTCACCACCGGGAATCGAACCCGGGACCTCCGGTCGCTGGAGCAAGCATGCTGACCACTTTGCCACCGGGGCGTCATTAGCCCTAGCACTTCTAGATTTTCTAAATTTAAATAATATGTTATGGATAGTGGTATAATTGAGATGGGTTAACGTTAAATTGCGACGCTGTTCATTTAGCTAAAAAATTGACAAGGCTCGGTAATCGTCGATTAAGACTTTATAAACAAGTTCTACCTGTAACAAATAAAACGTATTTAAAGTTTTTTATGCCTACCTAGTAGAGGCAGTAAATTGGTACTACTCCTAGCCCCAACGGAACTCCCTTAAAAACAGTATTTCTGGCGTAGATTATTCAATTCTTCAAATAAACAATTAATTTAAAATTTCGCTAGAACCATTCCAATATTTATTTCGAATTAAATATACATATAATATGATCTTTTAACACTTCGAAATATCAAGACATAATCAAACACAAACCATTCTTATACATATATAAATAATATTTAACCTACAAAGTACCTGTAGTGTGAAAAAACGTCCCCATCATAATAAAAATATAAATAACTTTCTTCAATATTCAAATATTTATTTAAATATTACAAAACAAATGTATTCAAGTTGTTGTTTTCATAAAGTTTTATCAACAGAAATGATTTATTTCATTTTAAATCAAACATTAATTTTCGCACCATACGAGTATATGAGAGCACATCCTTTTCATTCGCCAACAATTAATAAGAATGAATTCTTATCAATTACATTTTTACTTTCGATATATTTAAATTATAACTTTTACTTTTAATGTCGTGCTTTTTGTACTCACCCGATTCGTGAAAAATATTTTATCTCTTTAGTGCCCTCCAAACTTTTAACATTAATGTGAATTCGTGCGGGAAATTCTTAAATACACCAAAACTGGGTTTGGGCTTGTTTACCTCGGCATGTTACTATAATGTGCGTAATTGGCAAAAATATTTACTCGTATACACGAAATTTGCAAGTCAAGCTAAAAACCATGACATTTTTGTTAAATTGAGTGAGATAACATAAAAATAAACACATAATTATCAAATAATAATGATAAAGCATAAATCGCTGTAAAAAAAATCGTTGTTCATACGAATTGAGTTCATTGTATGAAAATTTTCTTGTTTACACTACTAATAATAATCAAATCAAATCCTGTTCATAAAAAAGGGCATCAAAACAATTAGAAAAATCAACAACATTTTGAACCCTCTCTAATCCAGTTGCTCGGCAAATTTTAATTAATTTTTTCCTCGTGTACTACAACGTCTCGTATACATTACGTACCAAATAATAAAACTGAAATAAACAGAAGGTAAATATTTACACAGTAAAAATGATTAAATCCAGAATTCTCGAATACTAATAATAATTTTCCCTATCACATTTCAATATAAATGTTCCCATTCAAATATAACGCCTCCCCCTGTTTTATACACAGACATATCACTTGCGTATAAATCTCGTATAGAGCGATACCCTTTGAAAAGGGAAGACGACAATAATGAACTGTTTTCCAGTAATTAACGTCACACAAAAGAGCTACATCGTTATGCACACTGTAAAAATTCCAAGGATGACGTGTAAAGAGGAGGAAAACCAAACATATAATTAAATTCCAATCACATACCTTGACTGGGAAATTATTTATGTTTTTTTTTTTTTAATTTTCATTCGTTTCATTCCCCAATATAATTTATTATCACATATTTTTCATAATGGTTTGACGCGGTTGATTAAGTCCAAAAATGTTCTAAATGAAAACGATCGTTTCAATAACGGCGTAAACAAATTGAAATCATTTAGAAAATTACCGTGACATTTTTAGATGGTTCTTAAAACTCTAAATGGTTGGTAATTTCAGAATGATTTTAGCTATTTGGATAATCAAAAAATTTTAAACGTATATTAGGAGTTCCTTTTGTCAGTTGCATTAAGTCATTTCACACGAAAGGAAGTTGAAACCCCCATCGGGCGAATCTGGGAATGAGAACCGGAGAGTAAAAGGAATGAACTCAACTAATGGAAGAAATACGCCAGGTGGCACTCCAGTGAGTGTACTGGATAATCCACCCACCAAGGTTGACCCTACGGATTGTGGTGAGGGTATTCATTGCACAGAAAAATAATCATATACAAAATCCGTTCCAAAGCAGCGTGAAACGTCTTTCAACCGTCTAGATCGGTTCTATGTGGCTAATTAAACGATTACCCGTTTTAAAATAAAATTAAATTAAAGTTTACGAATGAAGTTATTCTGCTTTATGTGAACTCCCAGGCACCATAGAACTACAGTGATGGGTTATACATAGCTATTTCTTGCTGGTTTGCAGTAGAGAAGTGTAACAGTTTCCCTTAAAATTAAATGTTCCAAAAAGACTCTCCTGTTGGTAAGCTCCAAAGCAGCATTCTTAAGATTTACTTGATTTTACTAAAAAACCTGCAATAGATCTTTAGTCTACTTTCCATAAACTATTGTATAAAAATTTGTTTTACAAGAATTAAACAAAAAAGGCACAATGAGGTACGTCAGTCCTGGATTGATAGCACAAATACATAAAATTATTTTGAATATTAATATTAATGTCTTCTGAGAAATTTATAAAGTTGGAATTCACAATTGATTATTCAAAGTCATTTAGAGAATGCTTTTTAAAACAAGAATTGATTCTTCCATGAATATTGCTGCCTTATGTAGGTGGCGAAATTATGTAGAATTTGATAAAAATGAGATAATAAAATGTCTCAAAATACTTTGGACAAATTAATTATTTAAAACAGGATTGTGAATATTCAACGATGCTACAAACATTAATTTTTTTTAAGTAATACACTGTGTCAACAGTTTTCCATTTTCGCGCTTTATTTACTTATAACAATTTACAAAAAAAAAAAAAAATCCCAAACCAAACATCAAAAATTCGAAATAATCTCTATTCGACTCGATTTTGATATGATGAATTTTCAATTCAATTTCGTTAAATAAATAAAATAAAAAAATAGCGAAAACAAACGCAATATAAAATTTCCAAATACCAACAAAAACAATTTACTCGAGCATGTTTATTTATTTAAATATTTATTTAGATTGAAATTGTTTTTCCAATTTTTATTTTATTTTTTTTTATTTTATTTCGTCATAAAAATTGTTTAGAAGTTTATTTTTGCAGCAGCAAAAACTTCAAAAAAATAATAACACAAAAAAATTGTTTTAATAGTTTTATGAGAGATGCATAGCAACACATACTATAACACACACATACACACACATTTACACACTTCTAAAACTATTCCAAAGAGAAGGAAGAACAAATTTAATGCCGGAAAATTTGAGTGTGATGGGTGACAACTGTATGTTTGTTGTGTATCTTTCTTTTAGTGTAATAAAATTAAATATGCTATCGGAAATAAATAATGTTTTATGTGACTGAATTTGTTGAATTGGTATGACAAAAGTCACTTAGCTATACATATATGGGAGACGTCATTGAATCGTTTTCCAATAAAAGCTGAAGAGGCTTTTAGGGTAACACTACGCTTTTTAGGAGGAGCTAAGTTTGTAATATAGAGAAGTGAAGTTCGCCTATTTTCCCAAAACTAAATTATTAAACACTGTAAATAATTTATTATGTATCGTTCAACGATTCGATTGGAGCACTTATAAACACAAAAAAATAACACAGATTATGGTGTCCGTCACGCCAGCCGGAACCATATCAGCCGGAACCAAACAACGATGGAATAAGTAGCACCATGCATTGTGCATCATTGTGCACTAATGTGTTTTTCAGCCGGAACCTTATAATTCCAGCCGGGACCTGAAAAAGCCATCCAGAACCCTACAACAGCAAAACTAACTATGGCACTAGTAGCACGATGCATTGTGCATCATTGTGCACTATTTTATTTTACAGCCGGAACCTCATAAATCCAGAAATATACGATTTTTCGGAAAAAACCTTACAAATTTAGCCGGAACCATACCCTATACAGCCAAACTAACTATGGCACAAGTAGCACGATGTATTGTGCATCATTGTGCACTATATAATTGTTCAGCCGGAACCTTATAGTTCTTCCCAGAACCTGTTAAAGCCATCCAGAACAATATTATCGCCAAACCAACTATATCATAAGAAGCACGATGTATTGTACATCATTGATCACTAGTTGTTTTCTCAGCCGGAACCTTAGAAATCCATCCGGAATCTAATAAAGCCAGCCGGAACCGTATCTTTTTCAGCCAAACTAACTATGGCACGAGTAGGACAATGGCTTTAATGCCATCCAGAAACATAAAAATCCAGTCGAAACAAAATGTTTACATAAATAGTGCAACAAATGATTTTTCCGGAACGATCAAAACGTTATGCACTATAATGCCAACCCAACCAGAACCAGCAACACCAGCCGCAACCGTATGAAGTCGGTGTGAACCATTCGGAGCAATAAAGAGTAAGCATGGTTGACGGTCATTGTGAACTAGCCGGAACCTTGTAATTTCAAGTGGAATTATTTGGATACATTATAATTCCCGATTCGCTAAAAGTGTTTACTAAATAAAAAGGGTATGGTTGAGGCTGAATTTGTAAGGTTCTTTTCCGAAAAATCGTATATTTCTGGATTTGTAAGGTTTCGGCTGAAAAATTATATAGTGCACAATGATGCACAATGCATCGTGCTACTAGTGCCATAGTTAGTTTTGCTGTTGTAGGGTTCTGGATGGCTTTATCAGGCTCTGGCTGGAATTATAAGGTTTCAGCTGAAAAAGCATTCAGTGCACAATGATGCACAATGCATCGTGCTACTAGTGCTATAGTTAGTTTGGCTGTAGAGGGTATGGTTCCGGCTGAAATTGTAAGGTTTTTTCCTCAAAAATCCTATATTTCTTGATTTGTAAGGTTCCGGCTGAAAAATTATATAGTGCACAATGATGCACAATGTATCGTGCTACTTGTGCCATAGTTGGTTTGGCTGTTGTATGGTTCTGGATGGCTTTATCAAGTTCCAGCTGGAATTATAAGGTTCCGGCTGAAAAAGCATTTAGTGCACAATGATACACAATCCATTGTGCTACTAGTGATGTAGTTAATTTGACTGTATATTACCATACCATCGTTTCCGGCTGGAATTATAAGGTTCCACTGAAAAAACATATATTGCTGGATTTATAAGGTTCCGGCTGAAAAATTATATAGTGCACAATGATGCACAATACATCGTGCTACTTTTGCCATACTTAGTTTGGCTGTAGAGGGTATGGTTCCGGCTGAATTTGTAAGGTTCTTTTCCTAAAAACCGTATATTTCTGGATTTGTAAGGTTCCGGCTGAAAAATTATATAGTGCACAATGATGCACAATGCATCGTGCTACTAGTGCCATGGTTAGTTTTGCTGTTGTAGGGTTCTGGATGGCTTTATCAGGTTCCGGCTGGAATTATAAGGTTCCGGCCGAAAAACCAATTAGTGCACAATGATGCACAATGCATCGTGCTACTTATTCTATCGTTGTTTGGTTCCGGCTGGTATGGTTCCGGCTGGCGTGACGGACACAGATTATGTCCACTTTTGTTATCAAGTATGCGTTTGTCAATTTCGACAACACCTTTGTTGCGTTATTGTAAGGCAGCTTCATCTGCTATGTTGAACTGCGTGTCTGTCAACGGATGTGTCAAAACGGTGGCAGTAGCAAGAGAACGATTGATTCGAAAAATTCAGTGCAATCTTTGGACCATGACAAGTTTTTCTGTTTTTGCCTTTCTTAAGTAACGTGGCTTACGTGGCCAAACGCCTTTGAACTGTTTTGCTAAACGTGGTATAAAGCAGTGCTAATAGTTTACCATACCGACAAACTGCTGTAGTTAGCGGATTGATGTTGGCTAAGAAAATTTGAAATGATCTCAACTCTACCTATCAAGGGGAGGATGGCTCAAGAAGTCGAATGACTTAACGCCGAAAAGACGAAATGTTGACTATATCCATCTAGGATAGTAAATCAATTAGAAAGTTTTTTGTTCTTCAAATGACCACGAGTCCATATTTGGATAGAAAGCCAGCACCTATAATAGGTGTGTCTACTGTTGCGACAAAAGATAGATATGTGAACTAACGCCTGAGACCGAGACTAGCCTTTAAAAGTATTGTACGAAGACTTAAAATTATTGGAAGCAGCTTCTTCATGAGCTACACGTGAGACGAAACGACGGCGATTAAGAGTCCGGATCGAGATAATGATCTCAATTTTGGTCTGCGTTGGTAATTGAAGTTTGGTCTGTCATTTGTCGATCTTCGACGTGAATTAAAGTTGATATTGGTCGCAGTGTCCGCTTGAGATCTGTCGACTGTTGTTGTGCCTTGTTGCATTAAAGTAAAGGCTGATTCACCGTCAGTTGCCTTGCTCGTAGATGGCTGGTTAACCGGCGTAACTGAATTGGGTCCTCTAGATTAGGCCGATGACCCGCGATATTATCGCCCGAAAGTTTTCTGGCAAACGCTTTACCCAGAGATATTTGAGAAATCTTCACTTACTAATTTCGAATTAACTACGTTTTGTTCAAAACAAGCGATAACAGTGGGGCGTTCTAAGGTCTCCCATTTGGGCTCCACACGAATTTCATTCTGCTCTATTATGTCTTGGCTGCAGGTTTTTAAAAATTTTCGTTATAAATTGTACCACCGCTTGTGGTGTCATCACGCCGAGGACCTTAAACCTTTTAATTTTTACCGAACGCAAATGTTTGTGCCAGCACCATGGCTCTCTCGGTGTGCGAGATTTGCAGAGACAATTGTTGACCCAAAAATAGTATTGTGTATATGTTTTGTGATTTTGCATAGCTGCTTGTATTTTGATTATAATTTTCTTTTTGAATATCTAGACCGGGTATCGAACTCATGATAAGTGTAGCATCAAAGCTCAAAAATCGCACACTGTACCGCTACACTTCGTGTACTTGCCACGGTTTCTCAGTAAAACGAACAAATTTATTTCAACAAAAATAAATTTTGTATTTAGCAATTCGTCAACTAGCCGTATAATTCAGTCGCACAAGTCTCGCCATTACCACGCCGCACCATGGTTTGCACGATGGGCCCATAGCCTGGCCTTAATTACTATATATCCCACGGATTCCACCAAATTTTAATAACAATATTCATTATTACTTGTTATGCTCTAATGGGTTCTACTGCACTTAAGATTATCGCAGTAGTCCAATAAATGCGAGAGAGACGCCTACCGCGATCGTGTGCCAATGAAGTATGTCTTAACTTTGTCCTAGATGACGCCATTATATTTAGGACAAACTTCATTTGCCTATATAAGGTAATGAACTTTTTCCTTAAATTGTACAACCTTTATAATTATGTCAATGTATTGGTAGAAATATATTTGGGGTGTGTAACGAAATCTCGATATTCAAAATCTCGGTTTGTCAAAATTTTGGTTTTTTTCTAAATCTCTTGGTTTGAATTTTTAATATTTGGCATGTGGGAAAATAGCACTCTTAAATGATTTTTTTGACAAAATTCAAAAATGAGTTTGCGATAAAGTTATAGAACATAACTAATAGGGATGGAATTTGGATGGAGGGCTAAGTGCCCGTGAGAGTTATCGGAGCTGTCAGCCTCTACAATTATTGCATTTCAAAATGTTGCATTAACAAAATATTGCTTTTTTTATTAATCTTCCAACTACAAAATGTTGCAATTACAAAATGTTGCAAGTACAAAATCTTGCAATTACAAAATGTCGCATAACAAAATGGTGCATTTATTTTTCTTTCTAGTAGGTGTCAATAATAGATTCTATATAATCCGCTCGTCCCCCGAAGTTCAAGTTAGAGTGCTCAAATATTTTATGTGGTACATTTTCAGCTTAATCTTCATGAGTGTTTATTAATTTTGATCGGATTGGAACTAGGTGCCTGAGATGACGAATGCAATGTTGTGATGCCCTTTTTGAGTTTAAATTTCGAACAGAGTAGGCTATTGTGTTTTGGTTCGTTGTCTTCTTGCAAGATCCAATTAGAGTTCCCCGCTCCAAACCATTTCAGGATAGATGGTAACAAACCTCGTCAATAAATTTTATTCATGCAAAGTGCGTTTAGATTCCGTGTGGAAACGATTAACTTACCAAAACCTAGCTTGGTGAAGCATCCCCATGCATGCGGGTGTGGGCGGGTGTTCCACAGTTCGGACAATCCTTTGTTTTGCTTAGTTGGTCAAACACGCCTCTTAACATGAAAACCCCAAAAGGATGACTCATCGGTAAACACAATATTCTTAAAATCTTTGTTTTTATGTTCATTCGCCCACTGTAGTCGCTTTTCTATGTATTTTTGTGTTGCCAATGGTTTGACCAAAGTATTCCCATATGCGTAGCCATGTTCTTTCGTGTGGCTGTTTTTGTAAAATAGTATTATTTTTCGTCAATTTTGCCACAGCTGCAGTCAACTTTGCCATCCAGCGTAAGCGATGAATTTTCATCAAATAACTGTATGATGCCCTCATCCTCCTTTTTGGTAGGGGTTCGGATTTTGCGTCTATCTTTCAATTCGTCAACATTTTTATTCATTGAATAATGTATAATCCTCTTCTGTACAAATGTTTTCGAGTTTTTTATATAGTTGGCTGCACTTGCAACCGACATTTTTGGCCCTTTCGGATTTCCATTTAAAAACACCGCTTCAAATCGTTTTCAATAAATAACACTCATTTCTTTCAAGTATTTTATCCGCTAAACAGTTGCAGTTAAACTAATGTTTGTTTTAGAGCGTCCAAGAGGAATCAATAGAAAACCAATGTAAGCCCCGCCCATATTTGTTCCTATAGTTTTAGGAACAAGTATTTGTTCTTATAGTTTTAAGTTCCTATATGCCGTACACGTACGTTTAAGTTCCTATATGCCGTTGTTGAACATACTGTACAACAGAACGCCATTGTCAGAATTTCTTTACAAAATGTGATGTCGGGTCCCAGGAACTTGAAATATTAGCAACTTCCTGTCGACCGAATGAAGTTGAGTACGACCAACTAACATTATAATTGCAAATGATCACCATGTTACTATTCGAGAGAATGCAGATATATTAAATGTGGTGCATCCTACATCCCATTAATGGGTTTGTGTTGGCGCGAGAGGGACACAGTCAACATTTCGTGTTTCGGCGTGAAGTCACTCGACTTCTTGAATCATTTTCTGGTGATAAGTGCAATTTAATACCTCATTAAAAATGAAACCGAGTTTTCAAGAAAACATTCTGTTGTAGGGGGAGAAAATGGCCCCAAAAGACCTGGAAAATCGATTTTCCGCGGATATCTTCCAAAATATGGCAGTTAGAGATTTTTTGTTCAGATTAACATTTCCAAAAAATTAACCGTTTTTTCTTGATTATGGGTCCTCAGAAGGTCCTTTGTCATCTGTGAAATATTTATAATCTAATTTTCTTCCATTTTGATTAAAACTTTGTTTGTTGAATCCCAATTTTTTGCTGTTTTTGGAGCGCGCGGGAAATTTTGTAAACAACCACCAATTAAAAATTCATACATGATAGGATTGGTCTCTATGACACATCATTTGAAAGCTGAGAACGTCTACTTTTCGGCTGTGCAATTAATTTTTTTCACAAAATCGGCCATTTTCCAATAAATTTGGAAAACGCGTGCTCAAGGAAAAAGCACACTTTTTCTTTTCGTGGCTTTTTTGCTCTCGGCTCTTTATTTCTGACGTTTTGACACCTTGACTACACAGTGTAAAGGTGGAATTCTTATCTTTCCATCAATGTATATAAAGTTATCTCATTGATGCGTGGGGAAAAACCCGAGTCCTAAACGTGCTATAGTTTTGGGAAATAATACATTTTTGACCATGATTTCCAACAGCAAGAGCAAATAGAAGAAAAAAATTCGATTTCGAACTTTCGATAATAAAAATAGAAGATTAGAACCCCACTGCTATACTGAATACCAAAATAGAAGATTATTCTATTTTTGATTTCTTCTGTTTTAGTGAAGAAAATTTTTCAAGAAGAATAGAAGAATTCATTGAATCGACGTGATTATTTTGATAAATATTATAGTCAATTATAGAAAAAATGAGTGATAAAAGTCAAGAATATTGAAGAAATATTGAGGATTTCGTTTAAATTAACTTACATCACCAACCTAAAACATAGAAGGTGAAGATTCAAATCTTGTCAAATTGGAGCAAAAGGTGAGCATTTGTTCAAGAAAATTTGTTTACAAGTAACAATTCTGACTCAAATCTTGGTCTAGTCTGACTCAAACCTTCTTTCTATCTTGGTTATAGGAATGTGGAGGTTAACTTCGCTACACCGGTGTGTTTCCTTTGTTTCTGGGGATTTTTATATATGTATTAATTATTTTTATATATCTATTATTTATTTTATATATGTACTATTTTTATATATGTATATATTTTTTCTATAATAAATGAAATTTAAAGAAACGTTATAACTCTTTATTCCAAAAACCTTGATCCGAGTGGTTGCAAAAAAATTTGCAAAAATTTACCGAGAATCTGCAAGAAATTGTTGTTGAGTATTATGGGTATATATTCTTCAATATTTAGAGATTATAGTTTTCGGTAGGAAAAACCTCATTGTACAATAGTTTGTCATATGGGCAAAAATGATTTTCACTAGTTTTCCGCCAATTGGTGGAGTCCATCCTGCTGTAATTAATCTTATGGTCTGCTTTCCTGATAGGTATAACTTGAGCCCGCATCTCCGAGAAAAACAAGACGCTCGGGAACATAAAAATTCTTGAAAATTTCATGGTTTACGGCCATTTATGGCCCCGAGGATTTTGCCAGTGATTGTAGTGGTGCCATCTACAATTGGTTTCCACAGTCCAAAACATGGAAATTAATGTATTTGCAACACCCTCCCATCTCAAATTTTGTAAAAAACTTGCATATTTCATGAGTTTCAAAATTTTGAATTTTTCAACCCTACTTTTTGCAAAAAATAAGAATGTTGCGAAAAAAATCATTAGGACCATTTTTGTAGAAAATTAACTGATCTTCAATTCTTATCTGAACAAAAAATCTCTAGCTGCTATATTTTGGGAGATATTCATGGAAAACCGATTTTCCGGGTCTTGGGACATTTTCTCTCCCTGCAACAGAATGTTTTCTTCAAAACTCGGTCTCATTTTTAATGAGGTACCAAATGCCACTTATCACCAGAAAATGAAAATTGCAACTAATAACTTATAGGTTTGCCTTTTTTCCTCTTACATTTACTAGACTACAAGTCGTTTGCTTGTATTCGTCGTGTCGCTCTTTTGTTTTCATTTGAAAATACCCGTCGCCGTCTTGATGCCTTCCTTTTTTTCATTTTAACGCGGTAAAACAACCGCGTTGCGATTTAGAGTTGTGCCACTAATTGCGTTAAGATGACGAGTCATTAAAAAAGTAAATCGGGCTGTTATCATCTAACAGATGTATATTAGATAATACTTAGTCTTTCTCAGATCGTATGTGAATGACGAGTACTCTAGATTAGCGGTGCGCGATATTTATAGCAAATCATTCACCTATCAATTTCGATCACTGAGCAACTCTGCGGTAGCACTACAATTCAATTTTGAGCCGTAAATAACTCTAAAATAATGTTGGGGCATTTTCTGTTTGAACGATTTTGATACAAAAATTTAAGAGAGCCGTTCGAAGAAGATTTTTCGGTAAAATCGTTTTAATTTCGTATAATATGCTTGAATGTTGTGTAGTTCTGGCAAAGAGCCAATTTGTTTGGAACTAAGTCATTTCTCACCCAATTGAGATTGATCCAATTCCTCCCGAATTGGATTTAATTTGAATTACGTTAAAATTAGATTGTGTTAAAATTTATTTACGTAAATGTATGTAGTTCTGAAAAATTACTAAATTAAATGGAACTATGGTATTTCATATAGATTCCAATAGTGTTTCAATTTAGATTTTGGAAAATGATCAATTTTAACGGAACAAAGCCATTTATGTGAATATGAATTCCTCGTGCGGTTCTGCAAAAAACCCAATTTGAACTTAGCCATTTCTCAACTATAATTTGGGAAAATCTTGGATCTAAAATGAAAGTAAAAAATCATATAATGTCTTTATTTAGGCCAAATAAATAATAAATTCAAATGGCATTAATCTTTTTCTCATATGATTAGGATACAAAACGGCCTGTAAAATAATATGGCAGTGTCTTTTCTGAATATTCCAGAGAATTGTCAATAAGCCCTTTGAATGAAATGATTTGAATAAAAATGCTCCTGGCTTCTGAAAAATAGATAATTTAAGGGAGTTTAGTAATTTCTTAACCAAGTAGTACGAAACAATCAACTGCCTTTTGAAAATTATTTTTATGTTATTATAAGGATGTTGCCGATATTGTTTTAATCCATTTAATTATGGGACGTACACTTTAAATTATTAAAAATTATGCATTAATACAGTAACACAATAATAAAACCTTTCAAGAAAACTAAACGAAGATAAAATCATCTTCTCAACACTTACTAAAAATGAGAACATACAAGACACTACGGCAAAAAAAAAAAAAATTCAATTAAGGTTAAATCTTAATTTCGTTAATGTACATAAAGTTTCTAGAGATTTGTGCTAAAATCGAAAGCAAGCAAAAAACACAAAACTTTTTCTTATTTTCTCGTTGGATAAAACAAGAAAATCAAAATGTCAAACATATACTAAGTACTATAAATGCATATAAGGTACAACGTTAAATTAAGATTTCCACAGACAGAGCGATGTGTATAGTGAGGAGGGAAAATGGAAATTTATATTAAAGCTCCCAAAGCAATGTACAACCATACCTAGATATATGTACCTGTATATTGTGAATCTTAAGAAACAAAACACACGAGGAAAAACTATAATAGTGTAGTTTTCAGGGAAAACTGTTTATTTATTGTTCCATTTCTTGATAATCTTGTACTACATATTTTTTGAAAATTTATTTGCTAAAAACAAATAAAAAATCTCAGAGAGATCAAATAAATAAAATGTTCATATACATTTTTTATTATATTTTATTATTGTTGTTGTTGTCAAAGTAAATTGTACCATATACATATACTCAAACTGACAACAACAACAGCGGTGGTATATTCATACGATGGTGCATCTTTGGGTTTTCTTGCATTAGTTTTATAGAGATTTTCTTAGATGCATTCGTCTTGTTTAAACCATATACATATTATTTTTCTATAAACTACATGGTTGTAGTTTTATGTCTTTAAGGTGGTTTTCGATAATATACCGTTCGTTGTTTTCTATTATATGTTTAAAGCTTAGGTCGGAATACACTATACAGTAAATGTATTGTTTACGATTATTAATGGTATAACTGTTTTGTCTTATAATAAAAATAAGTTAATAAAAATAACTAAGGAATCGATGAAGCGCAAATAATCTTTCAGAAATGATTATGCTTTATTTTGCAGCCAGTTTATGTTTAGGCAAAATGCCTGAAGTAACGTGGAAGTGGTTCTAGTCCGGTGTCTTCAATCCTTAAATATGAAGAATAGCACTTTTATAATGAATCCATTAACATACGAAAAAAAAGGTTATCGGATAAATGGATTTTCATCGAATATTGCGCTACTGGTTCCTGATGGAGTTATTATAATCCTGCATTAATAGTACAGTATTAAACTATTCCCTGGTCAGGCACTTTACCCCAAGTAGGGCGACGTACTATGCGTAACGGTACCTCGAAAATGAATCCAAAATAACTTAATTATAAAGAAACCCCTATACAGTGCAGTGAGTTCACCACGGCTGACATTTTCCAATAGGGACGTTTCTATGGCCTTTATCTCGGCAATGCAATAATGTTGTTTTTCAGGTCTTCAAAAATCTCGGATTTTTCTATCCCAGATTTTTTTTTTCAATATTTTCAACTTTTTTATATGAAAAGAGGCGTGCCCGTTGTATAATTTACGTGATGTAATTGGTTAAAACGATGGGATAGTAAAATCCGAGATTTTTATCCGTTGTATGAACTAGCTGTGAATGGTGGCTGGACTATTAACGTACACTTTGCTGTTCAAAAACTCTCATAAAAAGTAATCTAATGGCATTAAATCGCATTGCAAGCCAATTTACATTTCTGAAACAAATGTCAGATAAACCTTTACAATTCTCGATAGTCTCCGATAATGCCTTTAACTACAAAACACACACTTTTTGAGGATGCAACGGTTGATTTTGATATTTACATGGATTTTCGTTGGTTATAATGTGACAGTTTTGCTTGTTTACCGCCACATTCAACGTGGTATGAGCCTCGTCGTTGAAGATGATTTTTGATGAAAACTGGTCATCAATATCACGGTGATCTAAGAGCCGATTGGAGCCAAACACGACGTTTAAGCTCTGTCTCTTGTGTTAATTGGATCTTGTATGCGATGTAAATTCAAGCCCTTGTGCATATTTCGCAACAAACTGATCCTTGAAATGCCCAATTCAAGTGATCGACGAGTTGTGATTGTTTCGGATTAAATCTCATACTTTGCCTCAAAACAGCGATTGTTTTTGGCCTGTAAGGGTTTCGTGCATCCACCACAGAACGAATTTACACACCAAACGACTGATGATTGGTTCAATTTGGCGGTTATGGCGGCCAAAAAAAATCATCAAATTGCATCAAATTGCAAAAAATCATCAGTGCTTTTTATTTTTTCATAATGTTTGTCGGTCTTCAATCGAATACGACTCCATAGCGATAAATGGCAAACATTCAACTAACAAAATAAAATGAAATGACAGGAAACAAACATGTCGCCTTTGCAAAATTGTTCTTTATTTTTCTGCGTCTCATTTGGACAACCCTTTACAATCAGAACATGTGCATGTCCTTCAAAATTTCTAAACATACACAGTTGAATTTTACTCTTAAAATGGTAATTTCACGTAGATTACTTATTTATTATTGACAATTGGCCGTGTGTCGCCACATTTTTCGCTAATGTACCTTGTATTCTACCATTGAGTAGCGTATACCAATATATGTATTAATAGCTGCATTTCTTGACGCATAGTGATCCGGATCAGATCACAATTTATATGTGAAACAACAACAACATTTGATCTAATTTAGATTTTGGATCACGAATCGTGATCTAAAAATTAGTTGAGCTATTAAAATATAGGTGAAAATAATTTTGTATTAAATGGTTGGTAGTAGTGAAATGAACAAATAAATAGATACCGAACACACTCAAAACAAAAAATTAACATTTTTTTGTAGTTCGTCTATGCAGAGTGTTGTTAATTAAAACTTAAAAAGTAAATATGCATAAAAAGGTAGGTAAATTTATAAATTAATGTTTAAGTTTTGTTGGAAATAATTTTAACAACACAAAATTTTATATATTTTTAACAAAAAGCGACCATTAGTTTTTTTTGGTTTTTAAGCAAAAATATAAAAAAAATCGTGAAGAATACTATATATGTACGTGTAATCATTTTGGCTAGTGAACATAAAAAAAATATTATTATTTATTTCTAGTGGTAAACGCAGTTGGCAGTATACTGAAACCCGCGCATTCCTGTTGACATATTTGGCTCGCCAAACAGAATTTCAAAATTCAAAAAATATATGCGATGTCAAACGTCTTAGAAGATCTCATTTCACAAAATGTTTTGGTAAGCGTGCAAAGTGCCATGCATAAAACAATGCATACATAAAACAAACGTACATCAAAAAATTAATTTCCTGTTAATTATTTATTTTTAAACACAAGTTTCCAGGATAAAATCAAAATTACGAAAATTTATTATGAAAAAAAATCAACGAAATGAAGGAGCGCCGTTTGATGAAAGAAACGCAACACAAACAAAAATGAAAGCCTTATTAAATTTAAAAAATTAGTCATGTTATATTTATTGAATTCAGAATTATTTTTATTTATTTAACTATATGCTTATTATAAATTATTGTGATACAAATTATGAATTAAAATGAAAGAAAATGTGATTTAATTTAATTCATTGTTTAATTTTTTATACTATTTAATTAGTTATTATGTTTCGCGTTAGCATCTCATTAAAAAGCAGCTGGCGTCGATTTAAGTAACTTTCTAAAATATTATGAACATGGCTTCGCCGTGAACTTCTTCAAGAAAATTAATCTTCCTTCGTCAAATTCACAATGTTCTCTATATGAGTTTGCTCTGAAAATGCAGCAACCGCCGGAATCTGGTCTTTAACAAACCAAAAGCGTTTTCCACAACCATATGGGGGTGGATGAATGCCGATAAAAATTGCTGTTGGGCCGTGGTCAGGCTATCTTTATATGGGCTAACTAGCCAATCTAAATTGTGATACGTCGTTTGTTGAAGTCGTTTCCATGGCATTTTGAAATAATGGCGATCTACGCAAAACACGGCTATCGTGTAATGAGCCGGGTTCACCACAATACACGTCTATAATTTTTTTATTTATAATTTATTTATCGACAACCGCTTGGAGGTGGATGCTATAGCCGTGTTTTCGGTTGAAATACGCCACTGTGTCGGCTTCTTATATTAATATGCGAGCAATTAATCACACCTATAACATAATGAATTCGCTTTTTATGCTCAAATTTTGCGCTTGCTTGCATAATTTCATCATCAGATGGCCACTTCACGAATATATGTCCGAGAGAAATAAACCAGTGACTATAAATAATTCTCCATGCGGATACATTGCAAACATTATACTGGTTTGCTGTAATGCGAAATTGCTCAGTGTTACTAATGTACCAAATAAAAATGTAAAATTCCTTATCCGCGCTTATTTTTATACGTCTTTCGTCGGTTACTGCACTTAAAAAAATTGTAGATGTTTTATACTATACATATCTATAATGTAAATACACATCCAGGTATTTCATAAAATTTTAAAATTTTTATAAAGTATATACCAATTAATTTTGTGGCAGTTGTCCGTTTCACTCGGAAATGGCTTTTAAATTCATAATCGGTGTATGTCGCAATAGTATGCCGCAATAGTACACAGAAAATCAGTAGGAATTTCACCCAGCTCTGAATCTAAATCTGTTGATTCTTCTCTGCTGCTGTACTCTGTGGAGCTTGACGTCTCCAATATCTACAATAAACAATTTGGAATTAGTTAATTATTCATATAGAACGTATTAGTCTTACCTCTGAAATTTGATTTAATTGATTTTCCATTTTGAAGAAAAAATGTTTGTTGATAAAAAACAAAGCTAAATAGTTCTTCAACGACACTGCGTCGTTTAAATTTGTTGACAAATAATTTCAAAACAAGATGGATGCATTTGACAAAAAAGAAGAAAGTAATTTTGAGTGGATTTTGTTGTTTCATGAGACATGATCTGATCTGGATCAGATCAAACGTCAAGAAATGCAGCTAATATAATTTAAAATTTATTGCTATTCCTTTTAAAAAATCGATTCCCGAACGTTCGCCTCTTTCGACTAGAATTTTCCTCAATTTTGCTTCCTCTCGATAGTAACTGTTTCTTACTATTTTTTTTCAGTGCCTTCTATAGTACTGGCCTGTGACAACATTCATTTTTTGCTAATGATGTCAACGTAAGTCGATAACCAGATGTCAGCATGATTAAGTAAAAATAATACACCTTGCCTCCTTATTACGACGGCACTAAATTTCACAAACTTGACAAAAATCTAAATTATTATAAAATAATTTAATAAATTATGAATAAAATAAGTCATTTAATTGATTTTCTTTTAATTGAAATGCGCGTATTTAGATAACGTAGTACGAAATTTTAGTGTATTCCACAACAAAATTATAAATACAACCGTGAGAGCGCAGAGAATATGATCATTGAGCATGTTCACTAGTGTCTTTTTACTCGGTTTTTTCCCCGATTTTTTACCCCAGCCGTATGACTTCAATTCAATCAAAAAAACCGGTATTTTTTTGTATACTAATGAACGCTATTTTTTTTTACCTCGCATTTAATATTTGAGTTCGGTGTATTATACGTCAAAACAAAAGCGATGACAAGTGTTACATTTTCCACAATTAATATTAAATAAAATATTTAAGAAAAAATATTGTTTGAATCTAGTGAATTTGAAGACGATGAAATGTTTTTAAATTTAATGAAATAAAAAAAACTCCGAAAAAACTCCAACATAAACTAGAGTAAAAAATACTCCGATTTTTGGGTGCGCTCGGTTTAAACCGGAAAAAACTCGGGTTGTTTTAACCCCGGAAAACCACTAGTGAACACTAGGATTATGTATATATTTTGTCTATTATTTTTTTAGCATTACGAAAAATAATTGAAGCCGTATGACGCATTTTTTCTGTATTTTGCATGATATTCGTGGTTTTTTGCTATTTTTATTGAATTGGTACGCAGCAATTACAACAACTTCGAATTGTATAGTATTACAAATCGACTTATGTTGGATAAAAACGACAAAAAAATCAAAATTACAAAACAACTGGAGAAAGAAATAATATTTTTATTGTTGTAATTTTGTACAAATAAAAAACCTCTTAACGAGGTAAATGTTCGAGTGACGAAAGCCGAATTCAATTCACAAAATTTCTGATATCAAATTTGTGCCGAAAAAACAATTGTATTCGATTTGTCAACGATTTTTCGGAATGTTAGTGCATTCGGCGCGTTGTTGTTTAACATTCAGAAAACCGTTGACAAGTTGTTGTTTTTGACAGCTAGAAAGAAAAAGTTAAACAAACGCGCCGAATGCATTAACATTCCGAAAAATCGTTGACAAATCGAATACAATTGTTTTTTCGGCACAAATTTGATATCAGAAATTTTGTGAATTGAATTCGGCTTTCGTCACTCGAACATTTACCTCGTTAAGAGGTTTTTTATTTGATATCAATGATTTTGGCAAGGCAAATTGAATATGAATTGAATTGCGATTCGTTTTATTGTTGTCAGTCGTTTTCGACTTCGACTTTGAGTTCACACACACACACGATAGCACACAAGTTGCCGCTTCGTGTTATTGTGCCTGATAGACAGACGCGCGGCATTGAAATGACCAAACCAACAACAAAGCCATGCTAATGCAACAAATACAGAAAAACTACACCATAGGAAGTTGTATTACAATATATGTGTACATCGTATGTGCGCACTAGTTTAATAAGTATGTAGTGGTGCGAAAGAAAAAAATTAACATTAGATTGTTAGTGTAACCAATACAATCTTCTGTAGTTTGTTGAATATTGGCATTTGCGTTTCAGACTTTGTTCAGAGCTTAATTGTTGTTCGTTTCGCGAAAAACGAATTACGCATACTCTCACACAACTGCTAGCTGTGTGTTACGGAGTGCGAATGATTCGTTCTTCTTCTCTCGATATTCTTCTCTCCAGTGGCCTGCGTCTGTGTATGAGGCACAATAGAACGTAAAACATTAGAACGAAACTGTTTCAATAAAAAAAATGGAAAACAATAAAACAAAATTGTTTCTATTGACGAATGGTTCAATACGATTTATGTTTGGAAAGTATATGCTCTTGGCCTCGAAATAGTAAAGACTTATATTATCTTTTTTATGTTGAAAAGTAGGGTCAGGTCTCATCATTAGGTTCAGGTAGGTAGTATTTTTTATTATGTCCAGCACGATAACCTACGTTCTGGTGTACTGTTTCTAGTGTGTGGAAGACGATTCTATTTCTTTATTTTGCATGCAATTTTTCAATCTTCATTTTGTAGTCTTTTAGTAGATTTTATTTCAGAATCCTTTACCACATGCCACAAACAGGTCATGCCGCGTGTGATCTTATTACACACCCGGTTCTCGTAGGCTATCTTCTGAACATTTGTAGTCTAGTTTTTAGTGTATGTTACAGAGTAGTAAAAATTTAGACCAGATGCATGTGCTTTTGGTAGAAATTCGATTGAGTAATTCAACAATTTTTTTTGCATGTTTCTTGCTGTTTTGTCACTAACTGCATGCGGCTCCCATTCATTTTTGACTCCTTAAACAATACAATAAAATATACATATTTTAGTGTGTTAGTTGAAAATAAAAATTAATGGTAGCTAGCCTCTCGCTGATATTCCATCTTCATGCGATGGGAGGGGAGATAAGATCTATTTTTCAAAGAAATCAACATAATGATAAAAAAATATCGATTTTATGCAAGGAGACTCAAATGTTCAATGTTTTTGGTGATTTTTTCGATCACATCAATTTGTCAGTTTTTTCATTTTTTTTTGTTATGAAAAAAGAGTCACTGGTACAAATTCTCTTAGCAATGATAATAATATGATGTATTTATATTTGTTTCATTATAATACGTTGATTCACTATCATTATGAACCGCAACAGACCGATATTATGGAGCATTTGAGCCAAAAAATAAAATTTTGCAAAAAAATTAGGGTGGCTTTTAAGTTATGGAGGTCAATATCTAAAATATACGAGTTTTCTGGGACAAACGGTTGATGTCATATTGTAGGTGAGATTTGTGGCTAATAATCCTGAAAATATGAACCAAAAGTCTTGGGCTCATTTTTTAGCAATTCGGCCTAATGTGGCCGGCCGATTTCGCATTTTTCAGTTTTTTGGCCAAAATGACCCTCCAACCTAATTTTTTGAATTCTTTTTTCTGCTATTTGATAGCTGGCATCAATACCTTTCCAACGATATGCATATGTCCAGGGTATGTCGAATAGATTCAGCACTGTGGACGTGTCAAAATGGCCAAAAATGGCCGTTCAGATGCCGGCCGCGGTCAACATGGCGGCCAAATCAAAAAGTTGTAGAACAAAAGTTGCTTAGTTTTTTAAGTACTACAACCACTGAAAATATGAGATCAAATAAAAGAGGTACGGACAAACAAACATATATACCAAAGCAAGATTATATGGTGACGTCATAGAAACATTTAAAATTGTCATAACTTTGGTCAAAATCATCCGTTTTGGACGTTTGAGGTGTTGTTGAATTGGTATTGACGTCTACAATCATAATTTGCCAGTTAGAAAATAATTTTGGCATTTTTTGGGGCAGTTATATGCGAAAAACTGATTTTTTGGGGCAATATTTGGAAGGTCATATCTCCACTCAATGTTTGTAGAAATTCATGCTTTTATACATTATTAAGGTTTATTTTTCAAGACCTTTCCAATGGTATATATCACGATCCTGGCGGCCTCAAAGTGAAAAATTCGAAACTTGCTGTATAATATAAAATAAAAAACCTCTTAACGAGGTAAATGTTCGAGTGACGAAAGCCGAATTCAATTCACAAAATTTCTGATATCAAATTTGTGCCGAAAAAAACAATTGCATTCGATTTGTCAACGATTTTTCGGAATGTTAGTGCATTCGGCGCGTTTGTTTACATTTTGCTTTCTAGCTGTCAAGAATAACGATTGCTAACGATTTTTCGGAATGTTCAACAACAACGCGCTGAATGCATTAACATTCCGAAAAATCGTTGACAAATCGAATACAATTGTTTTTTTCGGCACAAATTTGATATCAGAAATTTTGTGAATTGAATTCGGCTTTCGTCACTCGAACATTTACCTCGTTAAGAGGTTTTTTATTTGATATCAATGATTTTGGCAAGGCAAATTGAAAATGAATTGAATTGCGATTCGTTTTATTGTTGTCAGTCAAAACAGTTCATACACACTCGATAGCACACAAGTGGCCGCTACGTGTTATTGTGCCTTAAGTCATATTCATACGACGGATAAAAATCCGGGATTTTTTTATTCCATCGTTCTAACCAATTACATCACGTAAATTATACAACAGACACGCTTTTTTCATACAAAAAAGTTGAAAAAAATTCTGGGATAAAAATCCGAGATTTTTATCCGTCGTATGAATACGACTTCATACACAGACGCGTGGCATTGAAATTACGTATAGCGAGAGGCGAAGGACGAATTACGCATACTTTCACACAGCTGTCGGCTATGTGTTACGGATTCGTTCGTGCATGATTCGTTCTTCTTCTCTCGATATTCGTCACTCCAGTGGCGTGCGTGATGAGGCACAATGCTCTATTCCACACTTGATCTCACAGAAATCATAACTTTATTCTATTCTTTCCCCGTTTACCTATGATACTGATTTTAATTGCGGCTTAAACAAATTTTCGGTGAAATCACACTAACCCAAACAAAAATGAAATAAAAAAGACGGGAAAGGTCGAAACCGAACTCTATAAGCATTTTTGTTGCCTATATAGTAGCCTACGGTCTGGTGTACGGTTTCTGGTGTGTGGTAGACGATTCTATTTCTTTATTTTGCATGCATTTTTTCAATCTTCATTTTGTAGTCTTTTAGTAGATTTTATTTCAGAATCCTTTACCACATGCCACAAACAGATCATGTCGGGTATGATCTTATTACACAACCGGTTCTCGTAGGCTATCGGCTGAACATATGTAGTTTAGGTTTTAGTGTATGTTACAGAGTAGTAAAAATTTAGATCAGATGCATCTGTTTTTGGCAGAAATTCGATTGAGTAATTCAACAATTTTTTTGCATGTTTCTTGCTGTTTTGTCACTAACCGCATGCGGATACCATTCATTTTTGATCCCTTAAACAATACAATAAAATATACATATTTTAGTTTGTTAGTTACAAAACAAAAATTAATGGTAGCTACCCTCTCGCTGATATTCCATCTTCATGCGATGGGAGGAGTGGTAAGATCTATTTTTTTAAAGAAATCATCATAAAGATTAAAAAAGTATCGATTTTATGCAAGGAATTTGTTCAATGTTTTTGGTGATTTTTTCGATCACATCAATTTGTCAGTTTTTTCATTTTTTTTTGTTATGAAAAAAGAGTCACTGGTAAAAATTCTCTTAGCAATGATAATAATATGATGTATTTATATTTGTTTCATTGTAATACGTTGATTCACTATCATTATGAACCGCAACGGACCGATATTAGGGTGCATTTGAGCCAAAAAATGAAATTTTGCAAAAAATTAGGGCGGCTTTTAAGTTATGGAGATCAATATCTAAAATATACGAGTTTTCTGGGACAAACGGTTGATGTCGTATTGTAGGTGAGATTTGTGGCTAATAATCCTGAAAATATGAACCAAAAGTCTTGGGCTCATTTTTTAGCAATTTGGCCGAATGTGGCCGGCCGATTTCGCATTTTTCAGTTTTTTGGCCAAAATGACCCTCCAACCTAATTTTTTGAATTCTTTTTTCTGCTATTTGATAGCTGGTGTCAATACCTTTCCAACGATATGCATATGTCCAGGGTATGTCGAATAGATTCAGCACTGTGGACGTGGCAAAATGGCCAAAAATGGCCGTTCAGGGGTCGGCCGCCAAATCAAAAGTTGTAGAACAAAAGTTGCTTAGTTTTTTAAGTACTACAACCCCTGAAAATATGAGATCAAATAAAAGAGGTACGGACAAACAAACATATATACCAAAGCAAGATTATTTGGTGACGTCATAGAAAAATTTAAAATTGTCATAACTTTGGTCAAAATCATCCGTTTTGAACGTTTGAGGTGTCGTTGAATTGGTGTTGACGTCTACAATCATAATTTGCCAGTTAGAAAATAATTGGAGCATTTTTTGGGGCAGTTATACCCGAAAAACTGATTTTTTGGGGCAATTTTCGGAAGGTCATATCTCCACTCAATGTTGGTAGAAATTCATGTTTTTATACATTATTTAGGTTTATTTTTCAAGACCTTTCCAATGGTATATAACATGATCCTGGTGGCCTCAAAGGGAAAAAGTTCGAAACTTGCTGTATAATATACTTCGTTCGACTTCCAGCACAGTAGGTGCTTTCGTCACTCGTTTGGACTGCCGTCCAAAGTGATTCGTTCGGCTTCCAGCACAGTAGGTGCTTTCGTCACTCGTTTGGACTGCCGTCCAAAGTGATGGCGAAATTTATTTTGGTTTTAAGAGAACGAGGCGGAGACAAAAACTAGAAAAAATGGATAACTAAAATAAAAACCGAATTCCGCTTCGATGTAATAATTACAACTAAATATATTTTGTAATTTAATTTTCCTTTTTAAAATGTATCTACCATCTGGGTAATACACGATGAACCCATCCACTTAGCGTGTCGTCATCAGTTAGTGTAAGAGGCCAGTAGTTTAGAAGGCATTGGTTTTGCCCTGCAATTTTTTCAATTTCTGTTTTTATAATTTTTTTTCATCTTCTAGTACCCACTATTTAGTGCCTATTTAGGCACTTGGCGAAACACACTTACACTTAATAAATACATTTTATTAAAAACTTGTTTTTTATTTCGCAAAATTAGATTTTTGAATATTTTAATTAAAAAATTTGTTCAAAAAGTTTAAAAAATCAGTCGATCGGTTTCGACTTGTTAGGCCATCATCAGGAGTATATACTGATTTGTAAAAGTAAAAAGTTTTTATATATAGCAGAAAAAAGCAAAAAAATAAATAAAAGGAGGAGGGACAAAAAATAGGCAATAAAAATTAATCTACTGTTAGTCATCCCGAAAAATTAATAAAAACGGAATGATAGCAGCTAGGCGATTAGTCGTTGGCTGAGTAACAAAATTCAAGGTACCGACGTATTAGCCAAATTATTACGAACGTGAGCATAGAAAGGGGCAGGGTCTGTAATTGGTGAGAAACGAATTTCTCTCTGTTCGTTAATAATATTTTGGCTAAGAAATATTGATTTTCGAATTTCGTAAGATTCTTAGGTATCTAAACGTCTGCCTTTGGGTAGTATATGTAATATGTCTAAATTGTTCAAGCTAGCTGTATGATTTTCTAAAGTTAAATGTTTATGGAAAGTTGATTGATTGCAACCAGATAAATGTTCTTCAAATCTTACTCCAAAATTGCGCCCAATCTGTGTTATTATAAAAAGCAAAACTAATATTGGTATAATTGGACACGATGTTGCTAATCCGTTGGATCATTTTTCCTATATTGTTCACACTGAGTTAGCGATTTGTTTGCACTCTGTTGAGTTCGATTGGCTGGACAAAAAAGTTCGTGCAGAGGTAGCGGAAATTTCTCATATTCAATATGTGAAACAAAAAGATAAACTGGATGTGTTACGGGATAATTCATATCCATTTAACGGTAGAAGAGATAATAGTGGTTCGTCTAGTTTTGAATTTCATCCACGTTTTAAGAACTTGTCCTCAATTGCTTTCTGTCAGCAATGCAACTTTTTCTGTGTGTTGAATTGTTTTATGAGTTATTTTAACCAGTTGCTTATGGGATGATGGGCTATTTAAATACACCCGAAAATTCTCCTGACAGTGTGAGCGAGCATTTGCTATAATGCATAATGGTGGTCGCGATATTGATGCTGTTAGCGATTTTCCTCGTTTATTTGTTTTTAAAACCTCTTTATCATACGCATTTGGATCAAGCAAATGGATTTTAGAAATTTTAAATTTTTTTTTTTTGATTTTTTACGGACAATAGTATTTTGTTTTTGAATCGCATGATCAATAAAAGACATCACAATGTTTTTTCTAATGGTGCATGTATCCATCAACCGACAGTTTATTGCCACCTTTATTTGACTTGATTGTCGACATGCCCATCTTGATAAATAAATTTAGTTTGAAAAAGCCAAACACTTAAAATAAACAAAAAATTAAAATAAAAAAATAAAATAATAAAAAAAAGCATAATATATAATTATCATTGCACGTGTTCGCTGAAACACATGAACTAAATATTTTTAGTAATTAAAATGTTTGTCGATATCTAAATATTTGGTAATTTTTTAGAGAACAATTCTTCTTTGTTTTCGAAACCAGTTCAATAAACATAAAAGTTAACGTCATAAATAAATAATAATAAAAAAATCACCCATGGATAAACGAATACGGTCCCGGTTGAACACAGCTGACTGCGATATTTTTCGAGGTTGTTCAGTAACAATTTTCAGAATTTTTATTTTCATCTTTTCTCGGGATTTTTTTCAGAAAATATTTTCTTTTCATAATTTGTTTTCCGGAATTTATTTTTTCGGCGTACTCATACCAACCCTAATCAAACAAGCTTTCATCAGTTAAGATTGTACAACTGCAATGTTCCAACTCTATCGATATAGATGAAGGTTCGGTTAGATTAGGTTATGGTGGCAATCCTAAAAAACCGGCATCCACAGATTTTATTCGGTACCGCATAACAAATAATTTCTTCCTTACACGTTGACACCAAATAAAAACTTTTCCTAAGTTTAAAACTGTCTTCACATCCACCTCACAGAGGCCCGTTAGTTATTTAACAGGGAGCTTATAGGAATTCATATCTGCTGGACTCTAGAAGGAAACAAAGGTGTAAAGCAAATGAAGTACGTGCAAACCTATAAGGACAGTGTCCATTAATAATACCCATCATGTACGACCAAGCTGATACAACGCCTTTCGCAGAGATATTAGCTGTTTCAATCTTGGCACATTTTGTCTTGACCAGATTTGCCTAGTTATTGCACAAGAGACACTACACGTAGCGAGCAAAATTTCATCATTAGCAGAGCAAATGTTATTAGATGAGGTAGGTTGAATATCGACGAGCGAGCTCATTTACCTTTAAATTACTTGCAATATTGAAATGCCTCTACGTCCACATCAAATGGATGTTGAACTGGTCTGTCATTTCGTTAATAGTTGAAAAACAACTCTGGGCTACTTTGGACAAAAAAAAATTGGTTTTACCATTTTAATAGAAGAGCAGCTGCCTTGTGGTGGTGAAATTTGATTTGAAGGAATCTAAGCACCTAAATTACACACGAATTATGATAGATTAGAAACATTAGATAGATAAGATAGATTAGATAGATTAGATAGATTAGATAGATTAGATAGATTAGATAGATTAGATAGATTAGATAGATTAGGTAGATTAGATAGATTAGATAGATTAGATAGATTAGATAGATTAGATAGATTAGATAGATTAGATAGATTAGATAGATTAGATAGATTAGATAGATTAGATAGATTAGATAGATTAGATAGATTAGATAGATTAGATAGATTAGATAGATTAGATAGATTAGATAGATTAGATAAATTCGATAGATTAGATAGATTAGATAGATAAGATAGATCGGATAGATTAGATATATTAGATAGATTAGATAAATAAGATAGATCAGATAGATTACATAGATTGGATAGATTAGATATATTAGATAGATTAGATAGATTAGATAGATTAGATAGATTAGATAGATTAGTTAGATTAGATAGATTAGATAGATTAGATAGATTAGATAGATTAGATAGATTAGATAGATTAGATAGATTAGATAGATTAGATAGGCTAGATAGATTAGATAGATTAGATAGATTAGATAGATTAAATAGATTAGATAGATTAGATAGACTAGACAGATTAGATAGACTAGACAGATTAGAAAGATTAGATAGATTAAATAGATAAAATAGACAGATTAGATACATTACTTATTAGATAGATTAATGCTTTTTTTAGATCAATTAATACTTCCATTTGCATTCCCTCACAAACCACTCATTCATCTATACTTACACAGTTACTGTATCCATAGTCATAGTTGTGTTTATTTACTATCGCAATCGATGAAAAAAAATCGCTTTTGCATTCTGCCTGTGGTGGGATTCAACCCAGTGCCTCCCCGTCCAAGTAACGAAGCTTTAATAACTACTACAATTATATACGGAGCTTGTACAGAATTTAATATGGAAAATTAATGGAAACGTGAATCAGACTCTGTGATTTTGCTTAGAAGCAACACGAACGTGAGAGATCATTGTAAACCAGTTTTTCTGAGTTGGCAACACTTGCAAAAATCACGAGATCTTGAATTTTTTGTGATTGCTGTACTTTATTTTACTTTCTCACAAAATCATATAAGCAAACTCTAGTCAGTCTCTAGAATCGTGTACGAAATTTTTATGATAAACGTTAAACTTTCCAAATTTTAAGTGGTTAATAAAAATCGCAAAATATAAATCTTATCTTGCACCCACCTAATCGTAAACTAAACTTTTATTTGTTATTGAAAAATTTAATTGAAATAATAATCGTAAAAATGTAAAAGCTCAAAGCGTACATTGTGTCATAACCACCTAAAAACCACCCTAAACCGAAAAAAACAAAAGCGTACCAAAAATGATACGAAAATTTAATTATTGTTTATAACTTCCTGTCTCGCAGCTTTTTGTTTTTGTGCTTTCCATAGAAAATAATATAAATTTTTAAATAAAATGAAAAACCAAAAAAGCTCTCTCCACAGTACACATGAATATACTCGTACATGGATTTTTTATATTTTTTAATTTATTCCGGTGTTTTTGTATAACACCGAAATTAAATTCCACTGTATACCTAGGTACATACATATATGTATATATATACCACCATACTACTCTCGTATTTACTACAACAGCTCGTATCGCATAATCTACTAAGTTCCGACAAAATAGTATTACAAAAAAAAACACCATCACTGTATGTTAACAATGTCAAGGCGCGCATATATTATTACAACGACTATCCGAACTATCATTTTTACGTGACCAACACCGATGTATAATATATTTAGGGTGGTGGATAATCCGCTTCTAAATAATTATGATTTTGTTTTGTTTTGGCGCTGTCTTCTTGAAAAAAAAAAAACAAATAACAATTAAATGTTTTTGTTTTTTTTTTAATATCAGGGAGGTCAGGGAGAAAGTTTTCGGACAGGACGTACATATACACAAAGCCACTTCTTGAAAACGATTAAAATAAATTGGAGGTTAATGAAGATTGATTAATTTTTATTATGTTATGTGTTAACTTAAAATAAACAAAAAAACAACAACATCAAAAAAAAGGTGAAAGGAAAAAGGTAATTTGTTGCCTCATAAATTTTCAAACGCAAAAATTTACTTTTTTCTGTTCAACTCGGTTCGGCGGTGTGTGTTTATATTATTCCATTATTTTTATGGTTTTTGAAAAGGAAAAAACGAAAAACCAAAAATAAAGTGAAAATTTTCTGTTTTTTGGTGTACCTGCGCCAGTATACCCCTAGATGACTTATATTTACCTTTTTGCTCGTTTGTTCTTTAATTTAGTTGCAGAATTGTGAGATTCAATTAAGAAATTTGTTTTTAAGTGAAAATTTAATTTCCGAAAAGGTTAACATGGGCGATCTAGCACAAGCAAATAAATAATGGACTCGAAAGTTTTGGCTACAATATACTAGATACAGTGATTGATATATTCCTATAGAGGTAGATAAAAATCACGAGTTGACCATTAATTATTAATTTGAGTTTTGTTGGTGAATGATTATCTATCATGCGGTTATTGTCTCAGTGAGTGTTGAGGGAATCGTGGAGATGATTATACTTTCCACACTCCTATACTTTCCCTGTTCTTTCCACTTAGCATTGCACGTCAATGGAAAACAGGTCTGATCATCTATAAGTGTGAACATAATATGCCATTTCGCCTATGGTTTGTTTATGCATGTAACGTAGGCTGAAGAATTGTTCTTTCTGCTTTGAAAATAAAAAATTTTGCTACTCGCTACAAATGGCGGCACTTTCGCAAAACAAAATGTTTATTCATTTTTGTACCTCTTTTTCAAAAACGAAAACAATCCAGCGGAATAAAATTTTAAGATTGTTTTGTGATATTGATTGGCCTCTGAAGTACCTAGAAAATTATGATGAAATTAGGTTTGTAGTATTGAGTAGGGATTCTAAAGCGAGGTTTGGGCAAAATTCTAGGACAAACTTCGCCATTTCATAATCAATCATTATGAAATTTAAATTTTAGGATTGATTTTGGAATAAAACATAAATTTTAGATGAAGTTTTCGTATCTGTTCATTCTTGAAATTGGAAGTGCTGGCTGGACTCGGTTAATTCTTAATCAATATTTGTGGATTTAGCCTCTTATGTCCGTATTGTAATTCTAATATGTAAGTTAATGGAATTGCCTCGTAGAGATGTTAAAAAAGTCATTTCATTTTTAAAGTTAATTCTTCTACAGATTTATTAAACTCTTCAGATCCGCATGTGCAAACACATTGATTAGTTATTTTAAAACTCTACAGGAAAGCTTTAAACTTACCATAAATTACTTGGCTCATCGAGCTCGTTAGATAGAGGTAATTTCATTTTGAGTCTTTCTTTGATGCCTGGAATGAACCCCACTTTCTTTGTCTAAGGTCAATCGCTTTTGCTTTTATTTCCATTTTGTTTCTATACATTGGATTATGTGCCCTTGAATATCGGGCATTTGAAAATCGGGATTTTGAAAATCGGGTTTTCGAAAATCGGGATTATGAAATTCGGGATTTTAAAAGTTGGGATTTTGAAAGTCGGGCAAAAGCTTGAAGCACGATTTAAAAAAAATTATTCAAATGAAATACAATAATTGTAGAGGCTAACGGCTTCCATAACTCTCACTGGCACGCGGGAGGTCGCTGCGCTCCCCTGCTTAGCCCTCCGAGGGGCTCTAGATTTGAAACTCGTGGGACGTAGGAGCCGTGATCGGCAAACATGTCACAGTACGTGCCGCACGCAGGAGCGGTTTATATAGAATCTATTAATGACAACTACTCTAGTAGCTAGGTATAAAAAAATATTAAATATGTAGTTTATTTTTTGATCTATAAAAAACAAAATCCCAACTTTTGCCGGGATTTTAAGATTCCAGCAAATTCGGGATTTCGAAAATCGGGATTTTGAGAGTCGGGATTTTTTTTGTATAGTAATAATTCGGCCTTTAGTATTTCGGGATTTTGAACTGAGTAAATCGATGCGGAATTATTCCCTTAGTAGGGAAATAAACAATAGAAAACTTGCATATAAATTTGAAAAAACAATTAAAGTAGTCGGCGAAAAATTATAATAATATAAAGAATTTTAAGCAAATTATATTCCACATGTGGAAATTTCAACCGATTTCAAGAATATGCGCCCAGAGTCTTTGAAAATAATTGAAATTACCGAAAAAATACTTAAAATTGATTTTTACCCGACTACTGGTACGTAGCCATGGTAACGAATTGGCCCTGTCAAATTCGGTTCGCATCACTGCACTGTGAATATCGTTTTAGAATTTGTCTCACCGTTCCGGAAATAATATCTGAATAATTTCCAACTATTTGTGGCATAACTATTGAAATATTCCCGAAATATTCCGACAATAATTTGCTCAACCTTATTTTAGTAAAACTAACTCACAAAAAGAAATAATTTCCACAATTATTTATTAATTCACTATTTAATGCATTTACAATTTTTAATTTCACCACTAATATCACTAACACCACATATTATTTTCCCGCTACTCACTTTCACTTTTAATATTTCGCGTACCGTATTTCCTGAATAACTCACACATTGTGTTCGTTGCACTCGTATTTATACACCAAACGAATATTCTAGATTGGGCTTATTCTTGACGGTTATGTTCGAGACTATTATAAGTTGCTATATAACAACACTGTTATAAAACTTGTTTTAATGCTACTACTCATCACCAGATGTCACCAATCTCACAAAAAATGTTGGTAATGTTCTGAACCTTAGCGTTTTTTGTTGAATAATGTCTCGCCAATGTTGAATTAATTGCCCATCAAACCAAGGCGAGATATTTATTCTATAAAAATAGCTCATTTAAGGCATGGAAGATTAATTACATTTTTTGTGAGATTGATGACATTTGGGGTTCAGTAGTCCGATAGCCCGGTAGTTTTATAAAAGTTTGGTTGTGTAGCAGATTTTACTAGTCTGGAACAGAACCATTAAGAATATTATTGTTGGAGTGGTATTTGGAAGATTCGGTACGCGATAGATTAAAAGCGAAAGTGAACAGCGGGAAAATATTAAATGAAAAAAATGTAATTAAAAATTGTAAATGGTGCATAATTGTGGTAATTATTTGTTTTTGAGATTTAGTGTTGGCAAAATAAAAGTTGGAAAATTATTGCCGGGATATTTCGGAAATATTCCAGTAGTGGCGTAATTATTTAGCAAATATTTGAAAATTATGCAAAGATTATTCCGGTATTTTCGCGAATATTCTGGAAGTGTATGAATTAGGAGAATTGGTGTAGTCAAATTCTAAAATGATATTCACAACCCAGTGATACGAACCGAAATTTGATAAGTCAAATTCGTAATAATTTTTGACAGTGGTAAGGGATCGCGAATATTAGAAGATGTTTGTTAAGGATTTAATGGTTACGCAGTTCAAATTCCAATTCAAGTACCCCTTACGTAGTTCTTAAAGGAAAATAAGAATACTGAGAAGCAAGGATTAGACCCGGATAATTATGAGGAAAAGCCAGATCTCGGGATTCGATGTGGCACTATTATTGGATGTTATAACTCAAATGTTTGATCAACGAACGAATCAACAATTTGATCAATAAATTAAAGACTTTCAACAAATGATTTGGTAGTTTGACCTACAAAATCAAAAGTTATAGCAAAGTAAGGGAGAGTTCAGGCAGCCAATTCAAAACCCCGTGGAGAAACTGGAACAATCGAAAGGCAAAATATTTTGCAAACGAAATAATGTAGGCAAAAAGGGGCAGAAGGTCGAGCATTCAGAAAATGGTTGTGAGCAGATGTTAGAAATGGCTTGTGGTAGTAAAGGCAGGATAGGATAATGAAGTTCATGAAGTATGTGCCATTGGTCGAGGGGGGGGGGAGTTCGGGGTACCATTAGGTTTTATTGAATCGAGTGTTGGCGAGGAGACAACAGATAAGAAGAATCAATTAAAATTATGAACAATTCAACCAGGATATTGTGAAAGTTCAAGAAGAATGAAACAAACTACTCGGGACTTTGGATGCTCAACCGGAGGTATAATCGACGTCTCATAGTGAGGCATTTATCAGTTTGCAAGAACCTGGAAAGCTGGTGTTTTTAGTGAACGTGATTGATGGCGAATCGCCTGGAAAAGCGATGGTGCTGGGATTATTTATGTAACGAAGAACGATGACAAACTTGAAGAAAGTGGATATGCCAGAAGTTTCAAAAGAACTGAGAAAATAGAACTCAGATTTCAACGTATGAATAATGTCGGTAAGAATGGCTTACAGAAAGATGAGAAAATCGTTGCAAGTGCGGCGATACTCTCGAATATGATAATGCAGGAGAGCAATTATTGCAGCTATTTTTAGACGGGATAAAGTGACATAACGGAAACGAATGTTGGCCTTCCGTTGAATAGAATATTGAAATGTATTTGGAGGAGATACCGGCTAAGGCGAGTTGAGATTGCAGATGGTCTACCATTTGTGACTGTTAGAGCAGCAAGAGTAATCGGAAGCAGTAATTCGCGATTGGCACTTCACAGGAAGTTTATCGAACGGGGGCAGTGTGTGTATTGCAATGGCCCATGGAAAGAGGGGAGATTTATGCAAAAGTTGCAAACATCGGAAAGGGATCCTGAAAATTCTTCACGAAGGATCAACATTCATTCTTTTAAATATAGGCCAGCATATACAGCCAGCAAGAATATATGTGGAACACATTATATTAAGATTGTGTTATGAACTGGCAAAGAGCAGTGACGATAAAAAGCCTTTCGCGGAAAACATCACTTATGAAATGCTTGTCAAATAGACCGTAGTCAATGGGTGCGTTGACTTTTTGCAAGGATGACAGTATGACGAATAGATGAGTGAGCAGGTGATGCTGAGTATGGAAGGAGTGCGTGGCGTGTCACAAGTGATAGAGTGGATTGTGTTATGAGATGTATGGCATGTTGCACCGTCTTGTTGGAACCACATATCGTTCAAGTTGAGATCACCTAATTTATGTCACAGAAAACCTGTAATCATATATGTCTGTAGCGTACTACATTGATGGTAATTACAATGACATTTTCATTTTCAAAAACATATGGTCCAATTATACACCTCCAGACCATAAACTGCACCAAACGGTTAATTTTTATGGATGTAAACGTGTTTCATGAAGAGCATGGGTGGGTTTTTTCACTCCAAATGCGGCAATTGTGCTTATTTACGAACCAGAAAAGAGCTTCAACACTGAAGATGATTTTTCCATGAAATAATGGATTAATAAATGGTTATCTTTTTGAAAAATATTCCATGTGCTGCCATAAGAAAAGCTAAGTTCTTGAGAACGACGTCTAATTAATTGTTTTCAATTTTCATCCACACTTTGTTGATGTACGAAACGTAGCCTGAATTTATTCCTTATTTTTGTATCTTTCCACGGTGATTTGCCAACCAATACTGAATACAAATGTCTATTTTGAAACTAATCTGAAAAAATGGCCGCTATAATGTTTATAAAATATATAATACTAATTTAATCACCCGTTAATAATATCCGGTCAAATATACAACTGGTCCCTGTGCTTCCACGGCATATCGAAAACGTAAATTGCTTCACTACGTCCCACTTAAAATGGGAACACAACCGATTAATCATTTTGAATAATTGCATTAACACTTAAAATAAAAGCCATTTAAAAAATAATAAAACTGATCCTTGTTAAATTACATAATTATGAGGCATATTGTTCAACACCATAACACAAACATGACAAAATCCTTTCATTATCATTATTATTACTATAAGATAGTACTGTGTGTTATTTTAAAGTACATAATTCATATTTTTTCAATTGTTGTATGTTTGTATGTACTCGTACATAATAATCCTTATCTTAAAAGATATATAATTTAAAAATAATATTCTTATATTATAATATAATATTTTAACAAGATCCTTGGAGTTGTAAAACATGATCCAATTAAATTAAGTAAAACAAGCAAAATTATATCCTTTTTCTGTTTTATGTATAGGAATAAGATATACGATGAAGAATATAGTTAGTGTAGTGTATCATGATATAAAATTGTATATCAAAAATACAATAGATTTTAATTTATAGGACTTTTTTTGTATTTTGTCGGTTTTTTTTATAGAAGATAAAACTTAGAAATGATTTATTTGTGCAAAAAACGCTTGTGAACACATTAAGAAACGTAATGGGGGTGTATAGTGTTTAATGACGATTATGGGCAAGCAGAAGGAGAATTTTTATTGAAAACATTTTGTGATGCCAGATATCGTATTAGGATATATGTACAATAAATAGAAATAGATAAGGTAACCATATAAAGTTAGACAAAAATTGAAATTTGGGTTACCGTTCAACAATTGTTAGAATATCAATTAATATTTTTTTAAAAGTTTTATGATTAATGGGTATCATTAAGATTTAGTTATGTAAATGTATGTATTCATTAATTACAGGGAAGTGTGAAAAGTTAAAAGTTAAAGAATTTTTTGGTAAAACAGATCTTGATTTAAAACTTTTCATTCTAGTTGTTCGAAACCACGTACCATACCATTCTATTAAATTTTTGCAATTTATTGAAATGGTTGTGATTTATTTATAATAGCAAGTAAGTGTGCAAAACACTGCAACAAAAAAAAAATACTTTTAATTAACTCACCTTCACATGGTCGACGAGAAAAAAACGCAATTATGACTACGACTATCCCGGTAAAGAAAATATTTTTAAATGTTTCGTTTACTTTCTTTATTTTCAAATTTTTTTTACTAAAAATAAGTTTTCTGGGTTTTGGTTATGTTTTAATTATTATTATATTAATTTCTCTCTTTCTCTATAAATTAGTTTGTTAGCTAGTTGAGTGTTGAGTTTTACGGAAACATTTCAAACAAGTGCAACACAGTTTTTGTTTTATATGTAGTGCGCACACGTGTATAATGTGGAGAATAAAGAATTCGAATATCTATCTGTGGCACTATTCTGGTAATTCCCCGGGAATAGGGGACTGGGTAATTTTGTGGCATACTAATTAATGAGAAAAGTTTGCTGTACATATTTATAAATTTGGAATAAATTTTCCATACCTAAATTGGCAGGGAAAATTATTTTCAATTTAATTTTGTTTTAAAGAATTTAGCACTAGCTTCTTATCTCACTATGCCTGAAAAAATGATTTGAACAGAAATTTCATATAAATTCTTTCCCCAGTTCCCTATTTCCGGGGAATTTCCAGAATAGTGCCACTGGCGTACAAATAAGCAGGTAATTTAAAGAATACAAAAATAATTTGTACGGTAATACAAAATAATTTGTACGGTTTGTTGTGCAATACATATACTTTTTCCGTTATAGCAAAGAGTATCTAATGTTATATAAAGAGTAACGAAACAAAGGAACAACTTTCATCTTAAAATGCATGGGTTATGCAATTTAAATGGGTTATACAATACACTTACACATATTTATTTACGGTAATCGTTTTCTATCAATAGCTACCTACGAGTATGATAATCTTCGATACAAATAAAACAAATTGTTATGCAAGTGTATTGTATAACACATTTAAATTGGATAACCACGCATTTTTTGATAAACATTTTTCCTCTGTTTTGTTACTCTTTATAAAATTACATACTTTTTAAAAGTGTTTTAGATTTAGACTCCCATTCGGAAGATGATATGACCTATTTGACGACGATGATATTGATGCCAATTATGTGCCTATAAATGATGGTGAGGAATCAATCAGATGTGGAAGTGGATAACGTTAATCCTGAAATAAACGACAGCACTGGCTCAGAAGCCGACGATGAAAACCTATACGTTGGTGATATTGATAATACAGATGGCGGTGTAGAAAACAATCCGGATCTGCTAATGAATTCTAAAAATCGGTCAAATTTTAATCGTTTATCTGCGCAGAATGTTATTCGAGAATCGCAGTTTATGGAGCCAAATCCTAACCCTAAAAATTGAAACATTGTGGATACATTTGGCGAGATATTTAACAAGCCAATGCAGACTATAATTTGTAGACAAACAAATAGAAAGACTTCCTGGTTGAATACAACAAATATAAAAACTACTTGTCTGGGAATATGTCCAAGAAGGAGAACTACTAGCGTATATTGGAATTCTAATTGCAATTGGAACTCACAAATCAAACTATGAACCAGTGACACGCTTATTCCTTATTTCGAGTTACAATGTCTGTTCGGCGTTTCGGTCTATTCGGCTACAATATAACTCGGTTCATTCGGTTTGATTTTGAGCCGTAAACGAAATTTTTGATATATGGAACTCAATTTTCTCACAATAGTTTTAGACTTTATCAGTCAATTACTGTGGATGAACAGGTATATTCCTTCCAAACCCGCGACGTACCGCATACAAATATGGTGGGCTTGCAATGCAAAAACTGCTTATCCGTTAATAAGCAGTTTATACACGGCGAATTATACAGGAAAAAAAGCAATCTTCGAGAGAAAAATCAAGGAGAACGGGTTGTCAAATAGCTTATAGCACCCTATAAATATAGTGGCCTATAAAAAAAACAAAAGCTGTATTCCAAAAGAATTAAAACCATCGAGAACCAGGAAGGTTTTGTCTAGCACATTTGGGTTTGGCGAAAAAACAGTTCTTTGTTCATATGTTCCGAAATCCAACAAATCGGTGATATTATTATCAACGCAGCATCATAGTGATGATAGTGTTACAACGCCACAAAAAACGCAGTGGTTACAATGGACACAATGTTGTCACAATATACTATGAAACGTAAAACTAATCGATGGCATGCAATGTTTTTCAACATTGTAGTTATTGCTGTTGTTGCAGCGTATATAATTTATACAACAATCTTTCTAACAAAACAGTTAAAAATTACCGTCGAAGACAATTTTTGGAAGAATTAGATCTATTCTGCATTCCCTTAATAAAAAAGAGAGCAGTTAACCAACAACATGGGGCAACATTTTGCTTTTAGAAGTGAGTATTGCGTGTCCTAGGTTTACAAATCGAAGAATTACGAGAACCAAATGCCCCTTTCATTCCAGATCAGCATAAGACGATCGTAATTCACCGGGACGACTAACACATGAAGGTCAGTGTTTTATGTGTTACAGAGAGGAGAAAAAAAAGAGATTTACGAGAAAAGTTTGTGTTCGATGTTTAAAACCAATATGCCAGGCACACAGCCTAACTCAAACCGTGTGCCAAGATTACCATATGAGCAATTGAGCATTCGTTTTTAGTTGTATATTATTGGGTGTATAACTTAGTTTTTGGATTTTCTATGAGATGGCGCAACTTTAGTACTAAACATTCTTTTACAATGACACGACAGTTTTAAAGTGTTGACATTCCACATTAAAATTTAGTTTGTCATTGTTCGTGAAAGCGTAAACAATCAGTCAGTGACAAAGAACGTTCTAAATTGGGAAATATCTGGCTATCATCGAAACAACAGGAAGGAATTATTTTAGTTATTCCAATTCGACGGGACGTCAAACGCTTCGTCCTTATTATCAATAAGGATTGATAAATTTTTTACAACATTTTTATTTGTCAATAAAAAATTACATAGTTTTAAAAATATTTTCTATTATAAATGAATGGATAAACAACCTGAGTAATCAGGCTATTAACCCTGATGGGTGCAGTAGTAGTATATTAAGGAAAATGTTTATGGCTTGAGGCCTAGGAAACTTGACCAATGAGGACAATTAACTAAAAAAACACAAAGAAATATATTGAATGTAACGTTTTTATTATTTCTCTTACAAATAAATAAACACTTTAAATTGTACAATAATGTAAAAAAAAAATAAAAAAATAAAAAATTAACACTATAGTAATTTTAAAAAAATTTAAAATTAATATTACTTATTTACAATAATTTAAGCAAATGCATTGGAAATTTTTAGCTTGCACCTTCTAAAACCTTTAAATTTACCATCCTATAAATAATTTTGAAAATCATGTTGCTTGATCATTTTACGATGTCCCCTATACTGGAATTACGCCATATTTCTTATTTATATTTAGATGTATCCTCAAGAAATAAAGAAATATCAATAAAAATTGAACATCAGCAAGCAAAAATTCATTCACAAATTACGTCTCATTAATTTCCCTATTTAGAAAAAAAATTAAACAATATGTTACAATGTTTTCCGGTATTTATTTTGATCTTGCAACTTCTTTGGTCCGAAAATACATTAACAAAAACTTAAAAGCGTCACAATAAAATTGGTACATCTTTAGATCAAATAACGATCCTTTCATCCAAATGAAACTCATTTACTGATCCCAAATGAGAAAACAATCATTTTCGTGACATTTCACATTTTACATTTTTTGATAAGTTCTTAGAACTTTTGATTATCCATTGTCTGTTCTTGGATATATAGATATTGACAACATTCCAAAATGAACAGAGCACATAATAAAAGACCAAGGAAAATAATAAGAAATGATTAAACTCAATTATTTTAATTGACAAAAAAAAAGAAGAATGAAAGAATTTGTGGCATATTCAAATTGTTTTTTACGCCAACCTAAACAAAAACAATCATCCCATTTAGCAGCATAGCACACAGTATTTTGTAATGTTGTTGCTGTATCCAATTCTTTAGAAATTTCCCAGGAAAATACTTTTGCTGTTGTTGTTGTACATTCTGTCTTCTTATATACATGTACACTCTATTATATTATTATTATTACTTTTTTTTTTGTTCCAAAGGACTCGAGAAAAATTAACAGAACATTATAACAGTGTATATAGCAACAACAATACTGAATCTAGCATAATCAAATTAAATTGAATCAAAATTGATTTTCCATTTCAATAAATTACAAAATCAAATTTATTATTTTTATATATTTTCTTTAAACTAAATTCGTCAGCATAAAAATGAAAATTATGTTTCCTCAATCTCCCCTACTACATGCATATTATTCGTATCGTCGGTACCATTGTTGTTGTCAGTTTTTAATTTTGGCAATCAACCAAAAATATGTTTCTGTATCAATTTAAGAACACAACTTAAAATGTATGTCTGATGTCCCGTTGTAGTAATTTTTTGTTTGGTTAAGATGATTTAGTTTGCCACATAAAATACGGAATCAGTAGCTTCTGTTATTACTGCTATACAAAGTCAAGTAAGTGTACGGTACGAATATACTCAGATGCGGGTTGGGAAATTATTAATGGTGCTTGAATCGCACCGCAACACCATCGTAACTCATCAGAGTGGAAAAATGCTAATATCAAAATGATTCGGTAAAAAAGTTCACTTTATGAAAAATATTTATCTGTACACTGATAATTATTAATTATATCAATAATCTAATAAACAACAACCAATAAAATTTAATTGATTGTTGAAATAATAATTAATCAAAACTTTTCTTTTTTTCTGTATATTTAGCCTTTTTCCAACTTTTTTTTTGTTATTTCATTTTCCAATAATTCTACATTTTTCACCCCATACTCAACACAAGCCAAGACTAACAACAACACGCTGCCGCGCTTAAATTCAAAATATTATATTATCCTTCTGTATAAAGCATGATATGAGGGAGTGAAAATGGTTCCCCATTATTATTACTGTTGTTGTTCATAGAAAAGTATAGAAATCAAATCATTTATTAAATCGAGAAAAAAAAATGATTATGATTATCTCACGTACAATCAGTTAGATCATTCTCAAGTTATGATTTTATTTTTTGCAGCAGTAGTACAGCTTCTATGTATTCCATACTCATTTTCATCGTTCACTGATAACAGTTAGAAAAAAAAAGAAAGCAAAATAGAAATAATAATTAAATTATTTTCACTTTTATGGTTTAGTGTGTGTGTGTGCTCCGTATAGGAAAATGAAAATAAATAAATAAACGTTAGATAATAAATGAGCATTTTATTTATTTGAAATTTAACAAATTAGTGGGAATATACTACGGGTGTGTATAACCTCCTACGTAGCTTTATCTAGGAATATAGAAAATAATATTATACTCGGTCTGTTAATTTTTTATTTTGCTATTTTTCCATTTTATGTTTGATAATGGATTAGAAATCATTTATCTTTTATTAATTGTATAATTATTAAGTTTCGTATACGAGTATATGATTATCTGGAAAATGTGTGTTGGTTATAAATATTTCTCTATTTGAATTGGGTGAATATTCGGGTTGGGTATGACTAGGGGTTGGGCACTGAATTGTGGCCTATAGTTGACTAGTGATGTGAAGTTAGCCGAAAAATTCAGCAGAAAAAACTGCATTATCGACATCCATCAAATACTTTTAACACTATTTGCCGTGTGCACTTGGCGAACATACTTACACTTAATAAAAACATTTTGGAACAGCTTTATCATCGCAGTCAAATTTTTTTTGACAGTCTGAGCGACGGGTTAACTAAGCGGGTTTTTTATAACTAAAAATTGTGTCGTTGCTTAGCATTTTTTGTGTCTCCATCTCTCGGCATAAAAATGAACTAATATTTAAAAATTTTACGTTAAGCAGTGATATAATAATTATTAATAAATTATTTAAAAATAAATGAAATTTAATATTTTTTTATGAATATATAAAATTAAGAGTGTGAAGGGAACGAAATAATGGTAGAATTGGATATTTGGATACTGAAAATCATATGATAAATAAATAAACTCTGAAAAAATTCATTTTTTTAGGAAATTCTCATCACCTGTAAAAAAAATAAAGATTTAAATTAAAATAAAATATAATTCAACAATAAAAATAAATTACTAAAAAATAATTTCACTATCATTATCACTTATACTAAAATTTAATTTGCGAACAATTTCAAAAAATAGATTCACCGCATCAATATTTTGATTTTTAATAAGCTTCCTAAACATATAGTCCGCTAGGAAAGCTCATGTCTGATTGTCTATTGTACACAGGCAATGTGGCCTTTACATATCTCCACGTACTCTTAATAGTGTTGGTATTTGCACTAGTCACGGGATCAACAAAATTGTATGAATGGTTCACCGTGAGGTGTGTGAACCCTTCATATCCCAGACTGTAGTAGGCCTTCCAACAGTCTGAAATTATTATTGATCCCGTAAAAATGAATTTTTTTTATCAACGTAACAAGCGTTTTCTTATCTCTCTTATCCACTTTTGCAAGGAAACACTTGCCGGCCCTCGCTCTACACCACCGAACACCCACTGTAATTCGACATGTTGCCTTCGGTGGTATTTCCTCTTCTCAAATTTGCTTTCGTCGATTTCGACGATTATCCCGTGTCCTCCTATTGGGTTCGCTTGAGTCAACATATATTCGGAGATAACTTCTCTTACGTACTGACTCTAATCAGCAATGGTTGCGGGAGAGAAGTTATAGCGAGAAGAGAAGTTATATCGTTGCAGCGACATAGCTGATTCCTTTACTAAGATTGCGTAGGTCATTAACATGATGTTTGATATTGTCAATTTGCAAACCATGACCCATGTCTAACACTTTTACGGCTAAAATATTTTACTCGCCGTTTCATTCGTCCGCATTGCGAAAAGTATTTTTCTATGGTGGGTTTTACTCTGAGCTTCATCTCAGACCCGCAGTTTTGACACACAAAATTTTAAAATGCCACTATCTTTTAAAAAATTATATAATACATTGTCATCTGATAATGAGATACATTAAAAAAAATTATTAACACCGTCCACCATTTTTTACTTGGGAAATACGGCAATGGCTTAACTATGTCTTGATATTTTTTCACAACCGTTACTACTGGATCCATTTTTCACCTAAAATAAATTGAAAACCAAAATTATAATTAAATTTATACAAATACTCACCTTTAGCAAATTGCACGAATATTATTTTTACACGAGTTGAAAATCCGTTATGAAAAAACTAATAACTGGTGGGTGCGAACGCGCATAACAAATATGAATATTAGAAGACAAATCTCTGCTTGACAATATTGAAATTACCGTATATTTGATTTGAATTTGTTTGTGCTTCGTCAACCACAACCTTGCAGACACATATCAAAGAGAAAGTATCGCTTCTGCTGATAGATGTACCACAAATGTTAGCTTAATTCGTTGTGTAAGTCCCTATATTATTTCAAATCATTTTGTACCAACAGCATACAAAAATTCCTTGAGGTGAAGGATGAACTTTCTCAAAAATGACGAATATTTAAATAATAATCGCATGTGACTTAATAAAATTTATTTTATTTTTAAACCATATATTTACATTTTTTATTTTATTTTATTAAATTAATCATTTAAAATTATTTATTTTACTAAACATTTAATAGTTTATATGTTACAAATTCAAATTTATTTTATTTATAAAAATATCTCTAAGATGGCAGTCAATTAAATTATTAATTTTTTAGTTAAAATTATAACCACCTCAAAAAAATTGTAGAAATATTTAATCCAAAAGCGGATTAAATTATAAATAATATATAAAAAATTGAAATATATCTAAGATGGCGTCTGATAATGTTTACATTTTTAGTTAAAATTATGATCGTAGCCCACAATTTTTTTGGAACAGCTTTATGCACGATTTACATGTTCCATTTTTTTTCCAGTAAAAAATGAAGGGTTAAGTTCCAGTAAAATAAAATTGGATTTTTTTCTTTTTAATTTGAGCAAATGTTGTTTACATATGGCTGTCTCTTTTTAACTAGTAATTTTTTGTTATTTTGCGTGCAGCTCTATTTTTCTGTTGTTGGGGAAAAAAATTGGAACATGTAAATCGTGCATTAGTATCGCACCGAAAATTTTTTGACAGTAAAACGACGGTGGCACCACTTTGATCAAACTCGGCTATTTATAGAACTAAAACAAAAAGTGTCTGTGCTAAGCGTTTTCGGTATGTTAGTGCTATCTAATGAAATATAAATGAACTAAAATTTAAAAAATTTGACGTTAATCGGTGGTAAAATAATGTTTAATCAAAAAATATATTAAATTTGATTTAAAAATAAATTAAATTCAATATTTTTTTATGAATACATGGAATTAAGAGTGGGAAGGGAAGGAAATAATGGTACAATTGGATATATGGATGCTGAAAATCATATGATAAATAAATAAATAATCTGAAAAGAAATCATAAAGTTATCAAAATGTTTGGCTTCAAATTCCCATCACCTGTAAAAAAAATAATATTGCAATTAAAAAAAAAATATAATTCAAAATATAAATTTCAAAAATATAACAAAATTAATACAAAATAATTAAATATCACTATAATTCACTTGGCGAATAATTTCAAAAAAAATGTTCATCTCATCGCCATTTTGATGTTTCACTAATTTCCTAAACATATAGTCTGCTATGCTAGGAATAATGTCATGTCACTTTGTCTATGGTACATTAAAAAAAATATTCATAATACCGTCTACCATTTTCAGACTTGGTATGTACGGTTTTGCGTTCAATATCTCTTGATATTTTTTTAATACTGCCAATATGGGATCTTTTTTTTTTATCTAAAATAAGTATAAAATCGAAATTATAATTAAGTTTTATAATTATACTCACCATAAACAAATTTCACGACTACTATGTTAACACCTGATAGTTGAAAATCCGTTAAGAAAAAAAAATATAGTGAGGTGCCACCCGCATAACCAATATGAATATCAGGGGTGAGATCCAAAACTAGTTGCAAATGTTTTAAACTCTATTTTGAGTCGATTTGTTAGATTAGAAGCTACGAGCATATTATAGCACCCCAAATGTTAGCTTAATTCGTTGTGTGCATGTGGAATCTACGAATATATAGAATCGAATTGGGTGTACTACGAAATCTCGGTTTTCTAAATCTTGGTTCTCGAAATCCCGGTTTTCAAAATCCCCTTTTTCTTTTCGTCTAGTTTTAATTTCACAAAATAATTAATAAAGTTTTTTAATTGTAAGATATGGTACTTGCAACATTTTGTAATTGCAAGATTAATAAAAAAAGGGTCCCATTTGAAACGCGATATTTTAAAACGCGAATTATCAAAACGCGATATTTGAAAACACGATACGGTACAAAACGCGATATCGTACAAAACGCGATATTTCAAAATGCGATATTTCAAAACGCGATATGGTACAAAACGCGATATGGTACAAAACGCGATATTTCAAAACGCGATATGGTACAAAACAGGAGTTTAGGATCGGGTTATATCAGGCGGGTGAAGGGGAAATTTAATTTCAGTTTATAGGAATTTAAAAATCGATAGGAACGATAGTATATAGGTCGCTGCGCTCCCGCCGCTTCGCAAAGCATATTCTGTACCATATCTCGTTTTGAAATATCGCGTTTTGAAATATCGCATTTTGAAATATCGCGTTTTGTACCATATCACATTTTGTACCATATCGCGTTTTGAAATATCGCATTTTGAAATATTGCATTTTGTACCATATCTCGTTTTGTCATATCTTGTTTTGAAATATCGCATTTCGAAATATCGCGTTCCGAGCGGATCCGATAAAAAAGCAATATTTTGTTAATGCCACATTTTGAAATGCAATAATTGTAGAAGCTAACGGCTTTAGATTTAAATTTTTTCAATACTTGGTTCTTCAAATTTTATTGAGAATCCTTCATTAAAAGATACAATGGAGGCGAGATATCTCTCAAAAACTGCTAATAATCAGAAGATAGAGGTTTTACATCTTGATCTTCAAACAAAAATTAATGATATAATTTCTAAAATGGTGGTACTAAAAAAGATGTGGAAGACACTCGTACAACAAGTTTTACGATCGATGTACAGGAAGCATTTAAACAAGTGGATTATTTGGAATTTGAAAATGAGTTTTTTGTTTCAACCGTTTTAGAGAAATGATATTTTTCTTAACTGAATCCCCCTGAGGTTAAAGACATAACTGGACTTCGTATAATTTTGAAGTTTAGTATGGCGTACACACAAAACAACATGTTATAACATTACTGTAAACGCACCATACAAAATGAGTAAAAACAACATTATGGAGTAGATACTCGAACCGCTAGCAAGCAAGCAATTTGTTAGCCAAAATCCTGACTACTCAATCAATTTTACCAAGGAAATTAAAATTTCAAAATAAATTTTCCATAAAATTTTTGTTTATTTTTGCGATGAAACAGTAAAATCTACGGCATCAAAAATTAAACAGCAAATTTTGTGTTGTTCTACTGTGCAATCGCAAAAAAAAACAAAAAGCGTATTGAAAATATAATTTGAAATTTAAATTTCCTTTGTAAAATTGATTGAGTAGTCAGAATTTTGGCTAGCAAATTGCTTGCTTGCTAGCGGATCGAGTATCTACCCTTATAACAACTATTAACCGCTGCAAAAAAACTTCAGAAAAATTCCCAAATATATAAGACTTGGTACAGCGGGCACATCTTTATTGAAACTAACCAAACTTCTTCGCCTATCCCTATAGATTCTGATCAAGTGACAAATGACATTTTTTGTGACATTGTTCTAAAAATTCTGCTACAATTTTGTGACAAATAATTGTGAGTACTAAATCGCGATTAGCATGCGGTGACTTTTCCGAAATGCCACAAAAATAAGCTGACAGTTTTAATAATATTGTCATTGTTTTTTATTATCGTGAATTATAAGGTTTAATACAAAATATGTGTGAGTCTTTATAATTTTAAAAACGTCATAATATATTTGAAATACCTTAAAAAAGCAGCTGCTGTAAACTGCTGTAAAGGTCATATATTGTTCACTCTTGAACAGTTTATTTCACACGATAACAAGAAACTGTAAAGAATGAAAGCGGATGTATCATTTTCACATAGACGTTTTGCGCTGTCTATGCATATCAAATGATCATCCGCTCACACGCTGTACATTTGTTTCTTGATATACATGTTCTGTTATAATTTAGTCATATCTTTTGTGTTTTTGTTTCCCACGACTTTTTGTATAAAAACCTAAAATTTAAAAAATAAAGCGTTAGTCAAGTTATTTAAACCAACGAATTAAGAGCAGTTTTAATTCCAATAAAATAATTCTAGACAGTTGGCCTAGAATTTACACTGGTCCTTCGAGCCGGATCTCAGCACAACGAGATTCGAAGTCAATTATAGTCCAAATAGGCTGGTTTAACAACAACGATATACGACAACCGCCGTATAAACCGCAGTCTATTATAAACAAATTGTAAGCTTGGTATTTCGAGTAAATCTGCCTGTCCACAACATTGAGCGGGTGTGAACAGCATACAACAACGGCAATCCGGTAATACCACGCCATCAAATTTAACTCACATTAAATCGTTGACACGAGTTTTTTCCGCCAACCATCAACAAACGGCAACATCTCGAATCACACTCAGCCAGTCAACAACAGGCCATTCGAGATGGAACAAATATTGCTCGCACAACACGAAATTGCTACCAACATAAGGCAGTTGCTTTCCAATTATAAAAAGGACGGCAACTCCCGGAAAACAAAAAGCTATTTGGAGAAGAAAATAGCATATGTGAAGGCGGCACATCACCAACGATGAAAAGATTCTAGCGATATACCCTCCAATGGAGAATTCGCACCCATATCGTTCAACTAGACAAACTACACCGGACGAATGCACCTGGCTTCTAGGAGACATGCGCCAACGCTTGAATGCAGCACCTCCGAGCACTCCAACGAGTACAGCGGTCGAAAAATTAGGCTGGACCACACTTTCCCAGCCTGATTCCATCGATAACGACGTTCATTCGGAGAGCCATCAAGAAGATCCGGAACCAAATTTAAACAGGGGCAATCAAGAATCCAGTAAACATCCGCCTGTCAAGAAAACCGATTCTTCGTCACACTCTAGCAGTAATGAGCATCATGAGACGACAACTGCATCTTTAAACCTCGAGTGCAAGCGACAAGATTTCTATATGCGTCAATTACATCAAGACATATACGCAATAGAATGCAGATTGGATAAAGAAAGTTGTCCGAAGGAATACCTTCATCTAAAAGTAAATCAACTGCAGAGACAAATGCGTGATATATGTATATCAACTGCATGCAACCATCATGATAGAAACGGATGAAAAGGACAAAACAACAAACTATTTCGTCCAAGATTTCTATGGCACCATCAAAAATAGAGTGGAAAATACGATAATAAGATTACAATAATGCCAGGAACTGGCAGAACGTATTACGAGTAAACTACACGTAATACAAAAGGTCAAGTTGCCTCAAGTAGAAATACCAACCTTCTATGGTGACTACGATAAATGGACCTCGTTCAAAGATTTGTTCATTGAAATAATTCATAACAATGATACATTGTCCAACACAATGAAAATGACCTATTTAAAATCTAAGCTGCAAAAGGGAGCGGCTCAGCTCATCGCTCATCTAGCCGCAACAGGTGATAATTATGATATGGCGTGGGAAGCCATAAAGGCCAGATATGACAACAAGAGGTTGTTGTCCAGCAATTACTTCAATTCAATATTGTCGATGCCTACGCTACAACAAGCAACAGGGCCAGCAATCCGCTCGATGCATGACACGCTTAAAGAAGTGTTGCATAACATCCGGCAACTCGAACTGAAGTCCACATTCGAAGCATTTGTGGTATTTTTAGTCACTAGAAGGCTCGATCCAGAGTCAATAGGATTGTTTGAGACAAATTTGCAACAGCCCAAGGAAGTTCCCACTTTGAACGTGTTGTTTGACTTTTTAGAACGACGATTCCAGTCTTTAGAAGCCATGGGTAAAAACAAGCATGTAGCAACACCGCGTCAAACCGTCACACAGCCGATCAAACGTGTAAATGTCGCGACAGCTTCAGTACGCTGCGTGGTACCCAATTGTAGCGGAAATCACAAGTTAGAGATCTGCCCACGTTTCAAGAATATGCCAACCTTGGAGAGGGCTAAATTGGTCAACCATCTACAATTCTGTGTGCGATGCCTGGAAGGTCATGATAAGTTCAAATGCTCCGCCACGGAATTCTGCGTAGTCTGCAATGGTAAACACAACACCCTCTTGCATTGCAACAACTCTGCATCGAAAACCGAGCAGGGTCCGAAAACATTCGTGGTGCAGCAAACATCGGCAGTGCTACTGCCAACTGCCGTGGTCCTTTCAACAACCGCCAACGGTCAGCTCGTAACACTGCGAGCCCTGATAGAACGTTAATTTCATCCAGAGCCGTAAATCGTTTCAATTTCGAAAGGAAGAAAATTAATGTTAAAATTTCTGGCATTGGTGGTCAAGCGGCAGGAGTATGCAGACATGCTGTGAACACTACGCTATCACCCAATTTCCCTGGGAGTTTCACTTTAGCTATTGAGGCACTAGTGTTCGATAACCTGGATCATCAACTACCACAAGTCAAGGTTGACGACAACAAATGGACCCATCTGGGTAGACTAAAGTTGGCCGATCCGAGGTTCAATCATCCACAACCCATCGACCTAATAATCGGTGCCGACTATTATGCGTCCATAGCTATCAACAACATAATCAAGATGGGTCCCAACGACCCGATGGCTCAAGAAACTGAGCTGGGCTGGATTTTGATGGGTAACATGGGTCAACGTTCTGGAGAAAAGCTTACAATGGTGACCACTAAAGCCATCGAGAATCAACTAAAACTCTTAGTGGAAAACGACGATATTCCAGACGAAAGGGTCCGTACCGAAGAAGAGCAGAGAGCGGAGGAACACTTTTCATCAACAGTTCAACGAAACGGTGACGGCAGGTACTCGGTGAGCATTCCGTTCAAGGAGGATCCCCCAAAGTTAGGAGAATCCAAGAAAACGGCTGCCGCTCGTTTATTACAACTAGAGAGAAGATTTAAAAAGGACGCCCCGTTTAAACAACTACACCAAAACTTTATGCAAGAATATCTAGACTTAGGTCATATGGAGTTGGTTCCCAAGGTAGAAGAGCAGCCAAACTATAATAGTTACTACATTCCACACCATGGTGTAATGAAGCAGGACAGCACTACTACCAAATTACGTGTAGTGTTCGATGCATCATCCAAAACAACAAATGGATCATCCCTTAATGAGAAAATGATGATCGGCCCAAAGTTACAGCAAGATTTGGCGGACATAATCCTTCGTTGGCGTAAACATCAGTACGTGCTGACGGCCGATATAGAAAAAATGTATTGGCAGGTATGGATTCACGAGCAAGATAGAAATTATCAACTAATTCTATGGAGGACGGAACCAACAAACCCCATAGACATTTATAGGTTAAAAACGGTCACATATGGCACCACAGCCGCCAGCTTTCTGGCCGTGCGTGCCTTAAGGCAACTAGCTGAAGACGAACGGCGATCGTTTCCTATCGCCTCCGAAACCATATTGTCTGATTTCTATGTAGACGATTTGCTGACAGGAAACGACAGCTTAGACCAAGCCTCGGCCATGATACAACAACTAATAGGGCTCTCCGAGAAAAGTGGACTAAAACTAAGGAAGTGGTCTTCCAATAGTGAGGAGATATTAGCGCAAATACCAACAGAATTGCAAGCTACCGGTAACGTGTTGTTAAAATTAAGCGATTGCATCAAAACCTTGGGGATTCATTACAACCCCACGAAAGACACCTTTGAATTTTACGTAGATAATTTGGAATTGTCTGAGGGCCACTAAACTTTCACTCTTGGAGGATTCATCAAAATTATTTGACCCAATCGGTTGGTTAGCACCCGTCACCATTACTGCTAAGATTCTGATGCAAGGTACGTGGGTCTCCGTGATCGAATGGGACGAACCACTACCAGAAGAAATCGGTAAAAAATGGTTGATCTACAAGAACGAAATGCCCGCTGTGAAGAACATAAAAATATCTAGGTGGGTCAACACAACAAGAAGCACCAGAAAGGAACTACACGTCTTTGCCGACGCCTCCGAATTTGCATACGCCGCTGTAGTATATTGCAGGACTACCAACGAGGCAGGACAAGTAACCACTAATCTTGTAATGGCCAAAACAAAGCTGTCAGTTCCTCGATTAGAGTTAAACGCAGCTAGACTACTAGCTAAATTATTAAGGCATGTGCAACTAACAATGCAGCTAAATGAGTGTGAAACGCACGCTTGGACCGATTCGTCCATCACGCTAAGCTGGATCAAGGGAGAACCAAGGCGCTTCAAAACATTTGTTGCAAACCGCATCTCGTGCATAAAACAAAAGTTACCAACAGCCACTTGGCATCACGTAAGGTCCCACGAGAATCCCGCAGACCTCGCTTCTCGAGGAACATCTCCTAGAGAATTAGTCCACTGTAAGTTATGGTGGCATGGACCAGAATTTCTACAACATGATTCAACTCTATGGGGACTCCCTGAAAATATCGAGCAAAACAGTGAGACGGACCCACAAGCCTATCTGAGGAATACGAGGAGAAGGTAACCTTAATAGCAACAACGAATGTAACCAACGTCTGGTGGGAATTGTTTCAAAGGATTTCCAGTTATGACAAATTAAAACGAGTAGTAGCAACCTGCGCAACGTTCATTAATCGGGCTGCACGGAAAATTCCAACATTTAAGGCGATCGCGCCTGAAACCATTATATTCCGCATGAGTCAAGAGGAAGACTTCTACCAGGAGCTGAGATGTCTGAGAAACACACAACGATTGCCGAATAACAGCAAGCTTTTATCTTTGAACCCCTTTCTAGATGACAATGGTGTATTACGAATGCGAGGGCGACTGCAGAACGCGAACATCCCAACAGCCACCAAAAATCCCATTATTTTGGGTAAAAATAATTCAATTACTCGGAAACTCATCGATAGACCCCACAAGTTAATGTTGCATGGAGGAGTACAGCTGACGCTATCACACCTAAGAGATAGATATTGGATCCTGGATGGAAGGCGAGTTGTACGACTCGTGATAAATAAATGTGTTATATGCTTCCGGCACCAACAACAAAACACGAGACAACTTATGGGTGATCTTCCAGGTTCCAGAGTATGGCCAGGCAGACCATTCGCTAAAACTGGGATCGATTATGCTGGACCTATTCAGCTGAGAACAACAAAAGGCAGAGGTCATAAATCTTATAAGGGATACATAGCCCTATTTGTTTGTATGGTGACCAAGGCCTCTCTCTCTCTCTGGCGCTATATCCCATCAAGGGATTTGGCCGCCTCAAATGAGGTTTCATAATCATATTTTCATTTCGGATAATGAGTGATTAATTCATTGATCCTAAACCAGCCGTGAAAATTTTTCAATCGTTAAGCACTTTGTTAGTGAACACCTTTTTAAAACCACTTAAATTAATAAAACAAAATAAATTTACATTAAATTAATTTATTTACAAAAAATGAACGTTTTCGACCACTTAGTGGTCATCACAATTGCAAATGTAAATCTGAAGATGACCACTAAGTGGTCGAAAACGTTCATTTTTTGTAAATAAATTAATTTAATGTAAATTTATTTTGTTTTATTAATTTAAGTGGTTTTAAAAAGGTGTTCACTAACAAAGTGCTTAACGATTACAAATGGAAACCACGGCGGCTTCGCAATACAATAATATGTGGAAATTTTTCCTTGTCACCACCGGGAATCGAACCCGGGACCTCCGGTTGCTGGAGCAAGCATGCTGACCACTTTGCCACCGGGGCGGCACCAAGGCCGTACATATAGAAATAGTTAGTAGCTTAACAACGGCCGCCTTTATTGCCACTTACCAACGATTCACGTCACGACGAGGCTTATGCACGGATCTGTATTCGGATAATGGCACCTACTTCGTTGGTGCCGGTGCCGAAATGAAGAAGAACCTTCACGTCGCCTTGACCACATTGCCAATCGATATAACAAATGCAATAGCCGAAGGCGAGACAACTTGGCATTTCATACCACCATTCGCCCCTCATTTTGGAGGCATTTGGGAAGCCGGAATTAAATCCGTAAAGGGTCACTTAAAACGAGTCATAGGTGCCACTACTCTTACCTATGAAGAATTAAGTACCATCACCGCTTAAATAGAGGCTTGCCTAAATTCGAGACCATTGACGCCGTTAACCAATGATCCATCCGATCTTAAGGCATTAACTCCTGGCCATTTTTTGATCGGGGAAGCTCTCAAGAGCCAGCCTTCTGGCATGGTCGAGAACATACCTCTGACCACAAGATGGCACCTAGTACAACGGATGATACAAGACTTTTGGAAGAGATGGTCAGCTGAATATCTACACCAATTACAGCAACGCAGCAAATGGAAAACGCCGCAACCAAACTTATTGATAAACGACTTAGTCCTCTTGCGAGACAATCAACTACCGACAACATATTGGAAATTAGGTCGAATTATTGAAACTCAAGCTGGTGCTGATGGTCTAGTTCGCGTGGCCACGGTTAAATGCAAGGACAATGTGTACAAACGACCAATCACCAAACTATGCAAGCTCCCCATAGAAGCGGAGATGACAAATACTCCAGAACTCGAAGCTGCCAACAACGAAGCTCCACCTATCAGGAAGCAACCGCCGAGAAGAGCAAAGTGTGGTTTAAGGGCTAGCAATTTAGCCTTGGCGCTATTATCAGTATGCACCATTCTAGGTTTGGCGTGCGGTATCACTAACATCCGCCCCTTCGACCATCCATCAGGCATATACTTTGAGGAAATAGGAACCCTAGAAGCCGTCGCCATGAAATGGAAATTAGTATTTTTTTACAACTTGACCGACTATTGGAAAGAGGTAGAAAACTGTAAGCAAGCCGTAGCCCAACTACAAGGAGCTGCCAGGATTCAACTGTAATACTACCCTACAACATTTGCAATGGCGACTCAACAACCTAATAGCTGAAAACAAGTTACTAGAAGATAGCAATAAGGAACGCAAGCGATCCAAGCGAGGATTAGGAGATACGTTGGGGATTGCTTTGGGCGATATATTTGGCATCTTGTCGCAACGCGATGCAGCCCAATACGAATCCCAGTTTGACACGATCAACACCAACGAAAATCATCTACTGACATTAATACAGAATCAAACATCAATAATAGATAACACGGTAAAATTGATAAAGCATAATTCCAACCTCACCATGATGTCCATGAACAACCTATTACAAGAGCAGAGGCGATTAAGGGAGGAGTTAAAGGTACTACAAGAGTATCGAAGATATGAGGACAGGGTTCGCTCGGTGGTAATAAACATAATCATGAGATTTTGCATCCCACCATACTCATGCCGGACCAATTAGAAGAACAACTTTCGCTGATTCGGCAACATGTACCGACAGCCGTCAGCGTCCCTGGTCACCAATTGTCTGATCTGATACATGTATATCAGAGTCTAACAGTCAGAAGTAGAATGACCAAGAAGAATGTGATCATCGAAGTCATCATTCCAATGGCGTTCGCAACAGAGTATACGCTTCTCTCCGTGATTGCCGTGCCGGACATTCTGCATGACCACACACAGTCAAGCATAGTAACTTCAACTGAGTATCTGGCCATGGACAGCCATCGCGAACATTTCGCGTTCTTCTCTACGGAACAACTATCTCGTTGTCAGATTGTTTCCTCAGCACATTTCCTATGCGAGACATCACCCGTCTTCAACGCATTCTCTAACAACGGTCGATGCGAGGTAGCCATCCTTTCAAACTAGGAATTCCACTAATAGATGGATTCCCCTCAAGGCACCCAATCAATGGATTTATGCAGTTCCCAACGAAACTACGGTCGATGTCTTATGTGGATCCCAATCTAGTCCGCTCACTCTTCAAGGCTCGGGAATAATTAGCATTGATGCAGGCTGTATATTACGCGACAGGGATTTATACATTGTAGCTGTGGGAACAGCAACCAACAGTATAAGCAAGGCGTTTCAAAGATCAACCTCGGGCATTACCACTTCCAAGCAGTTGAAAAATCTTGGAAATCACATCAAAACCAAGGTGCGTGATGACGCCGCGGCTGACCTCATCTCCGGTCTGGACACTAAAAAGTTGGAAGATGAAATAGCAGCTCTTCGGGAAAATGAGCACCTGATCCAAAGAAATGAGTTCTTCACCAACCAAAATCAACATCATGTTCATCACTACACCATGACTCATATTTTATTCTGGAGCGCTCTTATCGTCGGAATAGTCTGGATCATAGCTTACATACGGCGCCGGCGCCCATTAGATCCACTTCGACCACAATCAACGGACGCTACTGCATAGTACAACCTTGCCATAGTCGCCCGGGAGTATGTTCAATCTTGAACAGTTTATTTCACACGATAACAAGAAACTGTAAAGAATGAAAGCGGATGTATCATTTTCACATAGACGTTTTGCGCTGTCTATGCATATCAAATGATCATCCGCTCACACGCTGTACATTTGTTTCTTGATATACATGTTCTGTTATAATTTAGTCATATCTTTTGTGTTTTTGTTTCCCACGACTTTTTGTATAAAAACCTAAAATTTAAAAAATAAAGCGTTAGTCAAGTTATTTAAACCAACGAATTAAGAGCAGTTTTAATTCCAATAAAATAATTCTAGACAGTTGGCCTAGAATTTACATATATCATTTTATCCGAATCGTAAATTTTCAATGATTTCAATTTGCACCAATAAGCAAATGTCACGACAAATTGTCATTTTGTTGGAATCTAGCTCCTGGGAGTCAATTCGCGTTCCATGAAATAATGAAAATGAAAAGTTTTTTTCATTTGCAATCGAGTAGGTTTGAATTGCCTATTAGAAATTATGATTTCACACAGTGGAATTTAAAATTACATGCAAATAATTCAAACTACTAGATTGCAATGAAAAAAACTTTTCATTGCCATTATTTCATGGAACGCGAATTGACCCCCTGATCAATTATGTTGCAATCAGAAGTAACAATATTTAGCAAAGAAACTATGATCTGATATTTGTTTCGACGTAATTATTTTACATTGGGCGCGTTCAGGTACCCTATCATGATCAGTGAAATCATAGCCAATTTGATTTGAACATTTTATAGTTCTAAAAATTTTCATAACGTTGGCTTTGATTTTACTCAACATGTTCCCAACTGTTGGGTGTCGTGAAAGCGCCCATTGCGACATAAAACAATTTCCAACCTAACCAAATTTAACCGAGCAAATGCTCTCCATAAATATTTTCATCTCGATATCATCCATTAATACATGTTTCGAATGACACTAATCACTAAAACAATTCAAATGGTTTAACCTCAATACACACAAATTTCCAAGGATTAAGCCGTTTGATATAAAATATCCTGTATATCATTGGTACGAACTAAACTATCTATAAAATAACAAAATATAAATTATTCATAAATTCAAAGTGGCGCTGAATGATGTTTACAAGAGCTTTAAATGAAACCCAATATATCATTTTGCAATTCGAGTACGTGCACATATCTACAGACATAAGTGGAACAAAAACAGCGAGTTGAGTAATTTTTCGTTCGATGGCAAAATATTTTTTCGCATCTCACATTTATGTTTTGTAAGAGAAAGCAATAAGAAATATGATTTTTTTTTGTAAAGCAGCAACAACAATATTTATTTAGAAAATATATAATCTGACAACAGCACTATTTTGGAATTCTACCAAACAATAATTTATTTAGGCAAACGAACAAAAAAAAAATATTTCTCTAGCACTGTGTTAGTTTCAAAAAAAAAAATATTTTCATCTCTGTGGGAAATTCACACTTTTCATTTTCTATAAATACAATTTTATGTATTTAAGCTTAACGTATGAGTATGTGTACTATATTTGATGTCGTACTTCTTATTATTACAATTTCACTTGTAATACATAAATATTGCGACTCCTACTACACAAAGCGCAACAACAACAACAACAACAATCGAGTCGAGAAAATGAAAATCACTTGAATCGAGAACTCGTAAGATGAAGGCACGAATACCAAAAAAAAATTAATTCAGAATTCCAATGCAATACATACATTCAACTTATGTGTATCCTATTCCGTTTACCAAATAACAACAATGAAAACTTTCAATTCGATTTTCCGACTTCTTCCTATACCATTTATTTTCTAGATCTCGGGGAAAATTAATTTTTTTTCTTCATCCGTCGTATACATTTTCTTATGTGAGAAACGGTTTTTTATTTTAGTTTTCGTATAAAAGAATGTTTTATTGCATGTCGACTTGTTTCATGTTCTTCCAGTCAGTAGGATTTTTAGTTCCTTTTCCTCACTTAAACCCAAAAAAGCGGCAAAAATTTATATTTATAAAATGTCAAATTGAATTGCGTTTTTTTTTGTTTACTTTTTACCCGTCGAGATCGTACATAAAACTTTTATGAAGGAAAAGAAAATGTTATGCTTCATAAACCGTATGGTTGGTGGTATAGCTAGCTGTACATATATTTTCCTTTCAAACTATCAAATTTATATGTCATGTCGTATTGGTTGATTTGAGACAGGTAAAACGATTGAAATATTTTACGATACTATTTTTTGTGGTAAGCAAAACAATTATTACTTCTACTAAAAGCAACATCAAACTGTTTAAATTCATCAATTTTTTTAGTTATATGTCAAAAGCTGTACAGAAAGCTTTTATATAGTACAGTTAGAAATGTTCAAAAAACCTTTTAAATCTTAATTTGCGCACGTCAACAGTTTGCGTCGGGACTTGTTATTTTATGCACTGATTTGTGTGCCTTTAGTTTTATGAGCAGCACAAATGAACGATGAGCAGCACAAATGAACGATACAATGCCAAAAAAATCGACATCTGTACATAAAAATTACATAATGACACCGGGGAATTTATCAAAAGGCGAAAGTGTGTACTACTTGCTTAATAAACTTAAGAAGTTTAAACCAAGAAAAAATCTTGCAATCATTGTTCAGTATTGAAATTAGTGAGTATTTGCATCAGTGGAAGCTTATCATGGCAAGAGTAGAATGAACTATCATTATTTTCTGCTAAGCAGTGATAGAATTTTATGTACATGATAACTAATCATCCAGTATAACTTCTAAATACCGTCCGATTCAACAAATCCAGATAAAATATTACTTGAATCGTATTACTCTACCAGCCAACTACAGTGGTTTAACTTCAAAACTAAATAATTAGCCTATAAAAAGTTGGTGGTTGTACCGCTGGCCTAAATGGTTCAAACAGAGTACAACATATAAGCTCTTATATGTTCATTGATTTAGGAATAATAAAACAGTTCCAGATGGATTTTATTGAAAAGTGTGCAGAGCTTACTAGATCAATTCGGGATATTACTTTATGATTCAAATTGGTGGAAACCTAAGAGGAATTTACTCTCAATTATATACACTGGGCTCATCTTGCATATCAAAGATTTTGTAATAGTCATATGCGATCTGCCCCCTTATGTCGCCCCGTTACCTTAGTAGGTTGTATGCTATTTATATTAATATTGGTATCGTATGCTATTTATATTAATACTACATTACAGCCATCGATCCTTTACCAAATCGAATCAGCTTAAACTAAGCCAAGGGGTCCAATAGACATAATTTTGTAAGAATGCTTTGTCGTTTTATTTGGTGCCTCTCAGCAATCTCAGAATTTTCACTCAAATTTATTGAATTTCTGCGCCCATACAGGTTATTTTTAGTTTTTGGCCACTATATCTCAAAAACTTCCACTAGTAACCAACACATTTGGTTATTTTGGAGACTATATGGAAAATTTATGTAGTAGAATTTTCACTATAAATTTTTGATTTTCTGTGGCCATTTAAGTTATTTTCAGTTTTTGGCCAATACCTCAAATTGAGAAAATTCTAATCCTTAGATTTTCCCTAAATTTTCCATATTGTCTCAGTATGATATAAGCTATTAGCAATCACTGCGTAATCAAAGAAACAAAAACTGGAAAAAATTATTAAAGACAAGATTAGACTCGGATTACTCAAATTACGTGAACGTTTGCAATGCATTTTCGATCATGTCTCATTAACTCTATAATTTTTTTTGTTTTTATTTATAATTTATATTACAACTGATTAACAAATCATTTAGTTAGTAACTTATCTTTCTTAAATAAATATTCACATTTGACGGGCAGTAACCCAATCGTTACTCCAGTTTGAATTTACATAATTTATATTATTTCTCTGTCCTGATTAAATACAACTGCCCAGTTCAAAAGGTTTCTGCCTTTGAAGTCTTCTTACTGCATTGGTGGTGTCCAACAAACTTCATATGTCTGCATTTTGGGGCCGAGATATCCGCTGAATGTGTTTCTTTGCATGATTTTTTATTTTTTCACTGACATATTCCATGTTTAAGTCCCTATGTAGGTTATCATTTCTGATGTACCAAGGCGCGTTGACAATGCCACGCAGCACTTTGTTTTGAAAACATTGTATCATTTGTGTATTTGTTTTCTTGGTACAACCCCAAAGTTGAATATATCATAGGTCCATACTGGTTTAAGTATTTGCCGATATAATAGCAATTTATTGTGCATTGTAAGCTCAGAATTTCTACCTATTAGCCAATACATTTTCTTATATTTGATGTTCAATTCTTCATTTTTCTTTTTAACATGCTCTTTCCATCTAAGCTTGCAATCGAGGGTCATGCCGAGGTATTTGGCTGTAGTTGCATTTTGAACCTGCCTTGAAGTGAGTTCTACTGGAATCCAGTTAACTTCCTGGTTTGTGAAGTTTACGTGAACCGATTTTGCTTCGTTTAGGCTAATGCGCCATTTCTTTGTCCAGCTACTCACTGAGTCGGTTGCTTGTTGAAGTTTTGTCGTTGCTTCTGACATACACTTTCAAGTTGTCAGAGTAGCTGTATCGTCTGCAAATGTTGCTATGGTAGCACCTTCTGTATTTGGCATATCTCTGGTGTACAAGCTGTACAGTATAGGACCCAGCACGCTACCTTGTGGTATGCCTGCTGCTATTCTCTTTAGTTCAGAGTACTCTCCGTTATATTTTACATGGAAATGCCGATCTGCGATGTACGATTTAAGAATTTGATAGAACTGTTTAGGTAGATCTCGATGCAATTTAAATTCAAGTCCTTGGTGCCAAACTTTGTCGAAAGCTTGTGCTTCATCTAAGAAGATACTGGAAAATATGTTCTTTTTCTCAAGTGCGTCTTCTATTATGTCCGTTATTCTGTGAACTTGTTCTATCGTAGAGTGATTTTCCCTAAATCCAAATTGGTGGGGTGGAATTAAATTTCGTTCTTCTATTATTGGCTTGAGCCTCTTGAGCAGTAACTTTTCAAATAATTTTGAAATGACAAGAAGTAGTGAAATGGGCCTGTACGACTTTTTGTCGTTTGCTGGTTTGCCTGGTTTAGGAATCATAATTACTTCAGCAACCTTCTATTGTTGTGGGACATATTTTAGTCTGAAGGCGGCATTGATTATTTGAACCAATTTTCGTAATCCTTTCTCGGGAATGCCTTTTACGACTTTACCAGTAATTAGATCGTAACCTGGAGCTTTTTTCGCATTTAAATTGTACTTGATCTCCTCTTTCAATTCCTGTAATGTTCAGATCGTATATTATGGTCATCAATTTTGACAATTGTTCTTATGTTTTCATCTGCAGTTTGCCTGGGTAACGGTTGAAAGGTTTCTTCCAAGTGATCCGCAAATAAAATGAGTTTTTGCTTGTCACTTTTGGCCCAGATTTCTTCCTCATTTTTAATAGGCGGCACATGCATTTTGGTCCTTTTTAATCCCTTTGTTGCTTTCCAAAGAGAGTAATCAGTGTCTTTATGCTCAGTGAGACCACTTAAGTATTTGTTAATAGTTTCGTTCTTAATTTCTTTTATAAGTTGTTTCAGTTTATTGCACAGACAATTGAGGATTTTTTTGTTTTCCGGAGCGCGTGTCCTTTGCCAGGTCTTTCGTGCCTTTCGTTTCTCTCTAACTAGTTCCCTGACTTCAAGAGGGTAATTTTGATTCCTACGGGATTCGGTATGATTAGTAGGTGGACTTTGGCATGCTGCTTGTTGAATAGTACTGTTAAGTACCTCCAGTTCGTCTTCTAATTGTACCGTTGTTTTAATTGGCATTTGAAGGTCTATTTGCACTTCAATTAGTTCTTGGAATAGGTCCCAGTCAGTTTTATTATTTGTTAGCTTAGGCAAGTTATCCTTGTTAATTATCATTGTGCTGAGTGTCATGATAACTGGTGAATGGTCAGAATATATCCCCTCGCTGTTTTCGAGGCACGTGTAGTCCTCGGTAATCCCTTTCGTTACATAGAAATCAATGAGATCTGGTATTTTATTTAGATCAGAAGGCCAATATGTTTGTTTACCTCCAGAATGGAACTCGCAGTTGTTTACCCGACCTGCTTCGAAAAGCTCTTTTCCTTTGCGGGTTGTAAGTCTTGATCCCCAATAGGTGTTTTTGCATTAAAGTCACCACCAATAATAAAATTGGGTCCTAGTGATCTAAAGAGTCTGTTATAATCTTCTTTGTTTAGATTATAGCGTGGTGGGCAGTAGATAGATGAAATACTGTATTCATTATTTTTACTAGTTTTGACTTTAACCGTTTTAACTTGCATACTTTCTTCTTCGATACCAGGTTCTTCATAGTGTTTGATATTCTTTTTCACTATTACTGATGATCCTCCCCACGCGTTTCCTACTGGGTGAATAGCATGATAACATTCATAATCGCGTATTTTAATAAATGATGTTTCTGTCAAATGACTTTCCGATATAAGGCATATATCTATTTTCTCTAAATTTAGCAAGAATTCTAACTCTGGAACATGCTGTGCTAGTCCGTTCGCATTCCAGGTGACAATTCTTAATGTTCTGCTCATTTTAATATACGAGGGCTGTTGCTCCGTTAGTGGTTTTTTGCTTTTCTAGACGCTTATATAAAGCTTCTAGACCACGCTCTTGCTTTGCTAGTCTAGCATTTATTGCTTCTATGCTTCTGCATATCCTTTCGAGAGGGTCATCAGTAATAGCATTAGATGATTGTTGTACAATTTGCGAGTAGGTTTTCCGCCCTGTACCTATAACTAGTGGCTTTGGCTCCACTTGGTTTTTACTTACTTTCTCACTGGCAACCTTAGAGCTTTGAGAAGGATTCATTTTGTTTCTTAGCCTTTGAAGTTCTTTGGCTACTTCACATCCTCTGTAATTCGCAGGATGATGCCGTTTACAGTTTATGCATTTTGCAGGGTTGTTTCTACTTTCTTTACACTCTTTTGCGTTGTGTTTTCCACCACATTTTACTCATCTAGGCTCCCGTGGTTGAAACCTTGGAATTTTTTGCATTGAGGTATTAACCGCGTATTTTTCTTTAGGGGTTCTATTTTAACCCTCATATTTAGTATTTCTTTGATGTTGAACATTTTTTCAACTTTCTCCTTTTTATTAAAAGTAAGCATAAAGAGTGGGAGCCCTCTTTTTCTTACTTCATTGTTCTCACCTCTCTCTCGTTTTAGGATATTTACTGCATCTTCTATTTGCAGATCTTTTGCATTTAGGTCCTCCATTATATCCTCCTTCTTACAAGTTGGATGAAGGCCTCTGGCCATAACCTTAATTGCACGGTTGTTTTTATCTTCATATGTGAACCATTCTTTACCTTCCTCGTTGAGCTTTGTGGCTAGAGCTCTATATGTATCGGAATCTGGTGTATTGATTTTCCACACGTTATAGTTTAGTGACACTACTCTGTACTCCTTAGTGGTCACAGATTTCGTTATATTTTGTATACTAGCAAATTCTGTTACGCCGAATACATTAATTGGCGGAGGCGCCTTTTCTTTCGGTGCAACCTTTTGTTGTTGATTTTCTTGCTGTTGTTTTTGTTGCTGATGTGCTGGATTAGTCTTAGTAGTACCAGTTACAATAGCTTGAGATTGTTCTCCAACTGCAGGTGAGCATTCCGCTCTTCGTTTTTTGGTAGGTCTTTTTTCCTGTTCCTATTCAGTACCCAATCTGCTGGATTAGTCTTAGTAGTACCAGTTACAATAGCTTGAGATTATTCTCTTTAAAAAATTGTGTTAGTAATTTAGCACAGACACAATGCTGTTCCAAATGTCGATCTCCTACGGAATATTTCCATCAATATGGCAAGACTCCTTTATAATTCCAACCCATAAAAAGGGATGTAAATCAGACATCTCTAACTATAGACCAATTGCGAAACTGTCCTGTATCCCCAAGTTATTCGAGAGTATTGTGTACGATTCTCTTTACTTCCAATGTAAAACATTGTTTTCAATGAATCAGCATGGCTTCCTTAGAGGACGATCTACTACAACCAATCTGACCGTTTTTACATCTGACACTTTGAACGTTATGGAAGTTGGAAAGGAAGTTGATCAGCAAGGCGATTGGCAGGGTTTAAAATAAGATAATTGTGTTTGAACTCAGGGCTCTCGGTTGCGGACCTAAATTCTTACTATGGGTGGACTCTTATCTGAGGGAACGTAGTTATCAGGTGATCTTTAAGTCATCCATATCTTTTGAAGCTAATTCCGGGGTACTGCAAGGCAGTCATCTTGGGAATATTTTATCATCTTATCCATCAACGATGTTGATTTCATTATTAAAAACTCGTCAATTTCTATTTATGCAGACGATATGAAAATTTACAGACAAATTTCAAGTTCCATCGATGTTAACCTATTGCAGAATGACGTCAATAACTTCACAACTTGGTGTACTAAAAGTAATCTAGATCTGAATGTGAGCAAATGCAAATTCATAACATAGAGTATACCATCAACAGCGCTGTTGTTGTAAACGTTAAAACCATACGGGACTTAGGAGCAATCTGTGACCGCGAACTTAACTTTAGAGATCACATCGATTTTATTGTTAACATTCTAAGGAATTTTTGAACCCATATGTTACGACTGGTCTCTATATGACATTTGTTCGGCCCCTGCTCGAGTATGCTAGTCAGGTTTGGTCCCCACAACGTAGATTTTTGCGCTTGGCTCTGCGTGGATTACCTTGGGTGGCCGGCTATAATTTGCTTCCTTATCTTGACCGCTTGGAGCTTATTAACCTAAAGCCACTAAGTAAGCGACGATCTGTTGCCGACATCGTTTTCATTCATCAACTTTTATCTGGCGGTGTAGATTCTTCAGGTCTACTCGGAAAAGTAAATCTTAATGCAAATGCTCGCGCTTTCAGAACGATACCAGCTTTTAGAATTGCTCCTCATAGAACGACCTACGGCCAGAACGAGCCTATTACGAGAATGCTGCGTGAGACAAATAAATATTTCGAACTTTTTGACTACCACATTAGTAAAGTCGCTATTAAGAAATTATTATTTGCTACAAAGCAATTTTTGTTTTACTTTTAGATTAATTTTTTTCTTTTTATCTATTTGACTTAAATACTCCATTGAGTATTTATAATTTTTAGCATTTTTTTCTTTTTGCTCTCTTCATTGCGTTTCTTTTAATTTTATTTTTGTTTTACTTTGTTTATATTTCTTTTTTTCTCCTCTTTTTTCCAGTTTTTGCTTGTTCTAAGTAAACCAGCGGTCGGCCTCTCCTTTTTTGCGGCGGGGTATCATTCTCCTAAATTTAGTACATATAGATTCAGCCTTTTCATTTTCCTAATCATAGCTCATTAAATACATTTTTATTTCGATTAATTGGTAATAACTTATTTTTGCTGTTTTCTTTTCGTCAAATTTTTAATTTAGTAGAATGATATCCTTGTTTATAATTTCCCCGGAATTATATTCAAAAAAATAATAATAGTGTTGATGGTGACTCCCCGCGTGCGGTCAGGGACGGGTGATTGATCGTTGGGAATTATTATTAGAAAAACAGCCAAAAGTATTGGTTACTGGTAGAAGATTTTGAGATATTGGCCAAAAACTGAAAATAACTTATATCGCCGCAGAAAATCAAGTCCAATTGAAATTCTAGTCCATAATTTTTTCCGAATTGTCCCTGTATGCCATGCAAATTTTACAAAATTTAATTAAAAAATAGTCGAGTTCCCTCCAGTTTAAAATTTATTTATATCGTGTAGAATGTACAAATACCATTTTTCATAAGAAATGGTTATGATATGGCCAGTTTAGTCTAGCATGAACAGATCCTAGAATTCTGTCCAAAATTTACTTCTCTGATCAACACTACTATCTAAATTTCATCGTAATTCGTTAAGAAATGGCAGAAAAACGGAAAATTGTTAAATTTCAAGATTTCATATACCAAGTTCCTTTACTTCGGGGATCAATAAATTTGTCTTTTTAAGGATCACTTTCAATATTTTATTCCGCTGAGATGTTTTATTTAGTGAAAAAGTGATACATAATGAATAAAAAAATTCCGCTGGTAATTACATAACAACTTTACGCTGTCAAATTTCCGTCATCTTTACAGCATCCCATATTGGTCGATGTTTAGAGATTTTCGATTTTACCTTGGTCTAACATAGGTTTTCTATTAATAACAGGTAATTTCGATCGGTCTACCGGAAGTGGCAGCTTCCGTATTAGTTTTTTAATTTTTTAAATATTTTGGAAAGTATATCATTTACAAGAAAAACGATTGTAAACTAAAGATCAATTTTCTCCTGTCTTGATGATTAGAGCCGTTGTTAATTCCAGTATTTTTCATGAGGACTACCACCGCCGTTTACAATTGCATTCGCTATTCTAGTTTAGAATGTCATTGTTAAATACAATTTTCAATCAGTTTTGGAGGAATACTTGATCGGGGTAGTTTATAGATTCCAAAAAATCACGTACTCGCGAACTTTGAGATGAATACGTTTGCTAGTGTATAACTTAACCACCCGACCACCAAGTGTTATATCCGTGTGCAGACTAGGATTTGTTACAGTACGTTTAGACTTGTTTGACAAATTAACAAGTAACGGGGAAAAAATTGACGATATCCTTTTATACGATTTCTTTGCAACATTCATAATCGATTTTCTAACATATCCCTACGATATCCTATGTATGTTGGTTGGAAATGGGATTATTGAATGATTTTTGGAAGAAGTTCTGGAATATGGCCATGTGGGACGGAACTCGGTAGTTTCATAACCGATTATGATGGGATTGGGTATGTTGGATGGAAATGGGATTATTGAATGATTTTTGGAAGAAGTTCTGGCATATGGCCATGTGGGACGGAACTCGCTAGTTTCATAACCGATTATGATGGGATTGGGTATGTTGGATGGAAATGGGATTATTGAATGATTTTTGGAAGAAGTTCTGGAATATGGCCATGTGGGACGGAAATCGGTAGTTTCTTAACCGATTATGATGGGATTGGGTATGTTCGATGGAAATGGGATTATTAATAATTTTTGGAAGAAGTTGTGGCACATGGCCATGTGGGACGGAACTCGGTAGTTTCTTAACCGATTATGATAGGATTGGATATGTTGGATGGAAATGGGATTATTGGTTGATTTTTGGAAGAAGTTCTGGAATATGGCCATGTGGGACGGAACTCGGTAGTTTCATAACCGATTATGATGGGATTGGGTATGTTGGATGGATATGGGATTATTGAATAATTTTTGGAAGAAGTTCTGGAATATGGCTATGTGGGACGGAACTCGGTAGTTTCTTAACCGATTATGATGGGATTGGGTATGTTGGATGGAAATGGGATTATTGAATGATTTTTGGAAGAAGTTCTGGCATATGGCCATGTGGGACGGAACTCGCTAGTTTCATAACCGATTATGATGGGATTGGGTATGTTGGATGGAAATGGGATTATTGAATGATTTTTGGAAGAAGTTCTGGCATATGGCCATGTGGGACGGAACTCGCTAGTTTCATAACCGATTATGATGGGATTGGGTATGTTGGATGGAAATGGGATTATTGAATGATTTTTGGAAGAAGTTCTTGAATATGGCCATGTGGGACGGAAATCGGTAGTTTCTTAACCGATTATGATGGGATTGGGTATGTTCGATGAAAATGGGATTATTGAATAATTTTTGGAAGAAGTTCTGGCATATGGCCATGTGGGACGGAACTCGGTAGTTTCTTAACCGATTATGATAGGATTGGATATGTTGGATGAAAATGGGATTATTGGATGATTTTTGGAAGAAGTTCTGGAATATGGCCATGTGGGGCGGAACTCGGTAGTTTCATAACCGATTATGATGGGATTGAGTATGTTGGATGGATATGGGATTATTGAATGATTTTTGGAAGAAGTTCTGGAATATGGCTATGTGGAACGGAACTCGGTAGTTTCTCAGCCGACTATGATGGGATTGGGTATGTTGGATGGAAATGGGATTATTGAATGATTTTTGGAAGAAGTTCTGGCATATGGCCATGTGGGACGGAACGCGCTAGTTTCATAACCGATTATGATGGGATTGGGTATGTTGGATGGAAATGGGATTATTGAATGATTTTTGGAAGATGTTCTGGAATATGGCCATGTGGGACGGAACTCGGTAGTTTCATAACCGATTATGATGGGATTGGGATACTGTTAAAGTTAGCTGAAAGTTTCCAGTCGAAAGATAATGCAGATAGTGTCTTGAATACAGCAAAAATCAGTCACGAACTCTAATTTAGGAGAATTTAGGATCGGGTTATATCATTCGGGTGAAGGAGAAATTATTTCAGTTTATAGGAATATAAAAATCGATAAGAGCGAGATTATAAAGAGAGTTTAACTTTCGGCTGAAATAGTCAAGACACTATCTGGATTATTTCGGCTGGAAACTTTCGGCTAACTTTAACTGTATCCCAATCCCATCAGAATCGGTTATGAAACTACCGAGTTCCGTCCCACATGGCAATATTTCAGAACTTCTTCCAAAAATCATCCTAAAATCCCATTTCCATCCAACATACCCAATCCCATCATAATCGGCTAAGAAACTACCGAGTTCCGTCCCACATTGCAATATTCCAGAACTTCTTCCAAAAATCAGTCAATAATCCCATTTCTATCGAACATACCCAATCCCATCATAATCGATTAAGAAACTACCGAGTTCCGTCCCACATGGCAATATTCCAGAACTTCTTCCAAAAACCATTCAATAATCCCATTTCCATCCAACATACCCAATCCCATCATAATCGGTTAAGAAACTACCGAGTTCCGTCCCACATGGCAATATTCCAGAACTTCTTCCAAAAATCATTAAAGAATCCCACTAATTTTTTGATACCACGCATAAAACCTTTCTACGATAAATTATCCACGAAAAACTGTTCTACTATAAATTGTCCCACGATAAATTGTGTCGACGGTAAATTGTGGCCACGATAAACTGTTCTACGATTAAATGTTCACGTTAAATTAAAACACGATAAATTGTTTACGATAAAGGGACCGTCATCCGATTTTTAGACGGTACATGCACTGATAATGCAAGTCATTCTCAATATAGATACGCCTAAAAGTATGCTGGAACCAATAGCGTGCAGAACTCGCAGGCGTAATCATCGTTCTGATGGTATAAAAATACAATGATGCCTACAGTGTGTAACTAAAGTTATTTAATATACGCAATGCGTAACTGGAACGCACGTTACAGAAGTTCTAATTCAATTTTGAGTCTGAGTGAAAAAGACCATTAATCGCCATTTCAGAGACTTAGACTCAGGTTCCGTTAGTACCTAAAAGAGGTTGTTATATTTTTTTTTTGTGAACGGCTACTAACATGTTTTCCCAGAGATTTGGACTCAGGTTCCGATAGAATCTGAAATTGGGCGTTAAATTGCTCATTCAACCAACCTAGTTGGCACTTCTTAACCAGGACAGCAAATTTGTTAGAATTTTTTTCAATTTTGAGTTTCAGTGAAAAAACGACCAACCATTAACTCGCCTTCCTAGTGATTTGAACTCAGGTTCCGATTAAATTGCTCGCTCGACCAGCCTAATTGGAACTTCCTAACCTGAACAGAAAATTTGTTTCGAATTTTTGTATTTCAATTTTGATTTTGAACAAAAATGGTGAAGACCATTAACACGCCTTCCTAGAAATTTGGACGTAGATCCCGTTACAATCTAAAATACATTGCCACATTGCTCATTAACCAGCCCAGTTCGAACTTTCTAACCAAGAAGGCGGGACGATCTTTTGTGTTACAATTTTGAGTTTGAGCCGAAATGGTAAACGGTCATTAAAATGCCTTCCAGGAGATTTGGACCCACGTTTCGTTAGCAGCCTAATTGAAACTTCCTAATCAGAATAGTAAATTTGTGATGTTTCGTATTTCAATTTTGAGTTTGTGCGAAAATGGTAAACTTCGATTAAAACGCCTTCCCAGAGATTTGGACTAAAGGTCTGTTAGCACCTGAAATAGGATATAAAATTTCTCATCCAGCCAGTCCAACCAGAACTTCCTATACAGGAAAGCAAATTTGTTTCGAGTTTTGTATATCAATTTTTAATTTGATCGAAAATAGTAAATGGCCATTAACATGCCTTCCCGGAGATTTCGACTCAAGATATATACGATATCACACAGAACAGATTGTTATATTTCTCATCCATTGAGCCCAAATATGACTTTCTAACCAAGATAATAATCATAATACGAATATTTGTTTCTGTATATTACGATAACCGTATATGTATATATGACTAATAATAAATCTAATCAGTATTCGCATTGGAATAATTGATTAATTATTGTACTTATTTTAGTTTTAGGTTTTAGTTTACACTATCAATTATAAGGTGTGCAACTTTGAAAATTTATTTATGTAAAATAATTATTAAGCATTATGAATAAAAGTTTTATTAATTTATATTCTAGAATCTGGTAGGAAAATAAATATTCCACTAAGATTTGTATACGTACACGTGTAAAAAAAAATATAAAATCGGCATGCAGATGTTCAGTGATTAAAGTCATACACATCTCTTATGATTGCTTTATAAAATGCGAGGTTGCCAAACTACGAAAGCTCTCAAGTTCACAATAATCTCTATTGGGACTTTTATTACTGCCTGCTATATTGGTACATTTAGCTACTTTTAATATAACTTTTTATTTTCAGATTTTCTACGAAGTTCTCAAATCAATCTTTCTTAAAGTAGATTTGTCTATCCATGCCACTTCTCCTACACTTAAATATTGCACAAAAATGTTGTCACCTAATCTGATAACATTTTGTTTGCAGTTATCGAATCGGGTTATTTTGAACATTGTACTCGTTTTCACCTGCCTTTATGCTTATTACTTGCATGGTGAAAGTTACTGTCCAATATCTAAGACTAATGTAAAAACTTTATCAAATAACACAACGAAAGCATTTTCATACATCATTTGGATCTTATCTAACATAACTAATAATAATCTTCTTAGATCATTTAAAAAAATTATTTAAACTAAAAGTTTTATTTAAATCCGCGGGAAAATTTTAAGAAATTGGTTAATAAAAATCCCATTATTGGAAATGATTACAAATCTCATTTCGAAATGATCATTTCTCAATCAAAACGGAAAAATAAATATAATTTGCGTACGTCTTATTTAAGTCCCCTCGTCCCTCCCATCAGTACCATCACCAAAATTATATACAAATTTGTTATTTTATAAAATTTGTATAAACAAATTATACTTTAAGTCCCTCATTAAAAAACAATAAAATATTTTTTTTTTCATTTCATGCTTATTTATTTATATTGCTTAAATAAATTTTCAGATTAAATAAGAACAGATTTTGTGTTGCGCGAAATGAAATGATAAACGCTCGAAGAGAGAAGTTGAAGGAAAGAAAATTAAAGTTCTATGAGCTTTTCCGTTAGCTTTTGTGAAAAATATTTTTTTTATTTAATTTTTCAAATTAATAATTTATACTTAATTTCACTAAATCAACAAAAACACAATTTTTTTTTTACAAATTTGGAAAATTATTTTTGATTGATCTACATTATGTTGATGTTCATACCAGAATTGTTAATGAAGCTAATGGTTATTATGGGCATAGTAGCACGACGTTAAACGTGGTACGCATTTGGCAGTTAAAGGTCCAAATGGGATCCTTTTCATGTGTGTACATTTCCGTTTTACATATATTCAGTTTTTATCTTCACTGAGGAAGGACTGCAGTAAGCCCACTTTATTTTTATTATTTGTAAAAATATACATTTTGTTATCAATCGAACTTTGAGCTTATCGCCTCCATTGTATACAGAAAAAAGAAGAGCAATTTCGAAGGCACAAGAGAAGATATTTTCTTTGGACGTACCAATGTTTCACAATTATTTCACATTTACCAACGAAGAGAAAAAAGTACGAAGTAAGAAATGTGTTAAATCTTTGAGATACAAAAAGATGGGTAATATTTTGTAATTGGAGGTTGGAATAAATATGGATAACCAATCGCTCAGTAGTAGAAATCAACAATCGATTTATTCATGAATTGTGTTTGTGTGTCCGTCTGCCAAAATCGAATAAAGCGATCGAGACTGTATCGTAGTGGTCTAAACACTTTACGTTTTCCGCAATGTGAACGTCAATGTTAATATTTAAAGCACCACCCCTAAATACATCTCAAATGTAGACCTACTTGGGCCGGATATACCCAATATTTCTGAAAAGTAGAAAACTTTAAACCTCTTTAATTAGGAATTCCATCAATACATGAATTAAATCTAAGAAAGCGATGAAAATGTTTTTTTAAATATTTATTGCCAGAGCCATCTATGATTTAAAGAGCCGTAATATTAAATAGTGTATTTTGAATAAATATTTGTGATGAAAATTAGATTGAGTAATTAAAATTTTTATTTTATATGATCAGGAAAATATTCAAAAAACACATATTTGAAAATCAGCCATTATTATTCAATATTTAATTACTGAAACTGAATTAAAACGAGGCATAATTTGATTGGTTTGCTTTAGAAATGAACTTTCTGTTTAGTTGTGTTTTTCTCCTCTTACTAACCAGTAATAAACTGTTATGTTTGATAAATCATCTTGGATGATCTCATCGATATGAATTTGGGAATAAAACGAAATGTTTTGTTATAATTTGACAAAAAGCATTCACTAACAGCAGTTTTCATGAATCTGAAATTTTTTTACCTTATTAATACCTCGAATTCGTTAATTGAGTTGTTGTCGTTCCAAGTGATAATAAAAATCTGTTAGTTGTATGACAAGTTATCCAATTTGCACACCAATAAGTGACTTGAGGCAAAATAAACTAATAAAATTTTAGTTTTGAAATATGTTGTATTTGGAGGTGCCTAGCAAAAACATAAAAACGCCGATTGGGCTTGAAGTAAATGCGGTAGTTAACATAATCCATATTTTGACCAAGCACTGGATTTATAGTAAACGAGTCACTTAGAACGACAAATTTCACAACTAACGGAAGCGACATGTAAATTCATCAATCAAATTAAAATTTCTAATGAAAATTTTCATAAGATTATGTTACCAAATATGTGTTAATTTCGTAATTATGTGTTATTTATCATTTCGGTTTTTATTTACAAAAATGTATTTAAAAATATTAATGTAAGCTGATTTTTATGAGAATGAACACAAGCTTCCCCTCTATTTAAAGCTTACGATAAAAAATTGGCGGAATTTTACGGCTCTTATATCTAGGTGGCTCTGATATTTTCTCTATTTCTTGAAGCTTGTCCTAAATGCTGTTTACTAGATTTTAACTCAATATTCTTCATCTATACATATAACGTTGCTCAAAAAGTCTGTGAAGAAAAACTTATTTAATAAAAGTGGGATATTTTACTTTATTAAATTTAAAAATAAAATTATTTTAAAATTCCTATTTTCCTCAAATCGTTTATATACTTTTTGTATTTCGGGTCAATATGACCCGAACTTTTATTAATGTCATTGAACTGTAACTAATGTCAATTTAAACATTTTGCAAAATGAAAATTATATTAAATAAAATGATTATTTTATTAAATCATGCTTTCAGCAAATAACAAAATATAATAAAATATTAAAAATAAAAATATTAAAAAATTGTTTTACTTGTCTTTTTATCATTGGATGAAGGGCCAAAATTATATTTTTGCTGCCGAATTTGAGGCGTATTGGCCTGTGTACTTCTTTTAACTTTTTAGAACCGTTTTCACAATAAGGTATCCTGAGTCGGGTTTTGGCTCTACTAGACTCCTCCAATGCTTCTCTAAGAATAAGCGTCTTTTGACGTTTTTTCTGAGGTATCAAGCATGTTGTAAAACAAAGTCATCAGCCATCGCTTTGTTTGTCTTCTGCATATATATTTGAGGAATAACTTCTTGGGTATCAACGGCACCTTAAGTTTTATTATAATCCAGGATCATTTTGGCTTTTTGTCATCGCTAGAACTTACGACGGCGTCTCTGCGTTTTGTACTCATTAACGTTACCGACTGGTTTTCTTTTAGGTACAGTATGTGCAACAAGAGGGTGTACGGCAAAAAACTAAGTAAAAATAAAACTACAGTTTCTTTTTTGTTTTTATGATGAAAGTTTGTTGTATTTTCTAGGGCGCTATCAACGAATACATAGTAAATTTACCATTACTGTTAATAATTGCCTGGCTAATTTTTGCCGTACTAGCAACCAAATTTTCTGCATACTTTGGTGATAAATTTTTCCATACCTTCTGGACAAGTCGCGCTAGAGCGCTCAAATTTTTTATGTGGTACATCTTCAGCTTTATCTTCATGAGTGCTCATGAATTTTGATCGGATTTTAATTAGGTGACTCAGACGGCCAATCCAATGTTGTGATACCATTTTTGAGTTTAAATTCCGAACAGAGTATGCTATAGTGTTTTGGATCGTTGTCTTTTTGCAAGAAGCAATTAGAGTTCCCCGATCTAAAGCATTTAAGGTCACATGGTAACAAACCTCGTGAATAAATTTTATTCATGAAAAGTGCGTTTAGGTTGTAACAGAATTTCATCTAATTCTGGTACTGGCCAGTTTGGTGTTTGTCATCAGGAATAGAAGAATATTATTAGAAAAATCCTTAAATTACATACTTTTTACGCTATTTGCCGTAGGCACTTGGCGAAACACACTTATACTTAATAAACACATTTTTATTAATCACTTGTTTTTGTTTCGCAGAATAATGGTATATGGTATAATAATGGTATATGGTATAATGAAATATGGTATATTCTGCGAAACAAAAACAAGTGATTAATAAAAATGTGTTTATTAAGCTTAAATTACATGACTTATATCGGAATCTCAAAAAATATTAGCAGAAAAAGGGAAACTGAAACCAGTAAAAGAGGAGTTTTTTTACAAGATGGAAGGAAATTCCTTGACACTGGTGTTGGTTTTAAAATTGAAAAAACAGCACACCCGTCAAAGTTGTGATTTCTTGAGCAAGAACGGAATAAGTGCCATTCAGTAGAGTGGGATGGATGTCAACAATTATTTATAGCATAGAAAAATACTTGTTCCGAAACGAGTTTAAAATTATTGTTTCGTTTAAACTGAGTTAATTTAATTTCCTTTTTTCAGTCAGTATCACTTCAGCGCCAAGAAATGATTCAAAGGAGGTAGCTGCATACAATAATATCAACAGTTCAAAGTATCCTTTGTGTCATTGAAAAGATTTTCAAACCATTTATGGTATTTAAGTGATACTCCCATCATCTCTTTCAATTTTCGATGAGGATCAAGACAGAGAAAAAGGAACAGCAATGGTTCGAAAGTTAGAAGATAGAAATCTATTTAAAGTTTTAAATCTGATGAAAGCGGCCTTACCTGAGAATGGGAAATATACCCAAGTAGAAGATGTTGTGAAGTTGTGTCAAGAAATACAAAGCAGTTTTTAGAACGATGTTTATTTTCGATGTTTGTTTGGAACGATGCCACATTTTATATAAAAAAAACACTCTGATGCATGGAAGGATGACACGGAATATGTAAAAATGCAAGAAATTGTAAGAAAATTTCACATACTAATTGATGTTGCTGGAAGAGGAATTGGTCTCATTAAAAATTATATCGCGATTTTAACGCATCAAGAGGAATAGAAATACTAAATACTACAAGTTGTAGAAGATCACTATAAGACAATTTATTTAGTAACAAAAACAAATATTAAGGCTCAGGCATGAAATGTGTCTCTATTTTACATATTTTCCGAGGCCTTTAACCAAAATTTCATCTTTTAAAAATATGGAATCTACCTTCTTTGTGACAAGCTATATATCTTAGAAACATATGTTGTTAATATTGTTAAAGCATGAATTAATTTTCAAAAACAGTACTAGTAACATTTCCTTATCTATTTATGTTTCCCTTTTAATTTTATTAATAAACTCTAACCATTGATTTAGCAAGTGGCAAAAAATTATTTGAAATTTGTCCCTTTTGGACGTTTGTATATCCCCAGACGACTGTATATCCCCAGTTGGTATTTTTTAGTTGTGATGACGTGCAAAGTCTCATTCTTTTCGTGTTTCGTTGCTCTATAACCACAAGTAGTAAAATTTGGACAAACATGATATGTACTATTTTAAAAATTAGCTGGAACTCACTCAGTTTTTTTTTTTAAAGAAACAGCCCGAAAACTAATTTTCTACTTCGCCAACCACCTTTTTTATCGTCCAAAGCTTATAATTTACATAAATGATAATTGCATCATTTATCAGTTATCCGACCACTAACACAATGAAACACACTTCGATTTATACTTAGCAGCGAGACGTTTTCGACTTAAATACATACTTCAACTCTGGGTTATATAACGACACAATTTCACAGCTCATCCCAATAGGCTTTTTAACAACGACTTCGCCTTGTCCTTTAAAGTAGAAGAAAGATAATTTGCTTATCTGTAGACTTTTGAAGCATTATTAGCAGCATTGAGTTAACTTATTTTGGACATCTAAGCAACACTACATCATTAATATTATACATACGTCAATTTCATATAATCTAATTGACAGGTAGATTGAACATAAACATCCACGAAAACAATACTTCATAATGTATTTCCAATCTACCACGACAACAAAGTTAACTTTATAAAAGAAACCTCCGAGGAAAAATGTTATAATCCTTTCCTTAATATAAAATCTATACACATAAAGTTTTTCGTTCACCTTTCGACGCATATACGACATACAGCAATACAACAGCTATAAGTAAACTTCCTTAATATTTATATAATTCTGGAACAAAATTTTTTTCAAACTTTATTTTTTTTTTTATAATAACCATCTTGTGTTAAATTTCAAACAATCGAAACAATTTTATTCCTTAAGTCGGTAACTTTTACAATACTTTTTCCTTGCTTCCCGCCATTCAACAAAAGGAAAAAAATAAATATTGATAATACTTTAAATCCATTTGCCAGTAGACAGTTAAAATTACTGGAAAAATATTATTGAAATGTTGGGTGTGTGTTTGAGGCGCGATTTTATTCAACAAATATGGTTTTTTGAGTTCAGTACCGTTTAAAAAATACAAAATCACCTCCTACTTGGAATGTCTATGATTGTGTGTTTGTAACCAATTTAATAATAAAAACCGAATGAAAATCATCATTAACTTTACATAGATCCTTGTTTATCTTGATTTCACACCATCGTGCGCGCGTATATCTCACCTCCGCGAGCACAAACGAATTTTTCCGCGATTTTTTTTATATCAATTTTAAGTGTTTCACTCAACTTCCTTTTAGGTTTTTTTTTTTTATTTATTTTATTTTCAATGGTTCAATATAAAGTTTCCATTCTTATATTTCATCGACATCATATCTCACTTGTATATTATTACGAGATGTACGAGAGGCAAAAAAAATTATAAAGGCGATAAAAATTTTAACGACTTATTTATATTCCATCAGCTATGTCTGTCTGTTTATTATAACAAAAAAAAAATTAAATGAAAATGAATAATTTTTGTGATAATATGAAACGAACTCTAAATGAAAATCGAATTCAAAGTGGAAAATGTAAAGAAGTTGAATATAAAGCGACGACTAGTACATAACGAAAGAAAGTTCCTTTTTCACTTACGAGTATATAGAGCTCTAAAAGAAGAAAATGAAGATGAAATTGTTACCCCCGAAAATAAAAGCATCAAGCACACAGAAGAAAATGATAACAATAATAAGTCGACTAACAAGCAAAAGAAGAAATTGGGTTTACTTATTTCATATAGGATGACAAAAAAGAAAATTCTGGGTATAATGAAAAAATTGATTTCATTCTTTTGATGATGATCATGAATATAGAAATATACGTAATAATAATAAGAATAATATAAGAAATTGATGATAACGCTGATAACAATGTTATTACTAAATTGTGATAGAGTAATTTTATATATTTTGAATTCTTTTTTATTTTAAATTAATTTCCTATATACTTTTCTTCTCAAACGACATGAATTTTCCAGCATTAAAAAATATATTTAAAAATTGGATTGTGGGAAAATAATAATACCGAGCATTATTATTATGACTAGGTTCATCCACTCATCGATTATCGGTTAAGTATATATTATTTGTGTATGTATGTTTTTATAGGGTGGAAACATTTATCCTTCGAAATGTGTTTGTTTTTTTGTATAACGCGCGCACCATTTCTTCGAAAATGAGTCTAATATTTTCGAACATAGAGCTATTTGTTGTTTCGTTGAACCTAAAAGACTAATTAACTAATATTAGATATTTCATTAAAAAAAGCCTTTTTATTGTTGAAACTATAGAATTAAATTTCTTTAACAGTTTGTGCTCACTGAATCTGATTGGAGGCGTATTCGTGTCTAGGTAGATGTCTTTTACAAACAAGCTAGAGTAGAATGTATGATTAATTGGAAGAATCAATCGTCCATTACAATTTAATTAAACGAGTTTAGTATCTCGAGCTATTTACGTAAACCTACAATTAACCAACCATTATAGATCCTGATATTTGTTCTCGTTAATACCAAGTCTGTCGCCAGTTTAAATTGCAAACAAACAACTCTAATAAAATTATAATATAATTAATGACTAAAACTATTATTAACAACCGATAGTCTTCCGATCTTTACTTGTAAAAGATGCTTTGTTACTTTTTATAATAAAATATGTACTTTGATAACTGTAAGGTATTCTTGGTTTACTTTGATAGGTGTAAGGTTTATTTTGTGAAGTTATGTTTATTTGTTTTTGATTTTAGGCTGTTAGTAAATGTATTAAAAACCCTGTTAAAAATTAAAATTTTGACAGGAAAATTAAAAATTATTTTTTATTCACCACAAAAATTTTTACGAACTCTAGACCGTCTATAAATTTTGACAGGATGTTAAAAAGACATAACCTCAGTTTTTTGATACGAGTAAATAATATGAGTAGCTGTTACAACAATAAAATACTTTTTCATTTATTTTATGCTTTCCTATAAAAATATAAATATGGATGGTCCACTGAATAAAAGCAACGAGTAGTTGAAAATGCCTAGAAATCCCAGATAGACTCGTTTCGCTGTGTAAATTAACAACGTCTGGGTCTGTATGTAGAATCGTAATTGAAGGAACTGTGTCAGACTCCTTTGAAATAACATCTGGCGTTCGACAAAGTGATGCACTCGCGCCTTTGCTGTTCAATTTGGCGCTTGAGTACGTAGTGAGAAAAAGCAACATCGAAACTTCGCGCTGTATATTTAATAAATCCGGCCAAATTCTTGGATATGCAGATGATATCGTGCTTCTTGGCCGAAGACCTAGCGATATCAAAGACAGTTTCATACCGCTCGATCGCTGCGCAAGAAGACTTGGTTTGGAGGTGAACAGCAGTAAAACCAAATATCTAGCAACACCCAGGAACATCTCTATGGCAAATCTCGGAATTGGCGACCACAATTTTGATGGTGTCGAAAACTTTAAATACCTCGGGTCAGTTATAACATCACTGAATGAAATGCAGGCAGAAATAAAAGCCCGAATCGCTGCCGGACAACGAGTTTTCTACGCCCAATCAAGATTATTGCGATCGAAACATCTATCGCAGTCGTGCAAGCTCGCACTTTATAAAGCACTAATAAGACCTGTGCTGACTTTCGGAAGCGAGAGCTGGACCATGACCTCTAACGATTGTAGATTGTTATCTACATTCGATACATTCGAAAGGAAGGTCATCCGTTCAATTTTTGGTCCAATTAAAGTTGCGAACAACGAATATCGGATTCGTATGAATCACGAAATAAAGCAACTCCTCGGAGGCAGCGATATCATCGGATTCATTAAATCCAATCGAGTGAGATGGCTCGGCCACGTTACAAGGTCCCCACAACAACGGATGATAAATAAAGTGTTTCACCAACAACCAGCCGGAGTACGTCGTAGAGGAAGACCCCGACTACGCTGGCGTGACGACATTGAACAAGATCTGCAAGCATTAGGATGTCGAAACTGGAGGACGAGAGCAATGGATCGTGATGGATGGAGGGCCATTGTGCGGGTGGCGAAATCCCTTCATGAGATGTGAAAACCAGAGAGAGAGAGAGAGTAGTTGAAAAACCATGAATTTTCATTCATGATCTCTGTTACGTCATCTGAAATGCTCCGTAATTTAGTATTGTAAAGGCTAAAATTTTAAACAATTATATTAAATAACAAAAACTATAATCATCCCGAATATATAAATATATGTAGTTACTTCTCTCAATTTCCTTTCGTATTTCCGAACAACAGCCTCATTATTTTTATATTTTTTATAATATAATAAAATTAAAAATAATATTGGAATATAGGTATTTCTTGGACAAGCGATTCATTTTTATGTGTCAAAATTTTAATACATTCACACAGCAAATTCAATTTTTTTGTTTAAAAATATTTCGTCACAAAAATTTTATTTTACCAAATTTTTAACACATTCACTAACGGCATTAATCAATATATAATTAAAATCAAAAAAATTCGTGAATCCCCTATTGAAAAACCTCAAAATCTCTAGGAACACAACTAACAAATTATTTTCAATTGGGCTTTTTAGTATTTTTCTAGTTTTACGCCAGTGTATCAAGTAGAAGATTAGCTAGTCTCGGGAAGGACTACCAGTAGCGTCATTACTCGTTTGACATTTAAACTTTTTTGTCATTTAGTTGTAGTTTTTTTTTTTATTTATTATTTTATTTTGATACAATCTTTAATTTTGCAAAACCGCACACCCCATTTTGTGAATCAAAGCTCATTCATAACGAGGATGCAGTTCATAGTTTTCTCCAAAAGTTGTATGTGCAATTTACAAGGTCAATTATAAAATGAATGTAAGTAATAGCTCCATTCATTATTGTCTTCAAAAGTTTGCAGTTGCTCTGAATTGCACCAGAAACATGCACGTTCGACATGCATACATATAGCCATTGTGTGATAACCAGCCCAGCAGCAAATACATCGAGTTTGTGCCAATAGCTATGAGGCCAAGCTCAATATTACCTTTCTTCAAATTCACGCAGCAACAACATTTTTTTAGTATATAGAGATATCTACATTTAAAAGACATTTTACACATCACGCGCTAGTTGTCAATCTGCCGTTCGTTAAATACTCGTACAGTGTGTATGATGAAAACTTGACACAATTTGCTAGCCATATTTCCAACACTTCAAGTAATAACTGATAGAAGTTGATATTTGGGAAACTCGGTACGGCTCAACTAACTTACAAATTAAATATCACAGTATCATAGATTCGCTATATTTTATTTTGAGAGTTTGAGATGATTTTTTATTCCGAAATGAAATTGAAAGAAAATTTTCGAGTAAATAGAAAACAAATCACAGAATTAGCGATCTCTGAACATTTGAGAAAAAAAAGATAGTGTGTTTTGAGACTGTTTTCCACAAGTCAAAAGTGTAGCCGTATCCATTTATCCATTTACATTTAGCATCTTCGGCAGAATGTCGAACAGTATACAATTTAACTGGTATTGGCAGATCGACGGTGCGAGAATTAGCATTGGATTTTTGCGAGGCAGTTGTTGAATCGCACAAACGAGATAGGTTTCCTTATTATTCATAGAAATATCTTCTTTTATAGAAGAGGCAACGGACCTGGTGATAATGGATTGTACTCAATTGTTCATGTAGCTGTTCAATTTAGGTAAAATAAAAAATAATCACTACATCACATCACGGATATAACAAAAATAATGAATTATTTTTAAATACATCATACTAAGAAATTTATTTTATGCTGTCGTGATCCAGACGTATGGTTGAAAATGCATTTTTGGAGGCTTGGAAATGGTACCTCAAAATACCACTTTGGTTAAAAAATCCTATGCAATTTTACCTGTAATCATCCAGCGCACACTATACTTTACACGGCGAGGATAACATAACTGCCATCGTTAGTGATAATAGTTCATGAACATTACGTTAATACTAATTAAAAATTTCAAATATAATTCCGTTTCATAATATATTTTTCTTTTTTTTTCTGTCACTATAAAAGTCATGTTTATCAATTTAAAAGTCAATTAAATGTCCATCTTGACATTGTTGTTAAAACCAGCGTTACGGAGAGCGTTACCGACACCAATAAGGATGAGACACACCAAGACGCAACATATTCCAAGTAGCACTGCAGTTTGTTTTGTTTTTGTTGTAAATCGAATTTAGTCAATCTTATCGAGGAAAGAGATGAAAATTGTTGCTGCAGTAAAACGTGTACACCGAATCATGTTTTGCTAATCCCTAGTCGGTCACCTCCACTAAGCTGACCATAAGTACTCTTTTTGGTTTATTTTACTCATTTCCTTTAGCAAATATAGTTAAAACATAATTCGAGTTTTCACCCTCGCTTTCTTTCAATACTAACAGAATATTATACTCGCAAGTATTGTGAACTATAAATTAAATTTCATGCACAATAGAATTTAGATAACTCTGGATTACCACAAATTCAGCCACTATATTTTTCGGATACCTGAAAAGAATCAGAATTGCCAAGTTCCTTGAGGAAAAAAAAACAAATTTGTTCAATTGTTTTTTCCTCTTTTCCTTAAATTCTAGAATATTTTATTTTAATATTTTGATTTAATTTGTTTTTTAACACAAACATATTATTGAACGGTTCATGTATTTAATTTTTAATATTGTATCTTTTAGGGGCTTGTTTGGTTTTCCTCAATTAATGAAAATTGTATATCTATGATAAGCACAAATTCTGTTAGTTTAGTCGCCATTTGAAAACGATTTAAGTGGTATGCACAAATGTGTGTATTGGTCCAAAATATATACAAAAATAATTTTTTGACATGATTCTCTTTCGGCACCCACACAATTGTGATGGCAAGCTGGAATGGGATGTATAAAAATTTGGGTGGTGTTAAAATTTTGGGGTGAATAAAAAAAATTCCTAGAACCCGATCGCAGTCCCGGTAGATGGCTACCGGGTTCAATTGTGAATCTAAACCATCCAAGAACCCACTCAAACACACACACACATGAAAATTCATTAAAATCGGTCCAGTCGTTTTATATATACACATAAAGATGGGGCGGGGGTGAAATTTTGGGGTAACCGCATAACTGATATGCAGTGTTGTGCGTCTACGCGTCTTTTGGAATTTTCGACGTCATGGCGTCGATAATGCGTCGACAATTGCTTTTGGCGTCGACAATGTAGACAATTGGCGTAGAATATGTCGAGAATGTCGATAATTGGTAGATAATTGTAGAATATTATATTGGTTTATGATTGTACATGTATTTTATAATACAAGTACATACATTAGTATTATTGTACATTAAAATAAGGAATGGCGTTTGTTATAAGTTGGCCGTATGACACTGATAATGCACTAGCATTGCCCGTATTAATTTTAATATTTAATACCAAGTTAAATTGTTGTTGAATTCGGAATAAACCAAATTGATGATTGTTTGGCTATTAAGCATTAGGGTCCACTAATACATTACAAATTCAACCTGAGTTTCCTGTATGCCTCAAGCACAATCAAATTACGATACGAGGCCTACAAATCTATACTGTTGCTTCGTGCGCAAAACTAGGAAACTTAGGACAAAAAGTACGTTCTGCAATAAATAAATAGAGACGCCGTGAACATTTTTACTTCAGCTTGAGCCACCCATATCGATAGTGCGATAGTTCACATTTCAAGCGTTCTTCCTTCTTGAAGGTAAGGCACACCGCTGCCACTTTCAATTCATCAAACTTAACTTGTTCATGACGAATGAAAAATATGGCCAAAAGTACTGTTCTACAATATTTCTCTTTCGAATAACAAGAGTGCTAAATTAGGGAATTCATCGTAAGATGGATTCTCATAATGTCCAGATTTAATCTAGTCTAACAAATTACGAAGGTTGTGTAATTTCAGAACTTCGGCCTTCCACCATTTGAACCTTTTCGATCTACAAATTTGTCCAACTGCTCTAACGAGTACAGCCTTCTTAGCCTTACTTTAACTGCGATTGTCAATTTTGAGTCAATTTTGCCTTTATTCCTACAGAGTATTGTTATTACTTGAAATCACCAGAAATCAACACAACTTCCATTCTAAATGGAATAAAGACATTCTGTAAAGTAATTTAAACTTGTCAATGCATCCTTTACAACTTTCATAAGTGTCGGCCCGACCTGAGTTATGTAAGTGTTTCTATTACGAGTCAATTTTGCGTTTGTTCCTACAGAGTATTGTTATTACTTGAAATCACCAGAAATCAACATAACTTCCGTTCTAAATGCAATTAAGACATTCTGTAAAGTAATTTGAACTTGTCAATGCATCCTCTACAACTTTCATAAGTGTCGGCCCGACCTGAGCTGTGTAAGTGTAGTTTAGGAGGCATTGACGCTAATGAAATAAAATATTATATACATATTTATGTATGTATTTATGTGCATTTCAAATTTCATTAAAATCGAATCGTATCTGAATCGTAATATTTTAAATAGAAGATCGGCTTGTTTTTATTTTTTTTATAAAATGCACGTGCTAGATTGCAACAACAATGCTGAAAAAATCAAATTATTTTCTACATGGTTTTTACTATTTAATCTAATATATATGTGTGTGTGTGTGTGTGTGTGCGTGCTATATAAAAAATGTTCTAATAGAAAAGGATGAACTGGTGCGCATGCCATTAGTCAGAGAATAGAGACTAACACAATTGAAAATGGAATAATGTTTATTTCAATCAGCTGATGCCTTGTGTTGTGACCTAAATTTGGATATTATGAAATAAATAGAGCATTGACCTATATACGGAAAATCTGAAATCGTTGAATATAAAGAAGTTAGAATTTATTTTACCTATGTGATAAATGCTAATGGAATTTAACTGTTATATATATGATGTTGAGAGAAGATTCAAGCTATTTACAACTTCCATACGTGTCGATCCGAACTGTTATGTGTAACTGTTTCTATTACGAGTCAATTTTGCGTTTATTCCTACAGAGTATTGTTATTACTTGAAATCACCAGAAATCAACATAACTTCCGTTCTAAATGCAATTAAGACATTCTGTAAAGTAATTTGAACTTGTCAATGCATCCTTTACAACTTTCATAAGTGTCGATCCGATCTGAGCTATGATAGTGTTTCTATTACGAGTCAATTTTGCGTTTATTCCTACAAAGTATTGTATTACTTGAAATCACCAGAAATTATCATAACTTCCGTTCTAAATGCGATTAAGACGTTCTGTAAAGTAATTTGAACTTGCCAATGCATCCTTTACAACTTTCATAAGTGTCGCCCCGACCTGAGCTATGTAAGTGCTTCTATTACGAGTCAATTTTGCGTTTATTCCTACAGAGTATTGTTATTACTTGAAATCACCAGAAATCAACATAACTTCCGTTCTAAATGCAATTAAGACATTCTGTAAAGTAATTTGAACTTGTCAATGCATCCTTTACAACTTTCATAAGAGTCGGCCCGACCTGAGTTATGTAAGTGTTTCTATTACGAGTCAATTTTGCGTTTGTCCCTACAGAGTATTGTTATTACTTGAAATCACCAGAAATCATCATAACTTCCGTTCTAAATGCAATAAAGACATTCTGTAAAGTAATTTGAACTGGTCAATGCATCCTTTACAACTTTCATAAGTGTCGGCCCGACCTGAGTTATGAAAGTGCTTCTATTAAGAGTCAATTTTGCGTTTGTTCCTACAGAGTATTGTTATTACTTGAAATCATCAGAAATTATCATAACTTCCGTTCTAAATGCAATTAAGACATTCTGTAAAGTAATTTGAACTTGTCAATGCATCCTTTACAACTTTCATAAGAGTCGGCCCGACCTGAGTTATGTAAGTGTTTCTATTACGAGTCAATTTTGCGTTTGTCCCTACAGAGTATTGTTATTACTTGAAATCACCAGAAATCATCATAACTTCCGTTCTAAATGCAATAAAGACATTCTGTAAAGTAATTTGAACTGGTCAATGCATCCTTTACAACTTTCATAAGTGTCGGCCCGACCTGAGTTATGAAAGTGCTTCTATTACGAGTCAATTTTGCCTTTATTCCTACAGAGTATTGTTATTACTTGAAATCACCAGAAATCAACATAACTTCCGTTCTAAATGCAATTAAGACATTCTGTAAAGTAATTTGAACTTGTCAATGCATCCTTTACAACTTTCATAAGAGTCGGCCCGACCTGAGTTATGTAAGTGTTTCTATTACGAGTCAATTTTGCGTTTGTCCCTACAGAGTATTGTTATTACTTGAAATCACCAGAAATCATCATAACTTCCGTTCTAAATGCAATAAAGACATTCTGTAAAGTAATTTGAACTGGTAAATGCATCCTTTACAACTTTCATAAGTGTCGGCCCGACCTGAGTTATGTAAGTGTTTCTATTACGAGTCAATTTTGCCTTTATTCCTACAGAGTATTGTTATTACTTGAAATCACCAGAAATTATCATAACTTCCGTTCTAAATGCAATTAAGACATTCTGTAAAGTAATTTGAACTTGTCAATGCATCCTTTACAACTTTCATAAGTGTCGCCCCGACCTGAGCTATGTAAGTGCTTCTATTACGAGTCAATTTTGCGTTTGTTCCTACAGAGTATTGTTATTACTTGAAATCACCAGAAATCATCATAACTTCCGTTCTAAATGCAATAAAGACATTTTGTAAAGTAATTTGAACTGGTCAATGCATCCTTTACAACTTTTATAAGTGTCGGCCCGACCTGAGTTATGTAAGTGTTTCTATTACGAGTCAATTTTGCGTTTATTCCTACAGAGTATTGTTATTACTTGAAATCACCAGAAATTATCATAACTTCCGTTCTAAATGCGATTAAGACGTTCTGTAAAGTAATTTGAACTTGCCAATGCATCCTTTACAACTTTCATAAGTGTCGGCCCAATCTGAGCTATGTAAGTGTTTCTATTACGAGTCAATTTTGCGTTTGTTCCTACAGAGTATTGTTATTACTTGAAATCATCAGAAATCACCATAACTTCCGTCCTAAATGCAATTAAGACATTCTGTAAAGTAATTTGAACTTGTCAATGCATCCTTTACACCTTTCATAAGTGTCGATCCGATCTGAGTTATGTAAGTGTTTCTATTACGAGTCAATTTTGCGTTTATTCCTACAGAGTATTGTTATTACTTGAAATCACCAGAAAATATCATAACTTCCGTTCTAAATGCAATTAAGACGTTCTGTAAAGTAATTTGAACTTGCCATTGCATCCAATTGCCATTGCATCAATTTTGCGTTTATTCCTACAGAGTATTGTTATTACTTGAAATCACCAGAAATCATCATAACTTCCGTTCTAAATGCAATAAAGACATTCTGTAAAGTAATTTGAACTGGTCAATGCATCCTTTACAACTTTCATAAGTGTCGGCCCGACCTGAGTTATGTAAGTGTTTCTATTACGAGTCAATTTTGCGTTTATTCCTACAGAGTATTGTTATTACTTGAAATCACCAGAAATTATCATAACTTCCGTTCTAAATGCGATTAAGACGTTCTGTAAAGTAATTTGAACTTGCCAATGCATCCTTTACAACTTTCATAAGTGTCGGCCCAATCTGAGCTATGTAAGTGTTTCTATTACGAGTCAATTTTGCGTTTATTCCTACAGAGTATTGTTATTACTTGAAATCACCAGAAATCATCATAACTTCCGTCCTAAATGCAATTAAGACATTCTGTAAAGTAATTTGAACTTGTCAATGCATCCTTTACAACTTTCATAAGTGTCGATCCGATCTGAGTTATGTATTAATTGTTTCTATTACGAGTCAATTTTGCGTAGTTTTCGTTATCAAATAAGTATCATTTTAATAATTCCAACACATAAAGTATGTACGATAATATCAGGAGTCCCACGGTCACACTAAATTTTCTTTATTAAAAAATTAAACCGCAGTTGTTATCCTCATTACTTGCGGCCGAGGGAGGGGCAAAATGGTGAATTGATTTGTTTTTTTTGTATAAATTTAAGTTAGCGAAATTTTTTAACACCTTTTTAAACACAGTAATGCAAAGTCAGATTATATATGCGTTGCTTACTTGAAATTAAATCTAAACTCATCTTTAATCAAACTTGAATTCGATAGCTTCTATTATTTTTATGTAATTATGCATTATTTATGTTTAAAGATTTTGTAATACCCAAAAAAAAATCTAAAATAAATTAATAAATATTATTGTTTTGTTAATATCTGATGATTATGATTAATTTTCGACATTCTCGACATTCTCGACATTGTCGACGTGATTTATTTAATTTTCGACATACATTGTCTACACGTGTAGACAATGTATTTATTACGCCATGTAGACAATACGGCACAACACTGCTGATATGCGAAAAAAACCGATCGCGGTTCCACCTACCGGTTCTAATTGTTAATCTAAACCGTCCAGAAACCCACTCAAATACACAAAATTTCATTAAAAACGGTTCAGCCGTTAAGGAGGAGTTCAAGTCACATACACACGTACAGATGATTTATATATGACCGTAAAAGGAAATGTTTATGAGACGTAGGTCATAAAAAATTAAGAAACAAAAATAAATTTATTATTTATTTTCTTTCTAATCTCGGGAAACACTTGAAGGATTTTTTGTTGAGCTTCACAAAATAAATCCGACGGATACGTTCTTATTTCGGCCGCAACATATTCGCCAAACGCATCAGCTGCTGATTTTGAGGGTGTGGGCTCCTTACTTTTATATTTCAGCTCCAGTAAATCGAGCACCCGTTTTTTTAGACAAACATCAGTATCCGCTGATCTTTTTCATGAAATTAATATAAAGGACATTGAATAACATTATATTTATAGGGTTATTTTCTCGCATAACAGCTCTTTAGAGAATCCCATCGTTTTTTTACTGGCATTTCGAGTGTCCCAGACAAATGGGTAGAATCTTACTTGCTCAATAAGTTTTTTGGAATAATTACGATGCGTTAAAGTTTTCATAATAATTACATTTATACTCACTGGAATTTACGCTCGCCTTCCTTTGATCCACAACATCAACCTCGGTGTCTAAAATTTATAAAAATCATTAATACCAAATGTAAATAAAACTTATGTTAAGTTCCGTAGTCACCTGATTCTTCTAATTCCGACGTTTCGTCCTCTTCCGGAAATAAATACTTCGTTTCTAAAATTTAATTAAACATTCACATATAAAAGGTTGTTTACTAAACACAAATTATATGTATCTATACATACCATATTCGATATCATCTAAATTTTCTACTCGCACGTTTTCCAACACGGTATTTTTTGTTGCTGTAATAAATCAATTATTATATAAACAAACATTTCATTCACCAAACATTAAATATATTAATAAATTAAAAATTGAAACTTACATTCGTCCATTGCTACAATCAAATATTTTCTTTTATATGTTATTTGGCTTGGCTTGTACGTTATTGTTCACATCACAAAAATTTTCAGTTCGGTTACATGACTATTTCTTTGACATTCCATTTTTTACATCTATTCAGCTATGCTACACACAATTTTGGTTTCTGGATTCAAACTACTGCGCAATCGATTTTAATTTTTAATTTAAACCCTTATTTTAAATTAAATCATTAAATTTTCTTGTCTTGTTTTATTCTGTTCTCTCGAAAATAAAATTTAAACAAAAATCTACATTTCAAAAATGTCCGTAAATTTTTTTATTTTCATTTCAAATGTTTTCATTTCGGATTCACGGTCAAAATTTTTACGTCGCAGCTGCGTAATAAAATTTTTGTCCGTGAATCCGAAATGAAAAAAAGTAAGAGTTTATCTGAAATTTCAAAAATTGTCGATCGACCGCGCTCCACGTGTTGCAGAAGTTTCAAAAAACGAAATCCCTAGAGATGGCTCCAGGGCGTGGCCGTAAAGCTAAATTGAACGAACGTCAAATTCGGCTAGTGGAGAGAGAAATTAAAAATAATCCAAAGCTTAGTGCTCCAAAGCTGGCTGCCAGCCTATTTCAACGTGAAAATGTCACAGTAAATCCGCAAACAATACGTAATGTTTTGCATAAGAAAGGATATCGAGGATGTGCGTCGCGCAAAAAACCATACATATCGCAAAATAACATCAAAAAACGATTAGAATATGCTTTAAAATATGGAAGTGAGCCCGAGGGATTCTGGGAAAATGTCATATTCTCAGATGAAAGCAAGTTTAATGTTTTCGGTTCAGATGGGCGGGTTATGGTGTGGCGAAAACCCAACACCGAGCTGGAATTAAAAAATTTGCGGCCGAGTGTGAAACATGGGGGCGGAAATGTCATGGTGTGGGGAGCGTTTAGTGCAAAAGGTGTTGGAAATTTAACTTTTATAGAAACTACTATGGACCGGTTTGGATATTTATCTATTTTGAAGGACAACTTGTTAGTCAGTGCTGAGAATTCGGGACATGGGAAAGATTTCTATTTCATTCACGATAATGATCCAAAGCATTCCTCGAAGCTGGTTAAAGAATGGTTGTTGTATAACGTAAAATCAACCCTTCCTCATCCTCCTCAATCGCCAGATCTTAACCCCATCGAGAATTTATGGGCGTATTTGGAGCAAAAAATTCGAACACACGAAATCAGCAGTAAAGAAAATTTGAAACGCGTCATAGTAGAGGAATGGCAAAAAATTGGCCCCGAATTGACAAGTAAGTTAGCTTTATCGATGAAAAAGAGGTTACAGTGTGTGATTGCAGCCAAGGATCAGCAAACCAAATATTAGTACATAATCTTTTTACCATAATACAATAAATTTTCTATTTGTACGGGCAAATAATTGATGTAATTTTAGGCTGTGTGTTTATAAAATAATGAGTAACAAAAAACTTAATGAATTTTTATCATGTTACCTATTATTGTATGTTCTTCAAATATTTTTTGAATTAATTAAAAATAAAGACTGAATTATTTTATTATTTTTTAATTGTATTTTTCATTGATGTTTCATTAATCGAGTACTGTACGGACAATTTTTTGATACAGTGTGTATTTGCATTTTTTATTTTATAAATTCAAATCGTATTTAATATGATTTTTAAATATACCTTCTATTCATTTTGAATTCATATAAAATTTACTGTATAGTCTCTGTTGGCTCCGTTTGTAACGGAAATTTTGTTTAATAAAATTTTATTAGCTTTGATAATGATGTCGAATTGATATCGAAAGCTTAGCAATTAATTATTTTATTTTTAAAATCCAAGCTAGATACTAATAAAAACCTTATAATTACAATTATTGGCACATAAAAAATATTTTTCAAATAAATAATTATTAATATGTTATATAATTTATATTTTATCAAATTAATTATTTATCAAAAAATCGTGGTCGCATATAGATGTAATCTATGCAGTCACACAGGATTTAATGATACAGGTATCAAACTTCGTTTCTTTTCTCTTTACCTGTTGTAAACCCGGTTTTCGGCCCCGCAATAAACCCGGTTTTGAATGTAAAGGTATAAACAGTAATAGAGATACAGCGCCTTTGAAATTAAAATATACATAAACCATAGGATAGCATCCTCAACCAATGTCGCTGGCAACGACGACATTGTCGCTGATTTTGTTTTTTAGAATCTATTCTAATTTTGTCACCTGCGCTGCAGTACTACCAATATAAGTTTCAGATTATTATGTTGGTAAACATTTTTTACAACTGTTTTTAAGGCCCGTAAGTTTGAACGAAGATTAATCCACAACCGAGGATTTACCCTCGGTTTGGTAAGTTTAAACGAGGATTATTTGATCCATGGTTATTTTAAAAATCCACCGATTTCGTACATCTTTCGTACATTTTTATTTTTCTATGATTTTTTCGTCCGAATTTTTATTCGACTTTTCGAATTGTCATTGCCAAATTAACTTGATTTTATTTATTTTTTGTAATTTTTTTTTTATTTTATTTTACAAAATGTTATTGTTTTTCTCGAGGAAGCACCTAAATTTTACGATGTGCAATTCTTTATGTCAAATTTACTATTTGATTTACATAATTTTAGGAAGGCCACGTTTCATGGCCGTTCGATTGGAAATTTATGTCCCAATAATATAAATTGGGGTGCGGGAATCGTAGTTTCCGTGAATTGGATTATGATAAATTTGTTCGAAGAGCAAAAATGTTTATCTTTTGAATTGTGGGATAAAATTAATACAAAGCTTTGTTGGTTTTGGTCAATTATATGTCTACCTAGATTTCCGTTGCGCGATACCTGTTTATATAATGATATTTGCTCATCCAGAGAGCACAAAATAAAATAACCAAAGAAAAATAAGTTATTTTTCTTTCAGTATAGTTTTATTAATTGTCTTACTTTATAAAAAATACAAATTTTAAAATACATATTTTACTTTTACTATTTGATTCGTCCAAATATCGTAATCGATCGTATTTGTTTGATCGATAATGGTGGCCCATCTTCAATTACTTTGCGAGTAAAATCTTGAATAGGTTGAAATAGTCGTGGAGATCGTCCTCCTCTTTGTAAATGTAAATCTATTGGCTTATCTAGTGGTAAATTTAATACTTTCGGGACAAAAACCGCGCCGCAAATCCCGCGTATCAATCAGAATTAATTCGTCAACGGTGAATTGCATTATTTTACTGGTTGCTCCTGGCTCGACGTCTTCTTGGAAAAATTCACCATCGTATAGTGTTGATATGAGACGGTATACGGGAACAGAATGTTACCAAGATTGGTATATCTTGATTGAAATTTACTGGCGGCACAAAATAATTTTATTGATAAATTGTTTCGACAATAATTATCCAATTTTACTTACAAATTGCAAAAACTTTGGCCAGCATCGAGATTGAAGAAAATTCATTTTGATCAAAATGTTTTGATAAAGGTTGGCTTGACTGTCAACATAAATAGTAATCTAAAGTAAAACGAAATTGTTTAGTTAAAAACTTTACCATTTGTTTATTGAAAGACTTACTTGTATTCATAAACCACCACTCGATCGTATCATCAAATTATGACAAATCCTACACAGGCTATCGCATCGTCTACCTGAATCATTTCCATTCTGCTCGAACAACAGAGCCCCGCCTCTGCACGAACATTTATTAAAGCGGCATCGTTAAAATTATCCGACAATTTAACAATGGCTTCATAATTAATTTCACCATGTTTGACAATAGGTTGGACATGAATTTTTAAAACATGCCTGTTCATTAGGAAGCAGAATTTCCATTCTACGTTCTAAGCGTCCGGGATGTAATAAAGCCAGATCTAGCGTATCCGGACAGTTTGTAGCCATAATCATTTAAACTTTTCCAACGAAGCCGTTGAATTTCATGATCGGCTGATGTGCCTTCGGAAAAACGACGACCTCCAATTGCATCAATTTAATTCATAAATATAATGCACGGTTGATGATCACGAGCGTAGTTTTTCACACATTTAACATTTCACGTATTATAAACGAGCACTTCATATATCAGGAGCTAGAGCTACCCTAGTTCGTGCCTTTAATTTTGTCTTCTCTAATTGACGTCGACATCCAATAACATATTCTGGCCCGTTTGTTGCATTCACAATAACTGTAAAAATATAGATAAACATAAATTATCGTTTCACTGAATCACTGACATATTTGAGGTACTTACATTTATCCTCAGTCAATTGTTTGAGTACCTCCCCGATAATTTATCCAACACTTTTAAATCATTTTCTGATTTATCAATTTTTTTCGGTAGATCTTTTAACTGTTCTCGCAAGTCGCAGTGAAAATAAACATATAAAATACCAATTTAGATACATTGGCTTACAGTCGGAATGATTCTTTCTTTGTTTCCTTCTGCACCCACAAATTAACAACTGATTGTTGGTGAAAGGGAAGGAAACGAGTAAAGAATCACGACGAATGAATCAAAGTGTGTAATGGCGGAATGGGATATAAATAGGCCCATATAAAGTACTACCAATCGCACAAATCTAATAAATATTTTGACAAAAGCCTTTTCCTAGTTTACGTTTGACAGTTTTTTTTCGAATTGTCATGTTGCGAGCTGTTGAATGCAAATAAATTTAAAATTTATTTAATAACATAGAGTATGATTTAATTATAATAATAAAACAGTTCTTTAGCAGCTTTCGTGTGGACAACATCATTCTAAGCGGTAAATAGAACTTTCGTTTATGTAAAACAAAAGTGATTTTATAGTAGTGAGGTGTGGATAAAAAGTGAAAATAAACAGTCAATAAATAAAACATTTGTGGAAAAAGTTAAAAATAAAACATTAAAACGAATAGAAAAAAGAGAATAAATGGGTGACGCGCACGCGTCAATAAATAAAGAGCAAATTACAAAGTTAAATGAAAATAGACAACGAAAACTGAAAGATAATAGAAGTAAAATAATAAAATTAGTGAAAAATGAAAACCGTATAAAATGATAACCGTATTAAAACGAAATAACAAAAACTCAACAAAACCCTTCAAAACAACATATCTTACAATGGCCGAAAACAAGATGAAAGGAATTGAAAATGAAGAAAAGACAAATACCGAGGATTCCAAAGGATTTGATCCACCAGTGCAAACAAAACCCAAAAAGGAGACACCAGTAAATACAACGGAAAATATGACAGTTTGGCAAGAATAGAGTCAAGGTACAAACCAGAGAACTAGACATCGCAAACAAAATATTAAATTGCGTGGATTTTTAAAGAATACATCTCTGTTCATCATATGTTCCAAATTTCATGCTTGAAACAATAAGCTTCATAAAAAAAATACCTGAAAACAAAATAGGAGATATTAAAGAAAAACATCTCATCGAACACAAAAATAACCAATATAGAAAGGATAAGCAGATGAAATAACACCGAAAAAAAGTCGAACCAACTACAGCAATAAAATTAACATTCCGCTCAACAATACTCCCCTATAAAGTTTTCATCTATCAGGTAGATAGAAGAGTATCATACTATATACCTAAACCCTTACTATGTAAAAGATTCTTACTTTATGGTCATACACAAAAACACTGTAAATGTAAAGAAAAATGTAACAACTGCGGGGAACAACAACATAAAAAGGCTACCTGTAAAAATCAAACGAAATGTTATTACTGTGAGGAAAACCACCCAACTAACTACGTCTTATGCGAAGAACATAAGAATTTGAAGAAAATAAAATATCTAATGGTAACAAAAAGAGTTTCATACGGTGAAGCCAGAGATACAGTGAAACCTCAAGATACAAAAGGAATTTAATCTAGAAGAGGAAAACTTTCCCCAATCAATAATATCAGAAATGATAGAGAGCTGGAATTATTAAAGGATGAGATGAAAGAAATAAAAACAAAATTGACAAATGAAAACCAAACACTAAAAAAAGAAATAAACGGAATAAAGAACTACATAACAGAGATGCGACAAACATGAACAGGAAGATACAAACAACAGCACAACAACTAGTAAACCAAACAAATCAAGGACTTTGATGGAGCTATGAATACAACAAAGAACCATTTACAAAAACTTGACATCACCCCCTCAACATAGCACAGATCGACATAATAAGAAGCCTAAGGCAAGATAAAGACGAATTGGAACACTACATTAGCAAAGAGAGGATGGGCATCACTTTTCTAAGCGAAACCTGGACAAATGAAAACAGAAAAATAAAATTTAAAAACAAGCAGATCTTCCTCAAACACAGACCGGATGGTTACGGAGGCGTGTGATTCGTGGTCAACAACAGTATAAATTCTCGACAAATCAAAATCAACGCAAAATACCAACCAATAGAGACTATAAAAATTGAAATAATTAACGACATTCTTAACAGTTTAAAAAACCAGTAAAAAACGTATTATTCACTGCTTGTTTCATTTTCCGAGACTTGTAGATAGTTGATCTTCATTTCTGTGTTCCTGAACATTTTGGATCCTGCTTTTATTGCTCCCAATTTTTGTTTCCAATATTAAATTTTAAAATTTTGTTCTATTAGTTCATTAGTCCGCTTGATTTCCGCTTTAAGTAAATTGTTTTACCTCGTGTTATTCAATCCGTTCCTTATACGAGTATTACATTTGAGTATAGTGATTTTTTAATTTATGTCCCAATAATATAAATTGGGGTGCGGGAATCGTAGTTTCCGTGAATTGGATTATGATAAATTTGTTCGAAGAGCAAAAATGTTTATCTTTTGAATTGTGGGATAAAATTAATACAAAGCTTTGTTGGTTTTGGTCAATTATATGTCTACCTAGATTTCCGTTGCGCGATACCTGTTTATATAATGATATTTGCTCATCCAGAGAGCACAAAATAAAATAACCAAAGAAAAATAAGTTATTTTTCTTTCAGTATAGTTTTATTAATTGTCTTACTTTATAAAAAATACAAATTTTAAAATACATATTTTACTTTTACTATTTGATTCGTCCAAATATCGTAATCGATCGTATTTGTTTGATCGATAATGGTGGCCCATCTTCAATTACTTTGCGAGTAAAATCTTGAATAGGTTGAAATAGTCGTGGAGATCGTCCTCCTCTTTGTAAATGTAAATCTATTGGCTTATCTAGTGGTAAATTTAATACTTTCGGGACAAAAACCGCGCCGCAAATCCCGCGTATCAATCAGAATTAATTCGTCAACGGTGAATTGCATTATTTTACTGGTTGCTCCTGGCTCGACGTCTTCTTGGAAAAATTCACCATCGTATAGTGTTGATATGAGACGGTATACGGGAACAGAATGTTACCAAGATTGGTATATCTTGATTGAAATTTACTGGCGGCACAAAATAATTTTATTGATAAATTGTTTCGACAATAATTATCCAATTTTACTTACAAATTGCAAAAACTTTGGCCAGCATCGAGATTGAAGAAAATTCATTTTGATCAAAATGTTTTGATAAAGGTTGGCTTGACTGTCAACATAAATAGTAATCTAAAGTAAAACGAAATTGTTTAGTTAAAAACTTTACCATTTGTTTATTGAAAGACTTACTTGTATTCATAAACCACCACTCGATCGTATCATCAAATTATGACAAATCCTACACAGGCTATGCATGGAATCCGGTTCCACCTTATAACCAGTCGAAATTCTGATTCGCATCGTCTACCTGAATCATTTCCATTCTGCTCGAACAACAGAGCCCCGCCTCTGCACGAACATTTATTAAAGCGGCATCGTTAAAATTATCCGACAATTTAACAATGGCTTCATAATTAATTTCACCATGTTTGACAATAGGTTGGACATGAATTTTTAAAACATGCCTGTTCATTAGGAAGCAGAATTTCCATTCTACGTTCTAAGCGTCCGGGATGTAATAAAGCCAGATCTAGCGTATCCGGACAGTTTGTAGCCATAATCATTTAAACTTTTCCAACGAAGCCGTTGAATTTCATGATCGGCTGATGTGCCTTCGGAAAAACGACGACCTCCAATTGCATCAATTTAATTCATAAATATAATGCACGGTTGATGATCACGAGCGTAGTTTTTCACACATTTAACATTTCACGTATTATAAACGAGCACTTCATATATCAGGAGCTAGAGCTACCCTAGTTCGTGCCTTTAATTTTGTCTTCTCTAATTGACGTCGACATCCAATAACATATTCTGGCCCGTTTGTTGCATTCACAATAACTGTAAAAATATAGATAAACATAAATTATCGTTTCACTGAATCACTGACATATTTGAGGTACTTACATTTATCCTCAGTCAATTGTTTGAGTACCTCCCCGATAATTTATCCAACACTTTTAAATCATTTTCTGATTTATCAATTTTTTTCGGTAGATCTTTTAACTGTTCTCGCAAGTCGCAGTGAAAATAAACATATAAAATACCAATTTAGATACATTGGCTTACAGTCGGAATGATTCTTTCTTTGTTTCCTTCTGCACCCACAAATTAACAACTGATTGTTGGTGAAAGGGAAGGAAACGAGTAAAGAATCACGACGAATGAATCAAAGTGTGTAATGGCGGAATGGGATATAAATAGGCCCATATAAAGTACTACCAATCGCACAAATCTAATAAATATTTTGACAAAAGCCTTTTCCTAGTTTACGTTTGACAGTTTTTTTTCGAATTGTCATGTTGCGAGCTGTTGAATGCAAATAAATTTAAAATTTATTTAATAACATAGAGTATGATTTAATTATAATAATAAAACAGTTCTTTAGCAGCTTTCGTGTGGACAACATCATTCTAAGCGGTAAATAGAACTTTCGTTTATGTAAAACAAAAGTGATTTTATAGTAGTGAGGTGTGGATAAAAAGTGAAAATAAACAGTCAATAAATAAAACATTTGTGGAAAAAGTTAAAAATAAAACATTAAAACGAATAGAAAAAAGAGAATAAATGGGTGACGCGCACGCGTCAATAAATAAAGAGCAAATTACAAAGTTAAATGAAAATAGACAACGAAAACTGAAAGATAATAGAAGTAAAATAATAAAATTAGTGAAAAATGAAAACCGTATAAAATGATAACCGTATTAAAACGAAATAACAAAAACTCAACAAAACCCTTCAAAACAACATATCTTACAATGGCCGAAAACAAGATGAAAGGAATTGAAAATGAAGAAAAGACAAATACCGAGGATTCCAAAGGATTTGATCCACCAGTGCAAACAAAACCCAAAAAGGAGACACCAGTAAATACAACGGAAAATATGACAGTTTGGCAAGAATAGAGTCAAGGTACAAACCAGAGAACTAGACATCGCAAACAAAATATTAAATTGCGTGGATTTTTAAAGAATACATCTCTGTTCATCATATGTTCCAAATTTCATGCTTGAAACAATAAGCTTCATAAAAAAAATACCTGAAAACAAAATAGGAGATATTAAAGAAAAACATCTCATCGAACACAAAAATAACCAATATAGAAAGGATAAGCAGATGAAATAACACCGAAAAAAAGTCGAACCAACTACAGCAATAAAATTAACATTCCGCTCAACAATACTCCCCTATAAAGTTTTCATCTATCAGGTAGATAGAAGAGTATCATACTATATACCTAAACCCTTACTATGTAAAAGATTCTTACTTTATGGTCATACACAAAAACACTGTAAATGTAAAGAAAAATGTAACAACTGCGGGGAACAACAACATAAAAAGGCTACCTGTAAAAATCAAACGAAATGTTATTACTGTGAGGAAAACCACCCAACTAACTACGTCTTATGCGAAGAACATAAGAATTTGAAGAAAATAAAATATCTAATGGTAACAAAAAGAGTTTCATACGGTGAAGCCAGAGATACAGTGAAACCTCAAGATACAAAAGGAATTTAATCTAGAAGAGGAAAACTTTCCCCAATCAATAATATCAGAAATGATAGAGAGCTGGAATTATTAAAGGATGAGATGAAAGAAATAAAAACAAAATTGACAAATGAAAACCAAACACTAAAAAAAGAAATAAACGGAATAAAGAACTACATAACAGAGATGCGACAAACATGAACAGGAAGATACAAACAACAGCACAACAACTAGTAAACCAAACAAATCAAGGACTTTGATGGAGCTATGAATACAACAAAGAACCATTTACAAAAACTTGACATCACCCCCTCAACATAGCACAGATCGACATAATAAGAAGCCTAAGGCAAGATAAAGACGAATTGGAACACTACATTAGCAAAGAGAGGATGGGCATCACTTTTCTAAGCGAAACCTGGACAAATGAAAACAGAAAAATAAAATTTAAAAACAAGCAGATCTTCCTCAAACACAGACCGGATGGTTACGGAGGCGTGTGATTCGTGGTCAACAACAGTATAAATTCTCGACAAATCAAAATCAACGCAAAATACCAACCAATAGAGACTATAAAAATTGAAATAATTAACGACATTCTTAACAGTTTAAAAAACCAGTAAAAAACGTATTATTCACTGCTTGTTTCATTTTCCGAGACTTGTAGATAGTTGATCTTCATTTCTGTGTTCCTGAACATTTTGGATCCTGCTTTTATTGCTCCCAATTTTTGTTTCCAATATTAAATTTTAAAATTTTGTTCTATTAGTTCATTAGTCCGCTTGATTTCCGCTTTAAGTAAATTGTTTTACCTCGTGTTATTCAATCCGTTCCTTATACGAGTATTACATTTGAGTATAGTGATGGTGTTGCTTTTGTGTTTATACAGTCGTTCTATTACGTTGTTTGTGTATACTTCCATACTGTTTATTCGCCGGACTCTTGGTGCATTCGTATTTAAATTTTCATTAATTAAATTAGTAATTGTGTTGATACTTATTTCAATTTCTGTGTTATTTAAATTTCTGCCACTATAGTGACATATATAGTTAAATACACAATTGTGTATATTGGCCGGAAAAGGGTTATAGATATAATAAATATAGTTTGTTTAATAATATATTTTGGACGTTTGCCATTAAATAGATAATTTTATTTTACAATTTGTTTTAAATTTTTATTAGAATGATGCACGATTTACATGTTCCTATTTTTTTTCCCAACAAATTTTTTACAGAAAAATAGAGCTGCACGCAAATAACAAAAAATTACTAGTTAAAAAGAGACAGCCATATGTAAACAACATTTCCCCAAATTAAAAAGAAAAAAACCCAATTTTATTTTACTGGAATTTGTTTCGTGCTCCTCTCGCAAACGAAAATCGTAATATACTTAACCCTTCATTTTGTACTGGAAAAAATTGCATGATGCACGATTTACATGTTCCAATATTTTTTTTCCAGTAAAAATGAAGGGTTAAGTATGTTACGATTTTCGTTTGCGAGAAGAGCACGAAACAAATTCCAGTAAAATAAAATTAGATTTTTTCTTTTTAGTTTGAGCAAATGTTGTTTACATATGGTTATCTCTTTTTAACTATTAATTTTTTGTTATTTGCGTGCAGCTCTATTTTTCAGTAAAAACTTTTTTGGGAAAACAAATTGGAACATGTAAATCGTGCATGAGTTCTATAGAAATTGTTGACCTTGACAACGTAGATGTAGAAAATAATGTTGAGCTGGATAACATTAAGGGGTATATCCTCCATCCAGTCGCAAGTTAATTTTTTGCGACCAGAAATATGGTTACTAGATTTATTTTGCCATGCCAATTGACACATTTTTTTAAATTTAAATTTGTTTTGCGATTGTAAAGTAGAAATCCACAAAGATTGCTACGCCTTTTCCGAGGTCGCAGTCTTTTTATACATTTCTACTTAACAATCGCAAAACAAATTTAAATTTGAAAAAATGTGTCAATTGGCATGGCAAAATAAATCTAGTAACCATATTTCTGGTCGCAAAAAATTAACTTGCGACTGGATGGAGGATATACCCCTAAATCCTTAGTATGTGGAACATTCGGATTCGATAAATCAGTATTAGAACGAGTTAATGGTAATTTAAATGCACATGTATTATAAGAATATTATTAATAATTTGGCTGTTTAAAATAAGTGAATAGATTTTTTCCTTTATTAGTCATCATCATACAACACATTTTCCGGTGCCAAAACCATTATTATTTTTTCCTTCACAGAACTTTATGGTTGATTTCCCCGCCCCAAACCCCCGAACGATATAAATACGTTCAAATAATCCATCCTTTGTAAATTGGGCAATGTTTTATTGAATATCTATTTTGAATTTCTTTAATAACATATTTATTAATATCTTTGATCATTAATTTTGCTAAACAATTCCATATTGGTTTCAAAATGATTAGCTAAAACTTCAAATAATTATACCAAAATGAGGTTCATTAAAACAATTGTTCTTATTTACAATAGGTCAAAATAAAACAGCCATACGCCAGGCGTATTTTTGACCCAACACAAAAGGTCAATGCTTGCTTTGATGATTTTTTAATATTCAATGCATCTTGTGTAAAGTATATAAAATCGCCATTATGTCCATGCAATTTTTAAGTGATGCAATTTTTAAGTGCTTGTTTTTACTGTAGCGGTCGATCGAGTTTACTGTTAGTCGTGGTCATTGCGTATGATAAGAAATTATAGCACGTTATATTTTATATATTATATGTATACATATATTTAATAATTGAATGTTTTTTTTATTGTGAAGTTTTGAGCTTAACACTAATTATAAATGCAGGCGCCTTAACATTTTTGTAATTTATTTTATTGTATGAACAAATACATTTTTCTGCATTTCAGAAACTTCAATTACTGCTAAAGAGGTTGAGAAGGTGGTTAATTTAGACGTAAATATTGAGGAAACGGTGATTTGGTTGACCCACAATAGTGAGCCCTGGTCAATTGTAGAAGAGAAATGGGCAAGTGTAGCGCATCGCCGCCAACAAGACATAAAATCACCTAATTCGGATGTTCTTAAAAAGTGGCCTTTACTCAAAAATAGTAATAGTATACTTAAAAATAGTATCAAAAATAGTATAGTATTACTCAAAAATAGTATATACACAAAAGTAGTATATACCGAATTATTTATATGTAAATATATTTACATAGCGGTTAAAAATCAACAACAATTTTCGGTATGAGCATTACTAATATCTATTATAATAGATATTAGTAATGCTCATACCGAAAATTGTTGTTGTATTTTAACCGCTTGTCAAATCCGTGTATTTTTATGAATGAGCATTTATTAAAAATTATTCCTTTAAAATCCTCTCGCCTTTTGTGTAATTTTCCCTAGCACTTCGTTTCATTTCTTTCCGCTCTGTTTTGTCAAACAAATATTAAAATGAATGGGTAAACTTAAAAATTTAACGAACTAAATCGTGTATGGCTGCGTATTATATGCGCCAGCTATTCTTTGATTGATAAATAACTTATATTAACAACTACAGCTTCAAAAGTAGGCTCTCAGTACGCTAGAAATAAATTTATTTTCATTAAATCTAACTAAATTATTTCATTAATTCAAGGTGATCATTTTCAATCATTTCAAGGTGATTAGTGTCGATATCGGCAAATCCATTTTCAGTGAAAACACGAAAATGAAAAATTATTTTGCGTGAATGTGGTATTCAATTCTACCGCGTGTACTAAAAATTCTTTCAAACCAATCATCTGTTTTATTATAAAATTTCTAATAAAAATCATCTTTTCTTTAATTTATTACGGTAAAAAACTTTACTCTTAAAACTATAATCTGTAAAAATTATATATCAAAATTAAAGTAATCATTGCATTTATTTTCAGATTCTCGAGATTGTATAATTTTTTTGCTTTTCGAAAATGATACAACATACCGCCATTTGACTTTTTTCGAATTTCGATTCGAAGTGATGGTACAACATACCGCCCCATGTTTTAAATTTCGGATATCCTATAGAAGGGAAATGTGCGTATTGGTTTATAGAAATTATTTTTTTTTGATATTCGCTGTCATAAAAATTCAAATTTATCTAAACTGATGGAACACTTAAAAATAAATTGGGAAAATTAAAATTATTAAACAAATACTATTTCCCGATCCCAGATTTTAAATTAAAATAAAAAAAACAGTTTAAATTTGAGAACAAGACAATTAAGTATTATGACGTTTTATATTTTTTACACAGTTAATTAACGTGCTTTAATTTTTATTATCTTTTTATACAGAATTTTTATAAATTTCCATATCATAAGGAAAAAAATAAAAATATTATACCTATTATTTTTATTAATATTATTTTATATTATAATTTAAATAATAGGTATAATATTTTTATTTTTGTATTAATAAAAATAATAGTTATAATATTTATATTTATCCATATATTTATTTTATAGGGTCACTTATAAAAGAGTAATTCTTACATATACACTTGAATTTATATTCTATATGTATTCGTGCTGTCATAATAAAAATGTTTAAGTGTTTTCTATGCATGCATTGGTCTTCGAATTCTCAAATTTTAATTTCTCATTTAAAAGAATACCAAGTGATAAAAAATATTAATAACTTTCAAACGACACTTAAATAGAGTTCATACCCTAAACCATAACATTGACCGACCTAATTTTGAAAATCACGAACAAAATAATACGAATTCTTTGCATCTTAATAAAAACAATGCAATTGATTCTTCCAACCATTCAAGATCATCCAACCTCCCCCATTCAAGATCATTGCTCTTCAATCTCGGGTTATACTAACATAATAAGTTCAAAATCAAAAATTCTTGCTGAGGTATCTCCTGGGCTTTCGTTTGCATTATCTCTACACAACAACAATAATTTTAATCGCAAAAACGTGTCAAATCTAATTGAAGAAATAAAATTGCAAATTACTGACCCAATAGCAAACGTAATGAATTCTAAAATTTTGCCATTAATTCACAATCCTATCGATAGAAGAGAAGCAACAAATATTTTGGAAAAATATATCTGTGGTGAACATATAAAAGGTAATAAGTCATTTTGTTACATTTTAGATCTCTTCATTAATTCGAATTGCCCATTAAAAACTGTAACGGTAATTTTTTATTTTATTTTAAATTTTGATAAGTATAGACTCAAAACAATGCAAAAATTAAGTTTCCTACGGTTGATAATTTTTTCCGAAACACCAGAAAATTTTAAACATGCTCTACTGAAAAACTGAAGAAATGAGTTATTATACCTTTTATATCTTCAGCTTCACCACAGATATTAATCCTTTTGAAAATATTACTACCGAGTATAAATTGAACAACTTACTATAAGTAGTAACTTATTTAAAAAACCGTTATTTTATGTAATTAATAACGAGGTGTGTGAAGTAGTTATCAATAGTATACCGACACTTGATTCTAACAATGTAACTGTAATACTGCCTATAGAATTTCATATTAAAACTTACTTCGAATGTGATGATATTCTAAAATTAACGTGAGAAAATAATAACAAATTAAATGAAATAAATTCTAATCGATACCCTAACATCATACACGGTAACAAAAAAACAAAAACTGGAAACAAAAAATATTGGGTAAATAATCGCTGAGGATTATGAAACTAAAACGAACTATAAGGCTTGCACCTTTAGAGTTGTACCAAAAATAAATAATCACACGAACTGTTTATGCTGATTATGATAATAATTTTTATTAATCTTTACTTTACATTTGATGATATACGATCAGAACACAGGTTGTAAAATGACTAACTTTTAGATTTTATAATTTTAACTCATAAAGTCATTAAACGATAAACCGTATTACATGTACATATATAAATAATTTCATGTTATATAATAAATTGCTATGTAAAAGTATATGTATATAATCTAAATATTGTGTATATAACAAGCAAAGAAAGTAAAAATGAAACAATAATGAATACTATAGTCGCACAAAAACAAATATAAATTGGTGCATTATAGCTGGTTATGTTGATTGTTGCGTTGTACGTTATGTCCCTTGTTTTGTTGTAGACCAATTAATGGTTAATACGAATTGGGTTGTTGTGGCGCGACCATTGGGCTTTCAAGAAAAAAATATTTTACCAATTGTTCTTTATCTAGATGATTTTTCAGTTGATAATCCGTTAGGACCCCATGTCAAAGGCCACTCAATTTGTGGTGTTTATTATAACTACATTTCCCACCATTCCTTCACACCATTTTCGTGGCAGGTTTTTTTAAAACAAAAGACCGCTCTGAGTTCGGGAATGTATTTACATTAAAGCCTTTTGTAGATCTTATGACCGATTAGAGTCGAAAAGTATAATAGTTGAAGTCGACGATCGGAAGTATCACATTTTATCATTTATCGTTGGGGATAACTTAGTTTTAAATACTTACTTAGGATTCACTTCTAGTTTAACTCGGGCTATTTTTGCAGGGCTTGTAAACGAAGCAAAACTGAAACTCAGAAAGACATAATTGAATATAAAGATTCACTTCGTACGAAGGAAAATTAAATTTAGTTTTTATAGAGCATTTAATTTCTAAGCATAATTCTCTTTATATCGAAATATTTAACGAGCCATTGAAACCCAAGTACCATTTCTTTCTTCATTACCGCAAATGTGGGCCTTAAAGCATTTATGGTGGATGCGGTTTGAGGCAGTTCATAGTATATATAAGAGTTCAGCCAGAGCTACTAATTCGAGAGTTAATATATCGTACACTCTAGCAGTCAAAGCTGGTTTAAAGAGTTTTTTCGAAAAGAATTTCATTTTCGAAGAGAAGTTTCCTTTAAATGTGATTTTCACCAAAAATATAAAGACGTGTGTCAAAATATTTTAAATTTTAGAACAGTGATATGTGGAATAAAGTAAAGGAAAAATTTATAAAAAAAAAATTCTTAACTAAATCTCATATTAAATCTGGTGTAGCACTTTATGAAATTGAGGAAATAATTATACCCGACTCAATGGCTTATTTTATTTGTACAGTATGGAATATTTCTTATTTCAGCCAACATTATCAATCTTATGTAATTGAAAGACACGGTTGTAGTTTTTCTTTCCACAGTATAGTAGAATTTCAAGGGCCGCCAATTCATATTCATTTGTTAAATAATGGCTTTAAATTAAAGCATTTCGTCAAAAAATAATTTTTTTTTCTCTCTGGCACTATATCCCAGCAAGGGATTTGGCCGCCTCAAATGAGGTTTCATAATCATATTTTCATTTCGGATAATGAGTGATTAATTCATTGATCCTACACCAGCCGTGAAATTTTTTCCTTGTCACCACTGGGAATCGAACCCGGGACCTCCGATCACTGGAGCTAGCATCCTGACCACTTTGCCACCGGGGCGGCGAAAAAATAATTTGATTTAATTTAACTGAAACGTCTTGTTATTATAAATACATTTTTTAATATTCGTTTAATTAATTGCTAGGTTTGTGTGTCCCAAGTCTGAACATTGTGTTCTAAATTAAGATAGTGCATAATACTCGGCACAATTGCATTTTAAAAAACAGCGAGCGGATAAAATAGTATGTTGTATAATTAGGAGGAAAAGTACTGCATTCCCGGACGATAGTGGAAATTGGCGGAGGAGCAGATCTCCGAATCCGGCAACCACGGTAGTCCGGGAATGCGAATTAAACGAATATAAACCCAAAATAATTTTTAGTATTATTCATTAATTATTTAGCGTCTTACTTTGGGAATTTTACAACAACAATGCCATACGTTTCATTCCAACCAGAATAGTTTTATTCCAAGTTTTTGTTGGAATAGGAATAAAGTAATTCTACGCAAAGTTATCCTATTGACCACTAGAGCAACTTTTTCGAAAATTATAATTTTATGGATTGGCATCTTGATAAGAAAAGTCAATTTGAAATTTGTCAACAATAAAATAAATTAGATTTTTTATTTTTATCGCAAAAAGAACCAAATGACATAAATTAACGATACAAAAAATGAACTCCGATGCTAAATAAATTTGAAAAATAAATCATATTAACTTCGGAAACGCATTTTATGTTTTCATAAATATATGTTTTATGACATAAAAGTAAATCGCATGCTTCGTTTGATTTTATTAAAAATTTGTACCAACCGATAAAAGTATTAAAAAAATCGCTTGGCTGTTACTTTGGGCATAAATTTCATTCCTATTTGAATAGAAATAATATTTCCCAAAGTAAGACCACAATCATATTAAGGAATCAAAACAAAGTAAAAAATCGAAAATAACATAAAATTATTGCTTAGTTAGCCACGACATCATAAGACATAAATACATTTTGTTTTTTTTTTCAAAAGTATAATGAAATATATTCCCGGCCTAGGCTAGAAAAAATATTCTTGTACTATTATTACTTGTTGCTTAGCAACAAATACAACATACTGGACTCAGCTTTTCGTTTCGAAAAAACAACGGAAAGAATTTTTCCTACGATCGAAGAAAAAATATATTGTTTAAAATACCATCTAAAATGCTTGGAATTGTGATGAGTTGATTTCTTTCAAATTAGAACAGATAATTATACTTGCGTGTGTAGTTTACGCACATTCTAAAACTTATATCTAAATGAAAAATATGTCTAATGAATGTTTTAAAATATATAAAACTATAATAGTAAGATAAAAAATAATGTACAATATATTATAAAATAAGTATGTATATATGTATTTGAAACAGAAAAAACAAATTTAAATAAATATATTAATATAAACAAAATTTATCAAATATAGTTTTGATTTAGTGATCATTTTATTTTAATAGTATTTAACTATAAAGTTTATTCCAATATGTACTGTAGATTTAATGTGAAGTATCATTGAATTTACGCGATGCTTTATTAGTTTTGTTAAAATGATATGTACCATTAGAATAATATACCACATCATTGAAAATTAATGTGACGAGTTATTTGTTTAAAATGGTACAACTTTTAATACAATAGTGACTATTTACTTTAAAAATAAAGATATGAAGATTATTATAATCAAATGTGTAATCACATTGACCAAAAATTAAAGTAAAAAATTGTAGAACAAATATTAAATCTTATTAAATTTACATGATTTTTTTCTGAGTGAGCTGTAGTTTTCTTGACCCGTTTCTTTTAAATATATATTTTTCTCAGATTATTCTGCCATACTGTCAACATGGCAAGCGCTCTACTTACTATGCTATCGAGGGCGACAGTAGAGAAAAATCTTAGAAATAATAGAAGAAATAATCTCATTTAAAATGTTCATTAATATTAATTAATAATGTTGTTGTTGTTCATTAATTAATAATGTTGAAATTTTTTCAACTTTAAAACCCGGTTGTGCTGCTAGCGCCACGGGAAAGAGCATCTAGCTATTATTCAGCATATAACTCTATTTGATATGAAATTATCACTGAAATTTGTTGTATTTTCTAAAACTTTAATGCTTCCTAAAAAATTTGCTTGAGAAGGCTTTAGCTTTCGTACATATGCAAAACACAATATAAATATCGGAAATATCCCCAAAAAATGTGATAAATGACAAAACATTAGTTCTGAACTAATTTTTTTTTAGAACACCGGAAACAGCAAATCGTTATATGATTTCAGTTCCTTCTATAATATTACACCATACCACCCTAACGAAAACGTTTTTAAAGCGAAACGAAAACATTTAATCAAAATATCTAAAACATTTTGGTTACATAATGAAGACAATCAAGCACATAAAGTAAACGCACATTTTCTCATTTTCCTTTGTTTCTATACAATGGTACAGTAGATAAATTATATGTATAGAAAAACCCGAGTTTTATTTCTCCGTTTTATAAAACCGTTTACAGTATACTGGATGAATTTACTTCCAGTATTCCGACGACGGAGTAATACTTGGCAGGACATGCGTATTAGATACTAGAGTTTTATAAGGTTTGTGTCTCAACTTAAAGACATTGTTTACCTATTATTTTGCAGAAACCATTTCCCCTGTTTTGACATAATATTAGAACTAAAGAACCAGATGAATAAAAAAAAACTTTAAAAAAGGGAAAACCAGGAAGAGAATTTTCCTTGTTTTTGTTTTTTCGTTGGTTTTGCTTTTTTTATTTTTTGCAGCAATCACCGAAAAATGATATTTTGTACAAGGAAAATAAGTTTTAGTACCAATTTGACTCGAGAGTATATACTATATACAGTTTTGTCGCGATTTGTGGTGAAATTTTTTATGATGAAAATTATAAATAATACATAAATATTTATTTAGTAATAATTTGTATTTTTGTTATTTATAAACCGGGAAGTTATCATAAAATATTATTAATAGTATTTTATAAATTTAGTGAAATTTGTTCGGAATGATCGTAAATATTTTGCGGTTATCAAGATAATAAATATTACATACAGTACATTATGTAGAAAGACGACACATCATTTCTTTGTAAAAAAAAAATTTAAAAAAAAATTCTCTTGTGTTTTGTGTTACGGAGCTACGAGTACGAGCAATATTGAATTGTTTATTTAGAATTTTTTTTCGGTTCCGTTTAGTTTGGTTTTAGATTTTAAATTTGCTTAAGTGAATTGTTTTGTTTGTTCCTCCTTGGAAGGAAAAAAAAGCACACGGAAAAAATTGATTCGAGGAAAAAAGTGTTAAGTGATTTGTTATGGTTTTGTGACGGTTCTGTTGTATACATAATATATTTGTTTTTGTTGTTGTTTCCATGTTATACAATGGTTGGAGATATAATCTCAGCCAAACCAAATGGTTTTATTAAATTTAAAAATAAAATTTCTTCGTATCTTTGTATGGCTTTGTTGTTGTGAATCTAAGTGAAATTATCTAGATAAATAAGTTATAAAAAAAATTGAGTGAAATTTTGTATAAATCTAAATTATATTGGTGGAATTCCATGTGTAGATAAAATTGTGTGTAGGTATATACAGTGGTGTCATACAGGGTTTAAAAAAATTAAAACGGTACGTTATCTTAAGTTTATATTAATATAACTATGACAGGTTTACATTTTCATTATACTCGAGTGAATTAAACTTTATATTTATATTTTATATACATAAAATGTCAAATAATTTCTGTGAAATAAATAGAAATTTTGATATCCAATTTGAGATGAAAGTTACAAATTTCTTAAGAGAGTCTTGTACAACTAGATGAATGCATTAGGGAGTCTTATGTTGTATTAAAATTTTTTACTGAGAAACTGATTCTGGGGATATACGAGTATAATACTACTCAAGGAAAGTTTTTTGTTTGCACAGTTTATAATTTTTTATGAACTAATTATTCCGGAAATAAATTCCAGGAGTGACATTTAAAACTATAAAAGTAGCATATTTAATTTTTGTTTGTGATTTTAATAATGAAGCTGAACTTAATGGAAATTTTAGCATAAAGTTTTACTTGATAGTTTTAATTTGAATTCCGATGACACACTAGCTTGTAACTTAGTCATTTTGACTTTTTAAATTTTCTTGAAAATTGTTTTTAATCTCCAACTATATCATTTGGATTTAATCATAACAGAACGTTTGGTAATTATTATCAAGTCAATTGTTGTTGGAAATTTAAAGATTAGCTATATGTTCTTTTGTTGTTGAAGAAAGTCAAGATTTGTTGAGTTTATTTTTTTAACTTTTTATTGTGAAATGCTGCTATCTGGTAGAAATGAAATGTTTTTCATGTAGGCTTTTTCAAATCATTATAAAACTGCCGAGTAACTACATAACAAATTTTCAGACATAGAAAAACAATTTTTGTTTACAATTAACCTTTAAAAAAATCTAAAGGTTAAATTTATAAAATCTTTCATAAATGGTAATTATTTATATAAATGTCGTATGCCATCGATACCAATTCTGTAAATACAAAATTCTTAGTGAAATGTTCACCTGACTTTCTACATTTTTGTTGTTTTCAATAAAGGCGAGACTGTAGAAATCGGAAATAGGCGTATTCGTTCTAATACTTAATGGAACGTATCTTTTCGCAGGAGATTGCTACATGATTTATAAAAATCTTATTTGAGTTGTTTAGATTAGGTATTTAGAATTTTTCCTGAAAATCTTATGAATGTACTTTTTAGATGTGGCCTTTTAATTACTTCTAAATTTCTGATTTTTTGTGATTATATTTAATGCGTTAGTGCCAGGAAGAAGAAATACGCACACTGAATCTTTTCATATTATTTTGGTTCATAAAATAAAACTTACTTTAACCCTTATTTGAGTGACAAGGTACCCGGGTACCTTTTGCACTTTTAGACGTCTAGCTTGGTATGTTTCACTCATAATAAAAAGTTTTATTTTTGTGAGAACTTCTAGTTCAATTGATAGACGATTACACTTAAAAATGAGAAATTACAACTTAGACGAACGTGAGAGCAAAGAGTGGTTTAGTTGTACGAATCACTATTAAACGGGTATCTTAAAATAATTTACACTATATTTGAAAGAAATAGAATGCAAATACATATGTATTTCATTGTTTCTATTTTTGTTTATGTATCTCGTTTAATTTATGTTCATATTTTTATTTATTACAAAAAAACTAACCAACATTTTTTTATTACTATCGATAATTTTTTTCATTGATGTCACACGTTGGATTATTTACAGAATGTTCTTCGAAAATTGACATGTTGCAGCTAGTGCAAGATTGCTTTCAATTTAAGTAATTTTAGCAAAATCCGTTATACTTACATTTCATAATTGCAAAAAAAATTAGTTTCCAGAAAAAATTCATGTAAGGTGGACCCGAGGTACCCTAATCACTCAAATAAAGATTTTTGTTCACTCACATAAGGGTTAAATTAAATAAAACTAAAGTTTGAAGTTGTTACGTTATATTTTCGAACACTGTTTTGAGGTCGACTTACTTCTTCTTTATTCCGCGATTCGCTGCCCACTGGCACTACTCTGGCTTTCCCTGGGAATAAGGAATTGGGAAAGATATTCTCATAGCATTTGGGAAAAATATTTTCCCATTTAACTTTGTTTCAGTAGGCCTGATATTAGGCAAAAATGCTATGAACATGTTTTTCCCAGTTCCCTATTCCCAGGGAGTCAGAATAGTGCCACAGGTTTTACTTTATCCTATTGCCATACATTAGATGAGTTTTCGACCAAGTCAGGGATCATAGTTGTATTCAACTTCTGCTAAATAATTCCTTTCCTATTTGGATTATAACAAGGCTCGCAGCGGTCCAAAATTCCAATGATTCAATCTTGAATTTGTTAAGCTTAATACATGCGGTGCCCTGTCGAAGTCGCTTTATTTTTCATGTTCCAGATCTAGTTCGAAAAAATCGGTTCATGATTATTATGTTCGCTTATAGCGACTACATATCAACGTAGTATTTCGATAATGTTCACCTTTGTTCAGAACTGATATTTTGTTGAATGCTACATGTCGACCTATAACTATATAGTTTATTAGCATCCATACACGATATAAGACCATAATCTATCGGTATAAAGCTATGTATCATAACCAATCATGATACAATTCCCAGGATTTCTCACCAATTACAATGACTCTCGGGAATATAAATTTAACATGTTGAACAAAAACTTGATTATCTGATGAATCTGGTTTCTTCGCTATGTATCTATGGTTCTAACCATTTTTTGAAAAGTTTTATTTAACAATTCTACCAGATCATCAAAATGGCGATCGTATCTGCTTATTTGACAAGACATTTTTGTTTATCATGTGGAAACTGACAGTTCATTCCAAATACAGCTTGGGAAACGCCTTCTGACCTTCATGGTCAAAGTAGAATGGCGGTTCAATAATAGTTCGAACAATCCCACTACTAGATTTTTTTTCACGACAAAATAGATGTTCGATTTTAAACCTTGCGGCGGTCCCTTACCCTATTCGACCAACTTCTGCTCGCATTTACTGTTTTGCGCACAATTTTAAATTCAATTTCGTCGCCCAAACAAGAGAAAGATTCTAATTTTTATCACATTGGGTTTTAAGATGTCTTATCATTGTTATAGACGGTATTTTGTAAGGATTGCGTTTAGCACTTTGCATTTGACATTTTCAAGTGCAGTTTTTAGATCATTTTCCGGTCACAAACCGCGATTTGGGTTAGCCTTATGTTAATATAAAACTGGCATTGCTGTTAAATTAGAAAATTATTTAAAATTAGAATTGTGACAAAGAATCGAAATAAACGAAAGCTAAAATTAGTAATTGAACCGGGAATACATTAAATATTGCACGGAGGGAGAAATGTAAATTTAAACCAACTTACAAAAGTTATGCGTGACTGTGTAAGAAAAATATAGAAAGAATTGTAGTGATTGTAATAAACATCTTGATTTGGCCTCTTGCATACTTTGAATTCCGCACCTTTGTGCAGTTTAGAGACTACTTAGTCAATTTTACTTATAAAATTTATTTATTTTTTCCAAGAATAAAAAGCTTTATATTATCTGTTGAATAGTGTAACCATATTCTTTGTTTTGTTCATTCTAAGTTTAACAATAGTTGGCTAATTTAAGTTCTTCGATTTTTGTTGTTTTGCTATTTTAATACCGGACACCGCTGGTTCTATTCTTACAGTCTTTTTATTTATAACATGTGGGAAGGATAGCGAAGGTTTATATTCTTTTCGACTCAAAAGAACGACTCGGTTCGGAGAGAAAGGATAATGGTTATTAAGGTATTATTTGGTAGGAATTTTTATTCATCGCATTTAAAAATTATCCATCTAACGAGGTTAAAAAATTTATACTTCATTTGTCCATGGCATTAACGGCAGGGTCGTTGTTCTTTATTGCTTTTTAATGTCAGCCACCATAGAAGAAAATATACTATTTCATATGAATTTGCAAATCTGTATGTATTTTAAAACGGGTTTTCTTACTCTCTCCTTCCTTCACGGCTGGCTGAAAGTTTATTTATTAATTTTAATTCTGTGGAGCTTTAATTCTTTCTGGTAAAATTTTACCAAATGTCTGAACAAATTTTGTTTGAAACTTAATCTACCATCTCTTTGTCATTAATCGTTTTTTCGTAAATGCTGTTTGTTCTATGAAAATCGCTTAATTACGAAGTTTCGCCGTCTGGGCGAGGAGTCGAATTTTTGTTTAAAAATAGTATTGCAAAATTAATTTATAATTTTTTAAATCATAGTTATTTTTCTCATAAATGGTGTACTTTCAAAATTTGTGCAAAAAGTGAAAAACCTCCTTTGCAGACTGCCACTTCCGGTTGCCCGATTTAAGTTTTAAGTATTAAGTTTCATGCCGATATATCAATCCGTTTAGGCTGTATCAGATTGTACAAAAGACGAATTTTTGTGGAAAAGTATTTTTTTTAATTAGAAAATATCGATTCCGCTTATTTTGGAAAACTAATCTAGGCCGGTATTGTTACAAAATTAATTTCAAATCTTTTAGTACATAGTCGTTTTTCTTATAAATGATATGCTTTTCAAAATATTTGCAGAAAACGAAAAAGCTCATATGGAGGGTGCCACTTCCGGTGGACCGAAATCGGCCAAAAACCATTGAAATTGTCAAGTCATGGAAAAAGCTGAAATACGAAGTTTCGCCCTGATCAGCCAAACCGTCTGGGCTGAGAGTGCCACCAGACATTAAGTCTGCACGGAATCATTTGCACATGCACGCATCCACAGAAATTTTTTAAAAACTATTTTTTTTTGATTTCGACGATATAGCGAATGGTAAATCTGCAAAAATTTCGAGATCAACATTTTTCATGGCTACTATACTTTCTTTTACTACGTTAACGAAAGAAAAGTTGATGTTATCCTCGAGTAAATTGTAATTCTCAACATCAATCATCTTGGTTACGAAACTATTAGTCTAAAGGAAAAGCCAAATCATTAAATCTGGTAGCTTAACCACATAAAATAAGGTTATATTTATTAGTAGCAGGGTTGTAAATAAATTGTATAACTCTGTTGTGACAACATACTGTTCTACAACCAGAAAAGATTGATGCAGTGAGGCAGATGGTACCTGAATTCCCACGTGCCTCTTATCGACGCCGTGTACAAGAATTGGGAATGTCTCCATCATGTTTGTTAAAAATTCTCAAACAAATTTGTATTTTTAATCGTATAAAATTCAATTGACACAAGAGATGCAGAAAAATGACTACGAACGGCAGCGAGACACTCGCCATCCAAAGACCACTTTACGCTCGTAGAGTATCTGTATGGTGCGCCATTTAGGCCGGCGGCATAATTGGATCATATTTATTTGGGGATGCTAGAGTCAATTGTCTAACAGTTACTGGTGATCGCTATCGGGACATGTTGGACCATTTTCTTGTGCCCAGATTGTATCAATTTTTCGAGAAATTTTTCCCAGACGAATAATGTTAAAAAGTTGGAATATTGACTGGCCCGCACGTTCCAGTGATTTAACCCGTCTCGAATTCTTTCTATGGGGGTACTTGAAGGGAAAACCAATAAACAAACTACAACCTCGATGCTTAAAGACAACATTAGAAATGAAATTACTGAAATACCATAAATCGATGAAAACGTTGTGAGAAATGTGCTTAAAAAAGCTCGCCTATGCGCCTCGGAGAGGCGGCTACGTGACCAACATTATATCCATACATCATGTTAAAGTTCATAAAATCAATCAATAAAATATAAATTATAAAATTGTATTTCATCTAAAAATTATTAAGAACTAACATCGTCCTGAAAGCATTTAGATGGAATATATCATGAACATGCGGAATGTCTCAAACGTTAAAAACCCAAATTATTACAAAATTAATTGGTTGATTAGCATATTTTACTGAACCGTTTTAGACGAATTTTTCGAGTGAAATTTTCTATTTTTCCAGTGCAAAAGATGGATTATACTCTTACAAAAGTTTTTCTTCATATTGGTACAAACCAGTACAGTTTAAATTTTATTACCGAAGAAATATCCGAAAATGACATCCCGAAAATAATAATCCAAACAACAAAAACCTCAAAACCTATAATACTTAAACTAAATTTACCAAAAAAAAATTTGCTCGAACACAAAATCTCAAAAAATAAAAATATCGTATTAAAAATATCAAAATTTACAGAAAATAAAACCAAATGAGTCCAAATCTCTGCTCACTGAAGCCCCACAAGGTATCACAGAAACCGCTTAGCTTTAATGTTAGAGGCCAATTTTGCTTTCAGCAATATTTGTTTTGAATTTCCAGTAATGGAAAATAATTGTTCATCATAGTGGGCTTTTTTGTCAGTAGTAATTGTAATCTGAATCGGTTTTATGAAAATCTTTTTTTTTTTTAGTTTTATGTAAAAGCCAACTCTACTTTAATTACTACTGATAAATTCGCCAACTATGATGAACAAATATTTTCGTTACTAGAAATTCATAAACAAATATTGCTGAAACCAAAATTGGCCTCTAACATTAAAGCTAATCGGCTTTGCGAAAGCAAAACAGCTCGTGTTTTTCTTTGTTTCTTTCCCCGTTTACCTATGATATGGGTTTACCTATGATAATTGCGACTTAAGCACATTTTCGGTACAACCACACAAACATAAATAAAATAAAAAATATTTCAAGGCCATTTTTGACTCATTTTAGTTTAAATTTTATTTTCGAGACAGCAGAACAAAAAAAAGACACATACATATACTAGATAATGTATTACGACTAGTCGGCCTTGAAAAAATAATCAAAAAACCAAAAATCTCGTGTGGCATCAGCAATTTGATTCTATTTTCGGAAGATTCGAATAAATAAAATCATCATCATATATTTAGTTTGTTCTTGCATTTGAAATGTTTGCTCTTTTAATCGTTCCGTTTGATCTTCAAGCAGACGTCTTCTTTCGTCATGAAAATTATTAGCCGTAGACTTTTTTCGGTGGCTCGGTTCTGGCAAGTTTATTTCTCGTGACACAGTTTCTTCGAAAACTATCTCTGACAATAATTGAGTTACATCACTGTTAGTTGCATTATCACTGAGGGAGAGTTGCCAAACTTCCAATCCATAAACTTTATTTGAGATGGGGCTAATTTTTTCGAGACACAGCTGGCTGATGATGCTCTCTTCTATAGGCAAAAACACAAACAATTTATTAGAACCATCTCCAGTGGCCGATATTTCTTTTTTGTTGTGGACCAGCTTTTTCTTTGTTTTATTTTTTAAATCAATCCACACCTACAATGATAAATGTTTTCAGGTAGAGCACAATTGGGAAGAATTATTAACAAATAAAATTTATATATGTATTTATTTTATTACCTTTTGTCATTGGAGGCCTTCCTTTGGAAGCCCTAAACTATTCAATTGCTTAGCAAAATCATCCCACGCCGCATTATATTCTTGCTTTGAACTGACAAAAGCAATAAAACCTTTTGCTACATACACATTTTTCTCCATAAGTTCCACTAAACAAGCAAACTTTTAATAAAATTACACGTTTATTAACAAATAATGTTATATGGGTAAATATTTTTTTCATTTTGCCTACATAATAATCATTGCTAAAATAAAAAACTTACGTTTTATCGTCATTATTATTCTAATCTTGTCTGCTGTTCTGACTTTTGAATTAAAATTTTATTTTTAATTAGAAAGTACTACTACCTCAAAGATCTTCTGTAATCAAAAATCTTCATTATAACTTATTAAATTAGCTTAATTAATAATATACACCTGATAAACCTCGGAGATAACTCTAAATTGCTAATCAAATAAAAATATAATAAATATATTAATTTATTACTTAAACGGTGAATACTTGGATGATGGAATATTACTTAAAATTAGCTAATCTCCGAATTAAACTGTGGAAGGTAACATTTTTATGAATAATCATAGTAAGATGTACCAAGAATAATGTGTTATGTTTATCCAGGAGTACTCGATACTCGTTCTTTTAGAATAAAGAACCAAACTAACAGCAACACAAGAGTTATTTCCGAAACGATCCCAATAAACGGCTCGAATCCTTTCTCTGTGAAACCTCTACTATCCCCCAAGTGATCCTCCACCAACATCACCCACCAATCAACAAAACCCATGCTTTACAAAGCCGTGATTAATCTATGACAAATCACACACGTACCGTATAATCCTGTAGCTCAAAAATTTTAGCGTGCAACCGATCACCATAAAATTTCAAAAATGATTCTGCTCTCGAGAAATCTATAATATCCAACAAAGAGATTAATTTGGACATACAAATCAAAACTACAGAGAAGGGGTCTATATAAATCTTCAAATTTGCATACATTATTAGCAATTGATAACTACATCAAATCCTAAACAAAACAATTGAATATAGCCAAAAATTCCTTCAATATAGATAACAATAGAGCATATTAAATGAATACAACCTCCCGTAAATTGAGAAACATAATGTTCAATGAACAACCAACAGAAACCGTAGACACCGACCTACTGCTCATAATCAACGAAGCCCATTTAAAGTACTCTAATATATATCAAAGAAAATTTATTGCAATATAATTCCAAAATATCCTCGCCGCCACTATGTATATTGATCACAGAAAAAACAATGCAAAATCTACTTTTAAATTAAAGCTGTACATATTTTATACTCTCACAAAATAGGCGAAAAAACAAAAAAATATTGAAATAATTGAAAAAATCAAAATAAATATGTATATGAATAGTGAATTTGGTATGAAAACAATAGCAAAAATCTATAACTCGATCGTGGTTTTTTTGTGTCTTCATACAGCAAAACATCTGCAATTCCGCACATACAGGCACAAATTCAAATATAAAACAAATACATATATGTATCATAATTATGTAATACAAAATGAAGTTAACAAAACAAAACATCGAGCAAAAGAAACAACAAAAATTGTTAGCGAGTGTGATAAAACAAAACAAATGCTCGAATAACCTACTAGATGAGAATACTAATAACATAGAAAAATAAGTTTAACATAGATTTCTCATTTGTATAAAACGAATTAAATTCCAATGTCTTGATTGTATTTGTGACTTTACATTGCGCACAATGTAAAAACACAAACACAATCATGACATTGGAATTTCATTTTTATCTCTCGTTTTGTACAAATGAGAAATCTATGGTAAACTTATTTTTCTATGCTAATACTCTACGCCTTTGAGTTATAAAATATGTACCTAAATATACTATGGTTAGCTATATATGTACTTAAAATTTATTAGTAAAAATATGTATTGACGTTTTAAAATTTGTGTTAAAACAATAAAAAACACTTATCTTATGCATCCTTTGGAATAAAAAAATCCTACATATCTAAGAATTACATACAAAATGTATAAGATGCATTCAAGCAACGGTATCAAAATACATACATATAAACGAAAATTGTTATGTAGATATCCTACACCATTGCAAGCGCACCATACACAAATTAATTTAACTGTACAATACGTACAACTTAACACTTTACTTATTAAATTATTATTTATTTATCTATGAACACATATTATTTAATTAATTAGTTAATTAAAACGCATTTAAATTATATATTTTTATTTATTTAGAGGAGAGACAAAAAATCACGTCTTTCCTCTACGTCGTTCAATCGCCGACCATTTTCATATTTTCGTTTAATAGACTTAAATAAATATAAAATTAAATGCAAATTTTGGATTTTTTTTGAGAATAATTTTTTCGCCCAAACAATCAAAAATTTACTAAAGGTGATTTGGGATATTTTTCGGAATATTTATTTTTGGCAATTTGGAATTTGAGAAACAGCGCACTAGTACGTTTTTGATCTAGTCAAAAACATCATTTTGGTAATAAAATATTCGGGAATACGATGGTATCCCTTAAAATTTTCCGGCCGATGTGATGTGATGGAATAGGTTAAAACCAGTGTTACCACTCAGAAAAAATTTAAAGTATCCATTTAAAAAAATAAAAGGTATCCATAAGTATCCAATTTAAGTTTAATTCCGTATATTTATTTGTATATACATATACATATATGTATGTATATATATTTATTCAAAATAAATCACATTTCTATAACTCAATCACATTTTTTTCTTAACTGTTAACATAAAATTATTTTTTTTTATATCGTTTTCGATACAACAAAAAAAAACGGACATGGCAATGAAAATTTAACTCGATCATTTTCTACTAACTCTGAGCTCTGTTTTTTGTTCAGTTCAATTTATTTTGTGAATGGAAAATGATATTCATACATAAACATAAGTAAATACGAAAAGTTAAGTAACTTCAATAATACTTTCAAAATTAATTCTAATAAAATTAATATATAAATGTAAAGTATACATAGCAAAAATTCAGTCATATTTTTACATCAAAAAATATCTTTCTTAAGTCTTTAAAATAAATAAAAATTATAAATCACATGTAATAAAGCTTTTGTTTAACTTAATTTATATGTTCCGGCCGTGGTGTCCATACTTCACTTGCCTTATTGCAACTAATCGATTTACGTTCTTCTGGCGTTAAAAGCTCTTTTGCTGCCATCATAGAATCCACCATGTCAATTAACAAACGATTTGTTTTTTTAAATTTCGTCTGATTCAAGTCGGAAAAAATACGCTCTGCAGCTGCAGGGCTATGGGGTAGACTCATCAAACTCATCATGAAATTCGATAATTTCCCGTAAATAGGTTCCCCAACGAATTGTTCAATGCACCAAGTTTTAGCCATAAATCTTCAACATTTTTTCTGTTTAAGTTATTTAAATGTGACGAAATTGAGAGTAATTTGAATTCATCCAAAATTTCGTCTTTTTCATTATCGCTACTAATTAGATTAGGAAAAGCATTTAGCAAGGAAACTAAATTTACATTTTCTGAAAGTATTTTTTCCGGGTTGATCAACGAAACACATTTGAAAATTGGATTAGTAAAATCAAATCTTTTTTGGATTTGTTGAGCAAGCTCAATATAACATTGTTTTACGTTTGCACAAATTATAAGCAATTGATCTTCATCAACGTTGTTGAAAATAAAAACAATTCTGTGGCAGAGCCCATTGAAATATTTGGTAAGTAAAAATGATTTTCCTCATTATGGAAATCAATTTCGCTTATATTTGTCACATTCCTTAAGCAGATGGGATTTAAAAAATTACTTAGAATAAGTTTGTAATTGTTTTCCATCATTTCTAACATCAAATGGATTCGAACTTGCTCCGATTGAAATTCAAGATTTATTTTATTTATAATTCACAGAACATAAGACACAAATAGAAAATAAACCTTATTAACGGGGTTTGCTAACTGTTGCGCTAATTTGTTAGCACTGTCTCGCGCGCCTTTATCCTCCAAACTGCAAGAGACGAAATATAACTGTAGTGCATCCCATTGTTCCAGCACTCGATTTTATTAAGCACGTAATTTATTCAGCACGAATTATTAATAAAATTCGATTTCATTTACATTAAAATAAAATGTTAAATCAAAATACAAAAAAAGTCAAAATTGTATCTAAATTGAATTCAACATAAATAAAAAGTATCATATAGGGGTCGTTCGGTATCCAAGTATCCAAATCCTAAATTTAGTGACGAAAAGTATCCAATGGATACTATAGTATCCAAAACGGTAACACTGGTTAAAACTGATTTGATTTTCTAGATGGCGAAAAATAAATTTTTAAGTCATTGTAAATAAGCTGATAATCAGCATTTTTTGAGCCGTTCCGCAACCAACTTTCATAGTGGTAATTTGGTTTGTTTCCAAATTTCCCTGGATATCCATTTTTTAACCGAAGTTTTGATTACATCGTCCATCTAGCACTTTAAGGAATTACAATTACATAGTTAAAAAGGAAACAGTCCATACACTGTCGCTAATCCAAACCTAGAATTCTTGACAATATTGCTAATCGGACGTTTTTTCTCGAGTTATAAAAATCATGAATATAGACAATCCGAATTAAAACGGCTTTAATAAATAACGTTGATCGAAGTAAATTATTGTTTATAACTTGAATCTGCTTAAGACGGCTGATATACATATATCACCATATCAATTTTTATCTAACTATGTATAGTTTTTAAAATGAGATTGTTTTTATATGTGCGTCCACTCAAAATACAAATAAAACACTCAACAAAATTGATTTTGACCCTTTTATGTTTAGGTTTTATGCTCTGTGTGTGTATGACATATTTAGTTGTCTCATGCTTGGTTGGCGACTTTTTTTTTGTTCTGTCCACATTTTTTATTAACCCATATACCTATACCACCATCAATAAAAACGATTCGAGAATACCCAACATTATTTGTGGTCAGCATTTTAAATATTCTTACAAAATAATCGTGCACGCAATGAATATTGGAATCCGCAGGCTGTGTATTTGACGCAGTTTGAAATCACAATAAATAATATTTTAGGAATACAATACTGTTATATATACATATGTGTAAAAAGCTTTAAGCGTGTTGACTGCAATATTTTAACTCCGAGCTTTGATAAGATCATATTAATGTTTTATAAGTTCAATTCATTGTGGTGAGGTGATTTGTTTTCGAATAAATATTTGAAGTAGCCTTTAAGTGGATTAGTTTATTAGTATTTTCGAAGCTTTCTGAACTTTTAAAAGTTATGTATGATTGTTAATACTAAGTTTGAAAATTTTGGTATAACGTTTATTCATTAAAATGTATCTTAACAAACTTTTTGAAAATGCAAAGCTCTAAAACTTTTAGCAAAAATTTCTATAAAATAAGTATTTATAGAAAAGCCACTTATCTGGAAAGCAGTAATTTTTAATATTTTGTTTCAACAGTTTTTCTAATATTTCATATTTTACGTAGACGTACATATGCTTTTGAAAAGTTTAGTTGAAGAATAAAATTTTAAGGAATTTAAAATATAACTTGAGTTGTGTCGAAGTTTGATTTAAAGTTGTTCACCCGCAGAAAAAAATGTTTATAAATAATTTATGATTTTACAAGTTTTTAAATTAAGCCTTTTAGAACTAGTAAGACTTTTTGCATTCAATTGATTTCGGTAAACAGTTGTGCTGGTTTCGTACTCAGAAATTCTTCAACATATTCTATAAACTAACCGAAAAAGTTCCCCTATTCTACATAATCCACAAGAAGTTTTTTTTTATTATTATTTACTCAATTATTATATTTTAAAAGCTTTAAGCGATTTAATGGTTTGAAAATCAATATTTTATTTTTTTATATATATAACAAAAACTTGGGTTTTCTACTGTATGTGTATTATGTTAGAGCTTTTACTTAGTTCTCGAGTGGAAAATAATGTAGGGGAGGGGCCCAAACAAAAACAAAAGAAATGTAAAATTTTTAAAGTAATTGAATTTGCCAGTATTATTTTTAAGGATAATAATTTTTTTGGATTTTCCCCAACAAATCGTATCTATACACTTTATATACCTAATGGAAATAAGTCACGTTGGAAAAATATATTCTGATGATGATGTTATTATACAGAAATGGGGATGTAATACACAATTCGCATACACGTTTATTATTATTGCTGAAGATAAATTTTACAAAAAAAAAAAAAATGATACACAATAAAAATGGGTGAGAAATGTTCATATAAAAATACATTAAAAATAAATTGTCGATGTCACCTTCACCTAATAACCTATACATAGTGAATATAAAGACTAATTTTGTTGTCATTATTATTTTATCATTATTGTTAAGAAGAGTTATAACTCCCTTCGCTGTGACTTTTATACGCTTAGTTACTAAAAAATAATGAATTTCATTGTGACTTTAGGCGTAGAATGAAACAATAGAATATGATTAATTGGCGTTAAACACTAAACAGCAATTAAATTTGATAAGAACAATAAACATAAATAAAGTTATTTATATCGTCATGATAAGAATATTCTCTATAAAGTAAATTGACTTAAATGTGATGGACCGAAATTAACTTTGTAACGAAAAGTGTAGCAGAGTGTAGAAAGAATTGAGTGTAGGTGGAAATGTTTCTTCCAGAAATTTAACTCATTTTCGACCGCTGGTCGATTTTTCGTTCACCAATTTTGTATTTTTTTTAATTAGCCAAAATAATTTTGTTTGCCAAATATTTCTTTATCAAAATTAAAATTAATCTTTCGGCAAAAAAATACAATATCTTAACAACTAACGGTACTTTATATCACAGTATTGATTTAAAACAAACTCTTTTTCGAGGTACATTCAAACGCACAAAAAAACCAAATATATTGAAAGTGAGAAAAATCGTGGATAATAATAATAACAACAAAGATCTAAATAAAAAAAATAACAAAGGTTTATTTATTCAAATAAAAAGGGAAACTATAAATTAAATGAAAAAAGTTGGGAAAGGTTCGGAGCCGAACCTTATAAGCATTTTTGTTGCCTATAAAATAAAAGAAAATAGTTTTTACCACAAAAAAAATCTCAAACCACCACACCTAAACATTATTACCACCCTCACCCACCATCCAAAACCTATCTCACCCGCACCACCCTATACCGCACCACCCATATTATCACCCTTTAACACCTCCATACCCACTTCCACACACACACACAAACCACCCACATAAACCCTCATCCACCAAAATCCAAATTCCCACTCCAAACCCAAAACGCCTCATCCCACCCCCTCCACATCCCATACCACCACTCCTACCACCTCCATAATCACACCACCCACACAAAACCTCATCCAAACGAGATATATTTTTATTCCACATTCACATGCTATGTGAAAACGAAATGGAATAGAAAAAAAAAAGAGTGAGTCCATTAGTACTCTCAACGAGATGTGTAAACATGGCGTGTGTATAGTGCGTCCGTACACTTACAGTTTACTTTGAATGAAGAAGGAATGTAATTTTACTAACCATAGTTTTTCATTTGTTTATTATCGTTAAATTGGTCTATTACTCTTTCGGTATAATCGACGCAATTGGATTATGGTAGCTAAAATAAACTTAACTGTCGACTCTAACTTTTCTAATTTTTATTGAAAAACTGCACAATGGTCGTTCCATATCTCGTATTAGATATACATATTTCGATCTCAGTTCATGTGCAAATCGAATTCGTCTCACAGGAAGTTTATAAGTGGTTTAGCTTGAGGAACAGCAAAATTAATATTGAAATCCCCGCTCATAATCATCGGCAAAAGATGATAGTCTCCTTAGAATTTTTGAAATTCTTTAAGAATATGGAGCAAGGACGAAATGTATGAACTTCATTATGTCTTCGACAGATTTTTTCGGCGAGGTGAATACAACTATACAAAAAACATTTTATTCCCATTGAGAAGCTGAAGTTCAGTCATGTAGATATTATCAATGGGTTGTGTTGTTACCCTCATATCATTTGTTAGTCCAACGATGATTTCCTTATGCGAATTGACTGTATAAGTTAAACTTGTATTTTTATATATTGCTACTACACCGGCAGCCCACTGACCATTTTTCTTGAACTGAACGCATAATTCAAAATTAATAATATTAACATGCTCGTCATTGTGTATCCAGATCTCGGGAAGCAAGAAAATTGAGCATCCCTGCGTGAATGTATCAGTTACGTCGAGGTGATGTGACCTGAGACTCTGGCAGTTCAATGTTAAAAACCAGACGCCATTATTATCTCCTACAAAGTTCGCCATTACAACCTGATTTATAGTTAGCGGATTTGTAGTGAGGTGCGATAGCTCATTTTGGGGAAGACCCATTGAGGTCCCATTTGTTCGTCCATGGTAGAAGACATGATCATCGATAGCCGACGTGATGAACAGTCCTTCGAGACTCGTTACTCGTAATAGAGCAATATGCACAAGTTGTGGACTGAGTCTTTTATCGTAAGAGTATATACTGACTATCTCGTTATAGGTACCACCCTGTGATGCATGAATTGTGGTAGTAATACATGCAGATACGACTGGAAAATGATTACGCTTAACATTAATTGTCCGATTGTTGTTTCGATTAACAGTTGAGTTTTTTATAGAAATGGGCACCAAACATCGGTCGATATTCGTTTTCTGCACCCATCCAGCTTTAAGCTGCCTGGCCTTCTTGCCTAGTGAATTTGTACCGAAATCCATCCAGAGTCGTTTGACATTTTTTACTGTTGACGTTTTCATCGTTCTCGTTTTCCGGTCAGAGTGGCTGCATTCGGTATACCTCATACAGCCCATAGTTCCATTCACCAGTTCATCTGTTACGTCAATATTGGTTTTGAGAAAGTAAGGCCGACCGACAAGTGAAAGTTCGTACGGCAAAATATCTGTGCCCACTATGCTCATTTTATTGATCTTTTGACGGAATTGCTACACCGGCAGCCCACTGATCATCTCTCTTGAACTGAACACGTGGCATTCAAACGTAGGAATATTAACATACTCATCATTGCGCGGACAGGTCTCGGAAAGCAAATGAATTGAGCTTATCTGCGTGACTGTGACCTGAGACTCTAGCAGTTCAATGTTAAAAACGAGACGTCATTATAACCCCATTTAGTAGAAGACATGATCATTGATAGCCGACGTGATGAACAGCTCCTAGACTCGTTACTCGTAATAAAGCAACATACAAAAGTGTTGACTGTGTTTTTAATCGTAAGAGTATGTAATTTCGTAATCGTAGTTCGTATCGTAATGTTTTTTTGGATTTTTCTGATCGATGGAAATGTTGATGGTTTCTATTTCATTTTTAAGCATTTTTGTTAAAAAAATGCTATATGGTTTCGGTTTGCCGTCTGTCCGTCTGTCCATCTGTGTGCACGATAACTTGAGAACGAATGGAGATATCAACTTCATTTCTTCACTAAAAGTTCAAGCAATTCTTGGGAATGATCCCTATTGATTTGGACATTTCTGTGTTTAGGGTGTTCGGAGGTAAGTAGGGTTTTGTTAACCCCCCTCCTTAAAATTGTTAGATTTTTTTTTTCATTTTCTATTCTATTTTGGTTTCATAGAGCATGTGAATGTGGAATCAAAATATATCTCGTTTGGATGTGGTTTTGTGTGGGTGGTGTGGTTATGGGGGTGGTAGAAGTGGTGGTATGGGAAGTGGAGGGGGTGGGTTGAGGCGTTGTGGGTTTGGTGTGGGAATTTGGGATTTGGTGGCTGAGGGTTTGTGTGGGTGGTTTGTGTGTGTGTGTGTGGAAGAGGATATGGAGGTGTTAAAGGGTGATAATATGGGTGGTGCGGTATAAGGTGGTGCGGGTGAGATAGGTTTTGGGGGTTTTGGATGGTGGGTGAGGATGGTAATAATGTTTAGGTGTGGTGGTTTGTGATTTTTTTTCTGGAAAAACTATTTTCTTTTATTTTATAGGCAACAAAAATGCTTATAGGGTTCGGCTCCGAACCTTTCCCGTCTTTTTTAAATTAGTTTTTGTTTTCCCTATACTATATACCTACATACAAGCAAGCCATATATAGTACAAAATTGTTTTATTGAGTTTGTTGCTTTTTTTCAAACGAAGTAGGTACATACGTCATTTCCGTTCGTTTCATTTACAAGTTTACTCTAATACAAAAATTTTTGGTAAGCGCGAGCAAAGATGTTTACACATCAATAAAAAAAATCTATCAATTTTAAGGAGGGGGGGGGGGGGTTAACAAAACCCTACATATCTCCGAACACCCTAAACACAGAAATGGCCAAATCAATAGGGATCATTCCCATGAATTGCTTGAAGTTTTAGTGAAGAAATTAAGTTGATATCTCTATCCGTTCTCAAGTTATCGTGCGCACAGACGGACAGACGGCAAACCGAAACCATATAGCATTTTTTTTAACAAAAATGCTTAAAAACTCATGGCCTAAAAATCGACCATTGGCTGGAAGGATATTAGTTTTAATTGAAATTTGCCAACACCTTTAAGGCTGTATGGTACTGAGAAAACAAATTTATTTTTCGTATCGATATTTAAATGCCCCTTAAATGTTTGTAATGGTTTGTTTCTTTAATAAATTTGAGTACCAAAATATTGCATAATTTGCTTACTAAACTCTACTTATACTATTTATATGCATGTGTAAAAAAAAAAATATATATTTTTTTTATTTTTCATTATTGCTAATTTAAACCTTGCATATAATAATAAAATTTTAACCACTTATCTTGGACACACCTCTTATTTCGTAATTGGCCATCTAGGAGGATCTGTAAAATTTCCAAAAATAAATGTCATTGCGGCGTAAATACAAATTAACTTATCGCTTGAAGTAATTTTTCGATCGATAAAAATCGAAATTTTTAACATTTTTAAACTCAATTTTATGTTTCTTAACGCCTTGATGCAAAAATTGTTCGCAGTTTAGAGATAAAATATTGAGAATGTGGTTTGTACGTATCAAGAAAACGATAAACTTTGAAACCTAACCATAGACAAACTAAACCATTGTAACTAACGAATTAGGTCAATTGGTAATTTTTTAATTTGTTTGTTTGTTTTCTAATTAGGTCTGTAAATTGTATTTTAATGGATTAACGATATATTTAGGATTTGTATAACATTAAAAGTGTCATAATTTACAGCATAAAATCGTCAAAATAGATCTGCGTCGTTATCTCACTATGAATCAGATTCAAGAAATTATTGATTCTTGGAGTGATGATAAAGAAGAAATTGTAAATGAGATGTAGTGTCCTCCAGAAACAGTTGTCGTAGTAACCGATGAAGAGGACACTAATGGCGACGAAATTCCAACTGTTGATCCAGGTGGTTTGCAGGAGGTTGCCGGTTATATTGGATTGGAGTACATCGGATTGTTGTTCATCCACTTATGTAGTTGACAAAGTATATAAAACAATTGATGATTTTGAAAATCCGAAATGGAAAAGAGCCAATGTTCAATATACTTGAGCACCAAATCACGAGCCGCTAAGTGCTGAAATGGGCATATGAGCTCTATCGAACTTATTCAACATATATTAGTTGAAACAAACAAATATGGAAATAATTTGAATGTTCAAAACGTGAGTTCAATTGCAGAGTTAAAAAGATTCCTAGGAATCTTGTTGCTGTCAGGATACCTCACGCTTCCATCTGACGACGATTACTGGAGCAATCGACCTTCATTAGGAGTAATCATAGTAAACCAAGCAATATCGTGGTCGACATTTAAAACCATTAAAGGATCCCTACATTTAAGTTTATGTCCAAGTAACAATACTTTGGACATCGCCGATAAATTTGAAAAGATAACAACACCATATTTTAAGCCACTTAATAAAACATTTTTGCAGTTTGGTGTATTCAGCCCTCATTTATCGATCGATGGGACCACACTCCTGCAAAATGTTTATCAAAGGAAAACTAATCAGGTTCGGCTTTAAATTGTGGTGTCTGTGTTCCTCTGATAGTTACCTTTCAACTTTATTTCCTATGTTGGGGCAGCAGGGCACCACAATTAGCAAATTGGTTTAGGGTGCTGATGCAGTTTTGCGGCTACTTGATGTCGTTGAGTACTCTTGTAGACACGATGTGTACTTTAATAAGTTTTTTACGTCTTATTATCTGATGTGTCTAATTTCTAAGCGTGAGTTCCTAGCAAACTGTTCGCTCAAATCGGTTAAGAGGAGCAGTAATGGAAACAAGATAAGAATTGCGAAAATGTAAAACAGACTACGTTTTTGATACCGCACGAACCACATTTTATGAGGGGACGAGGGCTGGAATTTTTTTATTTTATTTATCATATGAGTGGTTCTAGTAATCCCTGATTGAAACAGCGTTGGCAAATTCTAACGAATTCTGGTGCCGGCCGGGAATGGGTGAACAAAATAAGAAAGGTTGCGGCTGCTGTTCATTGTTATTAATTGTTGAAATTATGACAAAATTCTTCAAACGCATAACAGACCTTACCAAGAGTGGGTATATAACAGCACGAAAAACACATATACTCACACTTGAAAACAAATAATATCTGATATTCTTGGTAATGGCAACAATATAACATAAACAAAAAAAATTGTATTACATATTTAACAAATTAACCCTTTCAACACTGTTGGGACATATCGTCCCAAAGAAGTTCTGTCAATAAAAGTATATTTGAAAACTTCGTATTCTAAGCATCTAAATGTTTTTAGTATTTATCAGAACTTCGTTAGGACCATATGTCCTTACAGTGCTGAAAGGGGTAAACAATATGATTGTGCAATTTATTTTTTGATTTTTTGTATTACTTAGTTATAGTCAAATTTAATATAGACAACTGGGTTGGAAATTTAACGTGAATTTAAGATGAAGTACTGAAATTTGACCATGCTAAATGAAACTGGAAATTTCTGAACCATTCATGTTCAAATTTAGGATGAAGAACTGGAACGGTATTCCTATTACAATATTCCCTGAAGTTTAAGATTTTGACCACGTTGGATGGAACTTGACCATTTATGGTGTATTTTCGGTTTCCTGTTCTTCACCTAACACAGCAATATTTTAATTAAAAATACTAATCCTGGAACTCGGAAAAAGTACGGCATTAAGTAAGTCATATGTAGTTATCGCTTTGAACACTCAGTTCAACTGTAAGTACGATAATATTTACGTTTACGGTAGTCTCAAAATCAAACTCCTACTGCGAACCCACCAGTACTTTCCTGAGCGGTTTACGTTAGCGACCATCAGCGTTAACTTTAATAATAAATTATAAATCCGCTGTCGCAATGGCATATCACCTCTTCTGAGACATTAACTCACAAATTCACATTGTTAAAACCGCTGCACAAATTTTAGTTCCCTGTATTCAAAATTATTTATGAATATGGCCTAGGGTCGGTTCTCTGTATCTCAAAATTATTGCTCGACTATCACAACTTAGAACTGGGATCGGAAAAACTTGTCTCACCATTTTTTTTTTAGTTTTGAATTTTCCTTTAATTTGCTTTTAAAATAATGATGTTAAAATTTTAAGAATTTCTCTTTGTGTAGGGATTACTGAAAAGAGCACACATTTTGTGACCTTTCTATGTAATCCTATTGTGGTAAGAGCCAAATTAATCCATTGATTAAGCAAAAAACCGTGACTAAAGCAGATCTTTAGAATGCGAGCCTCCGTCTTCAGATAACAACAATTTTAATGGAAAGTTTATACTTTTATTGGTCGTCCAAGACCAAAGTCGCGTGCAAATCAAGAGATCCAAATTTGAATGTAAGTATCTCCTCAGAATGGATAGTTAATATTGATGATTTTTGCTATTTTAAACTGACACTGTATATGTCGTGCCATTTCCAAAGTTAAATATTTAATTTTTTTTATGAAATAGGTAATTTTATTTGCCACTTTGACAAATGTCTCCCGACCTTTTAGCGAAATGGGATTTAACAAATCAAAACCACTTTAGAACTTCTTAATTTACTCTTTTTTACCCCTCAGGTGCTGTTGTTATAAGTATTTAATTAATAAATTACTGGAGCAGAAAATTTGCCGAAAGTTAGTAAATTTAAATGTTAAATTTATTATCTGGATTAGGGAAATTTATTAGAGTTATTATTTTATTCTATAAAATTGGTCTCATAATCGAATTTCTAGTAATATTTCATGAACTTTTTCAAACAATACATGTTTCTGCTAATCACTAATTCCAATATCCGCGTTACTCAGGGCCAATCACATGAATGTATTTGAATAATGGCTCCATGTTTGCTTCTTTATTTTTGTTGTGCTTTTTTTTAATATTTATTACCTAATTTGTTTTTTGTTTCTTACTTATTAGGTTATTACAATTTTTCAATTATAATGAACACTTTTCATTAGGAAAATGAATGCGTTTAACGAATGTTGAATTAGTCTTTTTAAATAACTCTTCTTTGCAAAACAATTCTTCGAAACATAATTTTTCGAAAAAAGAGTTCAGTAAAGAATGTTCACGGTAGTGTCGCCCTCAGCGCTTTCTACCTTTTTACCGAAAAAGTAGTTTTCGAAGAATTCTTTTCCGAAGAGTTAGTTTTCGACGAATTTTTTTTTGAAGTACTATTTTTGGATTAATTTTCTTTGAATTAGTTTCAAACATTTGAACGTTTTAGTCAAATAGAATTGTTTTGGTAGTACTTAAAATTAAAATCTGCACATACAGACGTTTAATGGACACACAGGAACGACTTCCAGCTAAAAAAATGTATTTTTCATTAATTATTAAGAAAACAAGAGAACAGATATCTTCATTCTAAAGACTTATTTAAAAATGAAAGCAAATTCTATTTTATTGTAATGAATAAAGCTCAGTAATTTAACTTTTAACTAATTTTTTTCTGTCATCGACCAGGATACGAACTTTTCTTTAATAACGTTTTGCTTGAATACTTGATACTGAGATTGTAACTTCATACATACTATTCTGTTTTTATATTGAGATTTTTGTGAAAGGGGTTTTGTAGGAGAGTTTTTGTAAGTAAATTTGTTTCATGTTCTATAAGATTGATTCATTTTCGTCTCAAATTATTTTCAAAATGCTACCTAGATTGTGCAAATGAGATGAATATGTTTGTTCTTTATATATAACATAGGTAGGTACTCGAATTTTAGTTTTAACGTTAATTAAAATTAATTAAATTGCCGCCCCGGTGGCAAAGTGGTCAGCATACTTGCCCAAGCGACCGGAGGGCCCGGGTTCGATTCCTGGTGGTGAAAAAAAAATTCACGGCTGGTTTAGGATCAATGAATTAATCACTCATTATCCGAAATGAAAATATGATTATGAAACCTCATTTGAGAGGCGGTCAAATCCCTTGATGGGGTATAGTGCCAGAGAGAGAGAGAAAATTAAAAAAAAGACGAAGGTGTATTCCAAAATCTTCCTAAGTACTTATGATGATTTTGTATATTCACACAATTCCTATAAAAGTATGCCACTCGAAGCGAATCTTAACAGTTTTTAAGATGAACTGTCCAATCGATAATGTTAAATAAAACAACAAATTGTAAATATTCCAAAACACATTTATTATATTATTCAAAATACTTCAAATTTTTCTCATCTATTCAAATCTGCCTGTACTACACTTGAGAAGTTTATGTAATCAGCCAAAAAAAAAATTATACTCAGCACACATGACTTTTTGTGGTGTTTCCTTCCATATTTTTGTGCATATGTTATATCCCCAGATACTGAAATCCAAAGGGTTTAGGTCCTTAGGTCCGGAGAAGCAGCAATCCATTCTTTCGAAGCTATAAAACGGATAATTTGGCATGATTAGTCTTGAGTTAGTTTTGCTTTATGTGAAGCAGCACTTTCTTACTGAAAGCAGTAATATTCATTTCTGTACATCGTCTGGGCATGGGGAATCAAATGATTTTTAACAACATTTTCAATATCCCTCTTCTTGCCTACCCACACAATTGTGTGGGTAAGGCAAAATAATCGTGTCAAAAATTTATTTTTTTATGTGTTTTGAACCAACTTACACATTTGTGTATTCATTTCACACTTATTTTTGTCCGATAAATCACTATAATTATACACACAATTGTGTTAGTTGTACTTCAAATAAAGCGAAATTTTTAATCATCAATGCTCATTACATACTATGGTTTTTTACTCAAACATTTGTGTGGTTCGGACTTTAATTGACCCAACATTTTTTTTTTTTTTGTAGCATAGGGATATACTGCTCATTTTTGATTTTGATATTCCTTTCGATGGAAAGCAGCGATAACTTTTTTTTTCTGAAATTGCTCTCCAAATCATCACAGCTGAAACAATTCTCATCTGAAAATAAGATTTCATCACCTTCGCACTAAGAAATTTTTTACGATCCTATCTTTCTTTTATCTTTCCGAGCATCTGATCCGAGGTTATGCAATTTTCACATCTAGGTTTAATTAGCCGTTATAGTTTTTCTACCAAATAGGCTTGCGATCATATAGTATATAATTACTATTAGTGCGACGGACGCAAGAGCAGTAGTCGTAGCAAAAATTCATGATTGTTTAAAAAACCAAAGTTAATTCCAGAAAAACTATTAATGTGAATTAATAAATAATTGTTCAAATTATTGTTGTTATGCAATATTAAGTGTTTAGTGGATAAATGGGAAATTATTGGGATAATATTTTCCGACATATTTCGGCAGTTGTGTAAGTTAAAAGAATTGGTGTTGCAAATTGTCTAATTTATAGGGGTCTCATAACGACACATTTCACAACAGGTTGTACTGGATCTCAGAAAACTAGCTATCAGAAAACAGTACATAGTACACGATAAGCAACAGGACCGATTAAAACAGTTCATCACAAAATAGCACATGGTACGTTTAAGTACATCGTACGGAACGCGACAGATTAAAAGAGTAAACCACAAAATACATCATGGTCAATTTTACACTTTATTTCTTAACATACATATTTTTTATGATGAATATAATATTTATATGAAAGTACGTAATAACTAATATATTTGAATTACTAAGTACCTGCTGTTTTGTGATGTACTGTTTTAATCAATCCTCTTCCGTTCCATGTAAAGACTGATTTTTTAAGCGTTTGTTTTATAATTTTCAAAAAAACGGTAAAATTTTTGCAATGTATGAAGTTTTTATTTGAATCGATAAATCAACGTTTGCCATTTACTTTTTAACGTTTATTTCATGTAAATATTGACTACGGCTACGTTTTAAGTACATAGTTCCATGCGAGAGTGTTTAAGTTTTCACCACTTTTCCGAGCATTTCTTCTGATAAAGGGTGGCTCATCTAACGTTTACAATTTAATTTGGCTCTAATTCAAAGACGAATGAATATTTTTCAAGCGTTTTGTTCTTTTGAAAAGAGTATACATTTCCAATAAGTATGAAACATAATTTCATTTGTATCGGCTCCTATCTCATCAATGGCAACTTCGACACGATCTTTCATGTCTAGGGTAGTCTCTGGGTGCTTAGCGTAACACTTATCCGTAATGGTTCTCCACAAAGAAATGTCCAACGGAGTTAAATCGCAACTGCACGGTGGCCAATTAATATATCCGTTACGGCTGATTATTTGATCCCCGAAGACAGTGTGCAGATGCCGATTGTTTAGCGCCATACTGTTGAAACCATATGTCGTATGTGTCCTCTGGAATTCTGGTTATTAAAAACTCGTAACGGTCCGAGTGAATGTAAGGGCGGCTCCTTGTTCATTTGCGAAAAAATGAACCTATGATGTCACCAGTCCAAAATCCACACCAAACGGCTATGGTTCAGTGTGAATTTTTTGAGCCCCAAATGCGACAATTTTTCTTGTTGACGTAGCCTCCGAGGTGAAAATGGCCCTCTTCGGAAAAGATGATTTTTCGGCAAAAATGCTCTTTTCTTCCAAACATTCCACAACCCAATTAGCGAAACGAAAACGGATGGTCATTTTGCTTCAGCTCCTGCACTAATTGAACTTTGTACGCCTTTATAACGAGGCCTTTATGCAAAATTCTCACCACAGAACTGCTTGAAATGTTCAATTCTTGAGCACGATGGCGAGTTGTTGTTGATGGTTGTTCAGATACATTCTGAGCAACAGCTGCGTGTTGGTTTATCTAATAGCAATCCAGTTCCACGAACTCGCTTCACAAACTGCCTTGTAGGTATTTCATTTCTACTGCATTTTCACGTAAATTTCTTGCAGTTTGGGTAGAAGACTCACTTTGAACGAAAGTTTTCATTATTTCCCAATTTTTCTCAATCGAAAAGCATTAAACTAAATTAATTTTCTGTCATAACATGAAAGACGGAAGTGTTGCCACACCAGAAATAACTGGTAGTTGAAATTGCAAACGCATTGGGCCACCCATTGTTCGGCCACCCGTTATCTCGCTAGTGACACGTTTATTGTTGTCTTCCAATTCTGCAATTATTGTTGGTTTAAAATGAGAGACTTTACGTAACGGTCCATAAAAAAAGTGAAGGGGCGTCAAATTGCACGGTCTAGGCTGCTAATTCACCGGACCGAAACGTGAAATAAATTGCTCTGGAACTCATTTCTCAATAAGTTGATGGTTTCGTCGATGCTCCGTGGCATGTGGCGCCAGCTTGCTGAAACTGCATATATAAACTGCATAAGATTCAGTTCATGCATTTTGAGCAAAAGAAGTCTGAAATCATCGAACGATAGCGAGACCTATTGATGGTAACGTTACGGCCATCGTCTTTTTTGAAGAAATAGGGACCGATGATTCCAACGGCCCATAAAACGCACTAAACAGTGATTTTTTCTGAGTGCATTGGCAGTTCTTGCATTGCCTGTGGCTGCTCATCACACCAAATGTAACAATTTTGCTTATTAACGTACCCATTTAACCATAAGTGAGCTTCGTTGCAGAACACAATTTTTCGGTGAAAAAAAAATCCGTAAGATGTTCTAAGGCCCACTCACCAAACCATTGACGCTGTGGTAAATCGTTCGCTTTCAGTTGGTGCACGAGCTGTATTATAGGCCTTCAGACCAAGATCCTTGCGTAAAACCTTTCACGTAGTCGAATAACACAATCCCAATTGCTGTGCCCTGCGACGTATGAACATTTGGTCGTTTTCATCAACACTAGCTGCTACAGCATTATTTTTCCCTTTACGCACTCTACGCATACGATTTGTTGAATTGATGTCCAATAACGTGAAATTGATGCGAAATTTTGTCATAATGGCTGTTTTAATCGAACCTATTCCATACTATGTGCTGTTTTGTGATATCCTATTTTGTTACATCCTGTTTTGAAATGTGCCATAGTAAGCGGCTTCGAATTTTTAGTGAATACTACCGATACGAGTCGAGTGATATGAACCTGTGCTTGACGAAATAACCGCAAATATATAGTAGTGGTATGTGTGTTTGTGTTAGTGCGAATGTGCGACATTTAATTTTTTTGGATATGAAATTTCTAAATAATATTTAGAAATATGCTTTCAATAAAATTAAATTTATTTAATTATTTAATTTTAGTTTTCAAATAATATCTAATTCTGTGTTTTTGCGGCATCGCATTTATTCTTAACACATTGACGCACACTTTTTAAATGTGTGTGCTTCTCAGGAACACATTTGATGACTTTTATAATTGCAATGAAGATGTTTGCGCGAACGTGTTACGAAAAAGTTGAATAACTGCTATACTGCTGCACTTAATCAAAAAGCGGCATCTCAGTTTTTGTAGTTTTGATAAAATAACGATTTTGTAAAAATTAAATTCGCGTCACTATAAAGTTACTTTATAAACCAATTAATTAAAAATTATTTGAGATTTAATATTGACTTATTTATCTAAAAAAAAAAAAAAAATTTAAGGTAATTTAAGAGATATGTGAGACGCCGCCTTTTCGCTTAGCGTTTTCCTGCTATTACTGAGATACTGCCTGTTTTATTCCAACCGGTTTAGTTTTCCTTTGTGGTGATGGTAAAATGTTCTATTTTAAAATCTTTTGATTTATAAAGTTGATTGCTACTGCGTCTTTATTGTGGTCAGTCTTATAAAAAAAATCATGACTACCTCTTTGCTTCGTCACTTGCACCATATCGTATATATATGGACGAGGTGTAATTCTTGCTAATTTATATTGTGAGACATAGTCAGTCCAATTATAAAAATCCTCTATTGCCCTTTTCTTCACATTAACATGTTTTGCAGAACTTCCAACTGCTTGACAGAAATTTTCAAAATCATAGAGTTTGTTTTTCATCTTTTTGATGGATAACCCAACTCATTGATGAAATGAGTCAGCCGACATAAAAGTAAGACCTGTCTCAAAATAATTGACCGTAATCGTCTCAGCAGATATTTCGAATTTACTATATAAATTAAAAATGAAAAAATGCCCAGTTTTTATTTTGTGCTGAGCAATTATCCCCCCACAATATTATTTTTTTAACATCTCTTTGATGATTGAAAAACTTGTAGTAGGAACTTATAAGTTCATCCTTCGAGCGTCCAGATACCGCCTCGTGCCACAATACTGGAATTATCTCTAAATTATTTTGTTTTTTACCAACAGGAACCATTTCGATCTTTTAAATTGCAAACATAGATTTTTGGCGGCGATAATCAGTTTCTGATGCTTCCCTAACCGTTCTTTGCTTCACTGGTTTGCAAGATGTGTGATGCAACATGTAGGTTTTTCTATCCGAGCTCTTTAAATCCCAGAATGACTCATTCAGATTCTTACGCCTGTCTTCAGATATATTTTGAAAACACTTTTTTTTTGCAAGTATATGCACACGGTGGCTGAACGGAATGTTCTACTTTTTGTTTTATTTTTTCCTGCCATCCTTTGCTCTAGTCTAGTGTTGTGTTATATCGCTTTCTTTTTCTGATAGTTCCTTTCTTTGTACAACTTAGTTCCTTACTCGATTGGGAAGTGACGTTAAGATTTTCAGATGTACATGCATCAGTATCAATTGATTCTATATTATTCGTATCAAATTTATTTTGCTCCAACATTGCCCGCATCGGTTCTCAATTCGCTTAAATAATCCGTCTCCATCTTATGTCGCATATCAGAAATGCCACTATCAGTTTCATTCACAGTTTCCGTAGCTACCGATCTTAATTCTATGAACGTGGGCGCTGAATAATCAGTTTTTGGCATATTAAATATAACATCAACAGGCTGCACGTTTGGTACATCTAATGAGTGTGTTTCAATTGGTACCGATTTCAATACAAAGTACGTTGGCGACAATATATCATTTTGTCGCATATCAACCATATCTTCTACAGGCTGCAATTTTGAGTGATTAGTATCAGCTGTTGATGCTTCATTCACAGTTTCTATTGATACCGAATTCAGTTCAATGAATGTTGGCGGGGTTTCTAATTTATTTAGGAAAGGCAAGGTACGATACATATGTACAAGATAAGAGGTTCCCACCCATAAATTAAGCTGAAACAGTCTATCACTATTAATTGTATTCAATTTAATACAACACTATAATATTCAATTTAATAACTTACCGTTCATTAAATATGCACTACAAATTAAATATTGTTTAATAACACTTGTATAAAACAATCACATTTATAGGTAATTAATTGCTGTACCTTTACAGTTACCTATTTCGTATAAAAAACGTACACTTCCTTCACTGGACAAAATGAAACACGAGACTGAATGACATGATTGAAATAATTATGCAGTTAGAGAAAAGAGAATAACAAAATGTCTAGTTGAACAAAATTGTACTTTATTAATACCAAATTGAGAGTATCGATAATTTACTTAGCGAAACTGACGCAACTCCTAGTATAAAAAGAAAGATAATACCTGGGGAGGAAAAGCAAAAATGATACAACTTTCACTTTTTCGATTCGACTTTTTTCGAATTCGACTTTTTTCGAATTCGATTTTTTTCGAATTCGACTTTTTTCGATTCGAAGTGATGATGCAACATACCACCATTGTATTGCCTAGTATTTATGTTAGTTTTGAAATCAACCGACTCGAAGCGTATCTATGTATTACCGAGCATAAAAAACGTATCTTATATTTTAGAACAGTTGCCGTTTTATTGTTAGGTATTTCTATTTTATGATATAAACGCTTATAATGCGGTTTAATATTTTTAATAGATGCCATAAGGGAATTAAATGGTTATTGATATGCGGCTAGCAAGCTTACTGGATTCTAGTTACTCCGTATTCCGGTATTCCTTTTGTTTGGACCTACCATAGGTATAAAAAACCAAAAATCGTTTTTTTAGATACCGCTTTTTGGCTAAGCACGGCAGTATATCAGTAATTTGCACGAACGTGTTAACTCAAACATAACCATGGAAACAATCAAACATAACCACGGAAAAATTAAACACACTAATATTAAACTGTAACTGTACTGTACATACTATACTTCTTATACGTATACGAAAATGTCATGTTTTTTCTGTCAAATTTTGAACAAAATCGACCTCCATGTGTCAACAAAAAAATTTTAACTGATTTGCTTGTAATTTATTTATATATGTAAATCAATATCAATGTATTGTAATCAACATATTTTCTGAGACCTTTAGGTAACAAAATTTATGAGGTTAATTTTACGATGTTCTTTATGGTTTGTCCGCTCAGAAGTTCAGTGTGCCTGTAAAAATTGACGTTTTATGGCTTGTAGGTTTTCCAACACTTGAAACGGACGGATAAAGAAGAGAGATGAGCTTGTTTTACATAGATTATAAATTTATAGAAACTGAAACTAAACAAAAATTATTTGTTGTACCAAGATTGGATTACTGACCAGAACCACTTTAAAAAATTAATATTTTTAAACAAACCCTTGACTTGACCCTCTAGCGATTCTAATACAGGTCGTATATTTAATTATGTAATTATATTCAGTATATGTTTACGCATTAAATTGCATCTGATGTATAAATTAAAAATTTCAAACACGATGGTGATAAATAGCGTATATCTGTTTTGTACATTCATGTTTAACTTCTTAGCAAATTAACAAGAAATTATATATTAAAAGAAAAGTTGCCAGTAATAAACCGTAATGATAAATCATTTTGTGTATCGTGTGCGCGCTACTATACACCTTCATGAGCCATTATATATTTAATTTTTCTTGTGTTTTATATTTTTTCGAAGTTCACAAAAGTTTTTCAAAGTAACCAAGCAACACCATATAGAACACAGGCACGCAAAAATAGCCGTATTTTTACACAGCTAAAGAACTGAATAAAATACGAAGACAAAGGGAACTGAATTTTTCATTAAAAGGATTACATTCCGTTTAATAAATTATTATCCTTTCCGTGCAACATTTTTTTTTTGCTTGGTTGGTGTGTGCTGTGTGCTTGCTCGCTATTCTCTACTTAGTATATACAACAGGATTTTTTACGATTATTTTTTTTTTTTGGTTCTGGTTCATTTTTCATTCATTAAATAATATAAGTTTATTTTGGTTTTTTCCTCTCACGAAATTTTTATATTTTTCTGCTTTTCATCTAATTTACTACCCCCTCATTAAAAAAAAGGCACCGACCAACCAACCAAACGTTAAATTTTAGGTAATAATATTCCTCGACACAAATTATATACGCGCCCAACAAAGTAATGTGTATCATTATACATTCAAATTTATTAACAATTAAAATTTGAGCATATTTCATAATTTCTGGTCCTTTATTTTAATGTGGACAAGCTGTTTATGTTGTTTGTGACGATGATGATAAAATAAAATTACTGCTGTATTCTTATATTAGATCTCTCGAAAGACTGTCATCAATTTTCCGGTAGACGGACGAACACGTACATATTATTATGTTGTGTTTAAAGACAAACCGCAACATATTTTTTTTTTGTTCAGTTGTTAGAAAAAAATTAATTTGGTTAAATACAGGAAGGTTGAAATATTCAAAAGACACTAATGAATGATTGGACATTTTGTGTAGAACTTTTTATCATTTTTCTTCGTATACACATATTACCGAAACTTGACTTTTTCAAATAATTGATGATGATTTTGTTGTTTTTGTTCGTTCGTTACCAAATTTTTCATGTAAATATGTATAACCACTAAGTCGACCGAGTACAATTCTGTACGTATGTACATGGTAAGGAGCTTAAAACACAAAACTTGTACATATAAAATTTCCAGTTTATTTTTTGTTCATTTCCAACAAAAAGGGTTTCATGGTATTTTTTATTTGTCTTTTGGCATTTTCTTGCCTTGCTGTGCCATTATTATAGTACTTGTCCATGATGGTATGCTAAATTTAAAGAGAGTTTTAATTAAAAATTAATTGGAAAATAAACTTAAACAAAAAAAATCATTTGTTTTATGTATCAAACAAACATAAAATGTTTGTGGTTTTTAGTATTTTAAATAACAAACAAAAGTAAAAATTAAGTCATTTATATATGTCGTTAGGATAAAAAAACACAACAGTTTTCAAGAGAGACGACTACGAGGAATAATATTTTTACTGATGAATCACTTTATTATGATGAAAATATTTTTAATAATTAATCATGTTTTTCAAGCCTCCTATTTATACTCGTATATACCACAGCCGCACACAAAAATAAGTATTAACCAACAAAAAATTTGTTCATTTCTCATTCTGTCTCTCCGCACATAAGAGAGATCTAACTGAAGTTTAGAAGATTATACACAGATTAGTTAACATGCCAGAAGGAAAATAATGGTTATAATTTTAGAACGACCAATTCTACAAAAAATAACTAAATTACTCTTCAAAATATAAATTATAATTTAAACACTAAATTTATTAGACTTTATAATTTTTTTCCTTTTGCATTAAGGTGTTTCTATCCATTGTTGTATAATCTGTCAGATAGTCCTCTTTAACTGGTTAGGACACCTTTGTGACGTTAGTCCATAATATTATCCCAGAAACAAAAATTTATCAGGCCACTAAACTAATTTATCAGAACTAAAATGAAGAGCTCAGAATTTATTTAGTAAAAAGGTAAATGTACTAGATTTTTATTCAAAAATAATATATATGATGTTTTTAATATGAACCATAAGATTGATTTTTAAATCTTTATTCTTATTTACATATATACTTTAGAAATTGAAAACAAAGCGTTTTGTGAACTTATTCGCCAATTTCATATTCTCCAAAAACTTCCATAAACAATTAATTAAGCGAATTGAAAATTTATTAAACATGTGCTAAATCAGTAAAAATAATGCGGCCGATGAAAACGCTAAAATTACCCCCAGTGAGCATTCGATGGTAACTCGCTCTTTAATTCAAGTCAAAAATTTAAAATTCTGACAGCTTTCCAGTATTTTCAATGCGCAATAGTGTGCAAGTGCTGTGGAAAGAATTTTGGGTAAAATGATGCAATAATATCTGATACGGAGTTTGATAAATCATATTTTAAAGAAAGAACAACATTGGAATAAGTGTCTAGCTAAAAGGAGAATGTGTTGAAAATTAAAGTGAATTTTACTTAAAAAAAATTATGTTTACTGTTACATTCTAAAGATTTATCAATCGGTCCTCGGAGAATAACATCACGGTTCAATAGTTTTATACGTAAAATATAAGAAAAACGAGAATAATTTTTTCTCTTTTTTCTTATATTTTACGTATAAAACCATAAAAGTTACATACAATTTTTTGTTCAGATAAGAGACGTCCGCCATCCCCCGAATTTATTGTACTTACTCGGTAAGGCAAGACTAAATGAAAACGAAAACGATAAATTCGTCAAATGAATTAAAAGTTGGTAAATTGATAAATCAAAAATTTTGTAAATTTTGAAGGATTAAAAATTGTTGATTACATGCCTTTCCATATAACAATACGTAAGGAGAGGTTTAGTTAAGATAGACTAGACAAAAAAAATATGTCATTAAACCAAATCAATAAAACAAAAAAAAAATGAAATGTGCGTGCGCTATTTATTTGATTCTCAGGATATTATTTACCAAGATAAAACCATGGAACAATCATGGTATTACAGTCATGGATACGAGACGCATCCCTGTTGATTATTCAAGCTTATTGGGAGCTTTTCTTTGTTTGAAGTTCCTAATAAACACAATTTTACACCTATAAGAAATTTCAGGCAGTGATTTCTCAGGTTATAAGTCTTGTTTGATTTTTTATTGGATTTCGATAAATAATCGAAAATTGATTGGACATATTTTATCTATGGAAATATTTAATAATTAGTTAAATAGTTATTCAATTAAAAATTGGCCATCTAAATAATTATATGCAAGCTATTATTTCCATGGAATAAAATGTATTTAATCAAGTTTGCGAAGAGTCAAAAAGAAAAAGCATGTATGTACTTTCCCTTACTGATTACAGTAAACTAAAAAATTTATTCACATTTGAAGAATGGGGTGTGGTTCTTAGTTGTAAAGATGCATCAGAAGCGTTTGACAATTTCATAGACATTTTCTCTAACCATCTTAGTAGCTGCACAAGTCAAGTAACTAGATCATAATCACATAAATTGAATGTATAGATGTCCAACTATCTATTAAATCTCCTACGCAAACGAAATAAGTTTTGTCAATTAGTAAAAAAACATCCTACTAACGCTAGATTACGAAACTACAGCTTGAAGTTGTGTGAGTAAAAAAAAAATATAGATTTGTCCAAAAAACGATTTTACAAAAAATCAATTTCGCCTTAATGGTAGTAAAAAAGCTCGCAAGAACTAGAAAACCGTTAACGAAATTATAACCGGGTATCCAGAGTCAAATGATATTAAAGAAATAAATTCTCAGTTAGGATATAATGTATCAGATCCATCTGCAATTGCCAATGGATTTAATGTATTTTTTGCGAGTGTAGGTTCAAATAACATCTCAACAGTTGATTTAGCAACCACTGACAAGGAACGACTAATTATGGACAGTAATAACACAGTAAACAGTTTTTATTTCTCTCCCATTACGCCCTGCGAATTATATTATGCGATAAATTCCTTGAAAGAAAAATCTTCTCCTGGAATAGATGGTATAACCAATAGTGTTATTAAGCCAATGCCTGTTTTTAGTGGATGTCCTAGCCTTTATTTTTAATTTAAGTGTGGAAACAGGAACGTTTCCGTTATATCTCAAAAAAGCTGTAGTTATCCCAATTTTTAAAAGTGATAAATCGTATATTAACAATTATCGCCCGATTTCACTCCTGTCTGTATTTTCGAAAATATTTGAAAAGATTATGAAAAAATTAATTTTAGGTTTTTTAAATGTCAATAACTTACTCTCCGGATCACAATACGGGTTCAGAAAAAAAAGAGCCCCGAAAAGGCACTTTTATCGTTTTTGGATCAAATTACTGACCATATGGATTATGGCCAAACTGTCTCAGCTTTATATATTGATATGACAAAGGCTTTTGACAGAGTTGATCATACCATCTTATTAAAGAAATTGTCCTGCTGGGGATTCCGCGAGGCGATCCAGAAGTGGTTTAGTTCATACTTAGGTGGTCGATCTCAAACTGTTAGTGTAAACGGACAGTTGAGTAATGAACTGGAGATCAAGATAGGGTTTCCGCCCCCTAAAAAACAAGACAACTCCAGGGGGTATATCTTCTATCCGGTCGCAAGATAATTATTTGCTATCAGAAATATGGTTACTAGATTTTTTTTTTGCTATGCCAATTCTTACGTCTTTTTTAAATTTAAATTTGTTTTGCGATTGTTAAGTAGAAATACATTAATTTACAATCGCAAAACAAATTTATATTTAAAAAAGATGTAAGAATTGGCATGGCAAAAAAAAATCTAGTAACCATATTTCTGATCGCAAATAATTACTTTGCGACCTGATAGAGGATATACCCCTAAGTGTATCTGACGGAAAAAAAATTAAACTTGTGGGGTATATTTTTGTATGTTAATTTTTGTATTCATAAAGTATGCCGTGCTAAAATTTCATGCTTTAGCTAGACAAAATTTTATCAGTACAAAGGGACATATAAAAAATAATCGTTATTTTGAAATATATTTTTTATCTAAAATAAATAAACGATTTTTTCTCGATTCTTTTATTTTATTTTATTTTTTAAACAGCAAATTAGTTTTAGAAAATTGTTCGTGCTCGTATATGTAATTTTATTGAATCAATTTATTTGAGAATTTTAATATTTAGAAACTAAACTAACAATTTGAAAACGTTTTAAGATATCAATTAAACGAGTTTTAACTATATCTCGCAATCTCCCTTAAGCCCTTATATGATTATGCATTTCGTAATACAGAACACCAATCGGCACAACAGCACTCATTTTGTTGACATTATTAAATATATGATGGAAGATGTCCAAATCCAAAATATAATGGTTTAGCTAAAATGTAGTCAACATTTATTCTTTAAGAGGTGAACAATTAAAACACAAAAATAAATGGAGTTGAAATGTTACTGTGAAATGACAAGTTGTTAGTAAACATAAGAAAATGAATTAAACTAAAAAAATATTGAAAATTGCATGTGCGTTTTTCTAGCAACTACAAGAAATTTTAACGAATTATTTTTTCGCTAAAATTTGCACATGGTTCCTATACAGATTTCATATAAAACATTTAACTGGTGCACAATTAACCGGTCGTTAGCTCTTTTTTCTGTACAACCGGCCACTAGAGTTTGCAAACCGGTTAAAACCGGGTTTTTCATTGAAAACCGAAAAACCGGTTTTCCTGGAAAAATAACCGGGTAATTTTAAACTAACTGGTAACTGCATTTGAAACGTTTTAACACAAAGTTTTACACGACTACTAGTGGATTTAATGTCCTTTAAAAGTTCGTCATTCACACTTATGTATAGTACAAAATATATTCAGCATATAGTGTCATAGTGACTAAAACTATATATTACGCATAATAAACAATAAAATCCAAATACATAACAATATAATTCAATTTAATTAATTAATAATGAATGGTACTATAAATCACAAATAATCTTTAACTAATGATAGCAGATGAGATTTTATCATTCGTTTAAACATAAAAATATGTACAGCGTTCTTAATATTTTCAGGTAATTTAATGTAAATATGTGGCCCCCCAATAAATGTTAATGATTTTCTGCCAAATCACGTTTTAATTTGGGCACTTCATCTGACAAAAACCTCTGGTTGAATAGCCATGACCTAGAAATTCAAATTGTATAGTCGAAAGAAATGACGGGATGTGCAGACACTTAAACATGTAGATCGACACATATATCTCATAAATTGCTTTAGTTGAAAGAATACCTATAGCAACAGTTCGATAGAGCTCCACAGTAGGAAACAGGTGAGGCAGTTTATACATTGCTTTACAGCACCTATTTTGTAAAATCTGCAATTTATTCAGTTTTTCTTTAACAGCTGAGCCAATGGTATAAGAGGCGTATGAGAATCGGGAATGTATAAATGAGAAATACATTTTTATTAACACATCTACTGGAACAAAATCAGCCAATTTTCTAATCAAGCAAATAAAAGGGCAAACTTTAATACAAATAGAATTGATATGGTCATCCCACGTCATATGCTTGTCGAACGTTACACCAAGGTACTTGAATGTATCTACTCGCTCTATGGTGCAATTTGCTACTTGAAGTGGTGGTAAATCAATGTGTCATATGCGTGGGCAGTGAAAAATTAAATATTTCGTTTTGTTAAAATTTACTGATATCTTGGATGCAGAAAATCTATAAAGTAAAATAATATCATCCCTCATTTGTGACATTGCTACCTGTCAATCCCTGGATTTGTAGAAGAGAGCTTCAACATTCTAATATCACCCGTGAGCGGTAAATTAACCTTATCATTTACGTAGATCAAGAATAACAAAGGGCCATGAACACTCCCTTGAGGAACACCACAGTTCACACCTAAAATTAAGCTTTTTACACCATCAAAAACTGCTTTCGATTACTAAGGTAGCTTTCTAAAAGTTTGTGTGATAGGCCACGGAAGCCATAAATTTGTAATTTCTGAAGAAGTAAACTGTGATCTATACAATCAAAAGCTTTACAAAGATCAAGAAATAAGCTAAAATATATAATTTTGCCTGTCAAAATTACGATAGATCAAATCAGTAATGTCTGTTAGGGCCAAATCTGTAGCAAAACCTTGTCGAAACCCATACTGACAAGAATAGAAAAACTTAGATTTATTTAGAAAATCGAAACTGAAATTGGACGATAATTATTAACCATTTTAGAATTTCCAGATTTAAATATTGGCGTCACTTTAGCAATTTTAAGACAATCGGAGTAAACACCGGTTTCAAAAACTACATTAAATTGATCAGCTAGTAATTGTGAAAAAATTGACGAGTAATTCTTCAGAACCACATTACGAATGCTATCGTAACCACCACCCTTTGTATTATTGAGAGTTGAAATTAAATTCGATATTTCGCTGCAGCAAGTGGGCGAAAAGAAACATGAATTCCTAGTATTAATTCCCATAACCATATTGTGAAATTTATTTAAATCATCTGAGTTTGGGCTAGAACTACTTGCTAGTACAAAGAATCAACAAAGTTAACAAAACTGCGATTAAGTATATTAACAATAGCAATAAGATCTTCATACTCAACATCATTACAAATAACGGAGTGGATCATATTATTAGAGTTATTTTCCATGAAATGATTTAACTGTTTCCAGATTTCTTTTTGGCTCAAATTATTAAATAAATTGTTAAAATAACGCTTCTTTGCAAAATATTTTCCGTTTTTGATCTTCCTAGTTAGCAAATCTAATTCATGTTTCAGTGCTAAATTAATACTGTTCCTTTTAACAAGTTTCAATTTGCGGTTTTTAAGTTTAATTAAATCCCAGAGATCAAGAGTCATCCAAAGACAAACACTTGCATTTTTAATCTTTACATGTACTTCCTTCAATTCGGAAAACTGTAGAACAAGTTTATTATACACATCAAAAATCCGTTCAAGAGTAGAATCAGGATTTCTGACGTCAAATACGGTAATCATTAAAAAATATTCAAAGGATTGATTAACCTTTTTGTAATTAACGAGTCTTCTCGTTAGTATTCGAGTAAAATATTTAGGCTTGAAGCGAAATTTTGAGAGTACAAAACTATGATCACTTATGTCGGCTTCAATGGTAAAATTCCGAACTTGCTCAATATTATAAAAACTACTAACAGAGTGGTCTAAAATATTACGGCTCACAGGTCTGGTAAAGAAAGTATTTGTTACAATCATTCAATGAGAGAGAAAAGTTGCGTTATATTCTGAGATTAAGTTAAGATTTTTATTAACAGGTATGTTAATGTCACCAACTAAACTAAAATCGTGAGTAGATTTATAGTTTCGGAGAGGTTATTCTAGAAAATCAAGAAACGATGCAGGGTCAGAAATCGTAGGCCTATATATTCCGCATATCTTCGTTAGATTAAACTGCAAAAGTTGAATGCATATATATTGGAATGTTAAAGAACCGTCATCTATACTTGTCATGGTGTATGGAACGCCAGTTCTATTGAACATAGCAATACTACTACTCGTTCTATCATCCCTGCAAGAGAAAATACTTACGTAATTTCTAATGTTATAAGAAAATTTATTAGAACTTTGAACAAATGTTTCCGAAACAACTACAATATGTATGTCAGTTTTAAGACTCTCTATAAAAAGTAATAACTTATCGAACTTAGCTAGATCGTTCATACCCCAAATATTGATTTGAAGTATATTTAACACAATTTGAACGTGATACATCAATATTTGCAGAATAATCGTTATTGGTGTTATAATTCTGACTAGTATTCAAGTGCTGTAAAACTATTAAGGCGAAAAAGAGAAACAACTAATTTAAATCGTAGAGAACAATATGCGGATTTATTTTGACGTTATGAAAATAAAATAATATATCTGTGCAGCTGCAATATTTTGTTTTGAAATATGTTTTGTACACACAAAATCACATTACTAAAAAATGACTTTATGTCAAAAAAAAATTAAAGTTGATTTATTTTTTATAGATTTGCCCAATTTGCTGCAAAAGTAAGCTATATCATTTGTTTAGAATTTATTTCTGTTTTTTGTTTATATGTTGTATTCACTCATTCTGTCAAGTGATTTATACTTACATTACTTATCCTACTCTATTTTCATTTTTAATCACATGAACAATGTGATAAACTAGTCAGTGTCATAACACCATAACACTTTCTAAGTAAAGGTTATGGCACTTAGATTTTAATGGTTTAACGCTCATAACCGCAATAATAAACGTTAAAACTTGCAACCATAAGACAAGCAAAAGTAAGAGATATAAACAAGAAAGTAATGATAAAAAACATAGAACCATTATCAGAAGAATAAAACTATAAAACAAATAATTATTAATAGACAAAAAATGCATCTTAAAAGCATAATGTAATAATATAATGATAACTACTGTACAATAACTTATTGCACAGAAAAAATTGACATTATATATCAATTTTCGGTGGATACTACTAAGCCATAAAATAATGTAGTGCGTTATGTCATTGCACCTAGAATACTACGTAGTATTCTAGGTGCACTGGTTATGTACTTTAAAATATGCTGAATTCTTATTAAGCATTTACAGCTAAAAAATAATGATGATGAATAAAAAATAAACAAAAACTGTATAATATGATTAAAATTGATTACAACCAGGGGTAAAAATAAGTAATAAAAAGTAAATAAGCGTTTACAGCTAGACCCGTACGAGAACGAATTTAAAAAAAAAATAAAATAATAATTAAATACTGCTGAATTGAATATAAAATGTAAAACATTTAAGCCTCGTTCTCATTAGTCAAGTTACTTGATTTCAAGTACTAGAATTCAAGTTTGCGTTCTTATATATTCAAGTTAATTTAGTCAAGTATGTAGTTGTTTAAAATGTCACCAAATGAGTTGGTGCGTGCTGAAATTTAAATAATAAAAACTGTAATTCCGAATGAATTATTAAAAATTGCAAATGCGTTATTAATTAAACATAAACGTAAACGGAGAATCCAGAGATAGTCAACGTGGTATAGATTTTAGAGTATTTGAAAGACCAATTTCACTATTATCAGAGACAGTAGATTTAGTGATACTGGCTAGCTGTTTCTTGCATAATTGACTTAGAAGCATAACTGAAACTGCATATTTAACAGCAGGATAACAAGATGAAGAAGACCATAACAGATAGCCCATATAAGTCCTGGATCATGGCGACAAACTACTGGGAAAGCTGAACAATCAATGTCAGATATTACATCCGGAGTGGGTTCGCATAATTATTCTCAGGATGCCGGAAAGAGCCTTTTTTCGTTCATTTTAGTTAATAAATGTTTTTAAAATTTTCATCTCCGGCAATTTGGTCGTGATATAAACTTCAAAGGAATGGTAAATTTCAAAAAAATTTATAATTTCTGCACAACTCCACTTCATTTTTGTAAATACCTTACTTTTTTTTATAAAGTACTTTCCACACTACTAAATTGTATAATGAAGTTCATCTATGACGGCACAACTTGAATCCCAAAGTTGAAAGGGTCTCTACTTTACTTGATACTTGAAGTAAAGTAAAATTAATTTGAATTCAAGTAAAATACCACGTTCATATCAGTCAAGAATATTCAAGTTACTTGAATTCAAGTACTTGAAATCAAGTAACTTGACTAATGAGAACGAGGCTTTAGTAAACAAATACGTAATTCAAGAGTCAAAAATATTTGAAAACAATCTTTTAAAAATAAAAATTGAAATAAAAGTGTTAAAATTAATGGTAACAGAAATAAAACTAAATAAAAAAGTCAATAATAAATCAATAGTTACTATGCTAGTGGTGAAGTTAGATGACATCCTATGGTATGATTGTTGGAGTATCTGCTGCTGCAACGGATGAGTCGTTGGCTTTAAGCAGGCGGTTGATGTGGTTGAAAGGATAAATATGGTGCACTTTCGAGTCCGGTGATTTGCGTAAGTAAACTTTATTTTCCTTACACCATAAAAACTGATACTTAAAGTTAATTTAATCTCTTTAGCTGCGTTGTATAAGCGAGACTGAAACCTTGTGAGATGATGAAATATCCAGATCTTGTGATTAGGAGGCACCATTGAAAACTCCTCACCAAGTAGATGTAAGTATACATACTTTCTCTTGCGAAATGTGTTTAATATTGTATTTTTTAGATCGGCGTTACTTAATTTAACAATGTATGAATGTTTCAGTTGTGATGCCGATTCATTGTTATGAGCCATTGGTTTCACAAGAATTATATCGTCACTGGATATTTGAATATCGGCTGCACCAACAACCTTATCGATTAAATTTTGGATATCATCAGTCTTTGTTGGAAACCACAATGTTGGAACTGTTTAATTCTTGTGAACCACATTAACATCCATTTTATTTTCCAGAATAGAGATTCTTCGGTTACAACTGTCGGAATCCTTGGTTAATTTCTCAATTGAGATTTTCATGTCATCCAGTACTTTGCAGCAGAAACTTACTGATGCTTCAAGTTCGTCTAACTGGGTTTTCATCGCTTGAAGGATAATAACCACATCGCTTAAAGCTGGGGTATCATTGTTAAATAAATTTGGATTGTGTCTGCCATCGCCAATATCATCTAAGATGGAACTGTTCGATTTACTGCGACAATCAGGATACAGCCATGAAGTAGAACCACTATTAAGCTCTCTAAGCACCTCGTCAGATATGCCGGCACACTTAACATGGAATAAACTCGCGCAAACACGACATTTAACACCAGGAAACCGTACTTTGGATATTCCCTTGAGACGCTTCTCACAATTGGAGCTCATTTTGAATTCGCACCAAGAAATACGTCAACAACACAACCAAAAATAAACTTAAATTTGCGATTAATTTGTTAATAATTATTGTTATTATAGTTAAACGATTACTATTACAATAAATAAATCTAATTAAACTAATCACTCAAACTTATGTTTTCTTTTTATATATGAATTTAATTTAATTTATTTATTTTGCTATATTATGACACTGAACGATGTTGATGGTCAGAACGACGGATTGCGAAATGATGAAAATTAGTACAATCAGTGAACGCAACAATAGAAACGAATGAATTCTACGAATCTGTTTGTTATATCCAATATGATGATGAGTTCGAAAAAGAAGAATATTATGAAGTTGCATATTCTGACATATCATTTGCGGTATGGATTAATTCAGTTCGCATTGTTACACAATTTTTTAAGCGTTTCCTGTACATACGCAATACAATTTTGCAGCAGTGTGTTAAACAAACATTCAATGTTGAGATTGGTCTCTAAAACTCGTTGGAATACTTTACTCGAAAATATTTCTGAAATAATGCTTAAAGATATTTGTGATGCTTTGTCACCCGTACAAGTAGCAGTTGAAGCTTTGGGACGAAAAGATGTTACAATAATTACAGCCGAAACCATAATAACATTCATATTGAATAAAATTGATCAGCTAATTACGGAAATCAGCAAAAGTTTATTCAATTCATTAAAAAAGAGGGCGCTAGAACGTAGAAATATTAATTTAGTATCTTTAAGATCTAGATATAAAAACCAAATCACTAACTCAACCGGGAGTCAAAAAAACGTCAAAAACGGAAAAGCTTAATTTTGGCCAGCGGTTATTGAAAAGATTGTTTCAAATATAAGCAGAACCAGAAAATTTGGTGGATGTTAGAACGTTTAGAAAATAATGCCATTTTTTCGAAGCAACATGGAAAAGAACAAACAACTTAGAATTACTTTTCAATGCCTTACTTACAGTTAAACCATTTTCAACGGACTCAGAAAGAACCTTTTCAGTATCAGAGAATTTTTACAATAAAATTAAAAGTCGTTTTGGTGGTGAGTCGATAAATGCTATAGTATTTCTAAGATACTATTTTCTTCCAAAAAACGAGTAAAATGTTTTATTTGAATATTAATTTTTGTATCTGAATTGGAATTAAAAATAAAACCTATGAAAACATCTGTATTTAATGGGGTTTTTAGCAAAGTAATACAATAAGGGCGATTTTATTATAGATTTAATTTTTTTCAATCTAAAACTTGGTTAAAACCGGGTTTTAGTTTGAAAAAACCGGAACACCGGTTTTACATGAAACGGTTTTTTGCAAACCTTACCAGCCACTAGTATGATTGACAACACTTGGTATAATTTGTCTTGATTATATACTAAAAATAATAATAATACAGCTTACCACTGGTAAGCATTATTTCAAAATCATATAACCCTAAAATTTTAATACATTATTTATTCACACTAACAGTATTATTATAAATCATATTATTTATTTGCACTAATATTTTTAATCGGACTGATCGAATGCGGTGGAACTGTTAAAGTTCATTATAGTTATATGCAGAAGCTGTTAATACTTTTGAGCTTTAAATGTTTCTCAAATTTTAATTTATTACATCGTTTTAATTAAAAAACGATAAATATTTGCCATTTCTTTTCGCTAAATGTATGTCGTGCCCGCCATATAAAGCACAAGTGTGATAAATTTATAGTGCCAATAAATTTACCTTTTTCCGTCAGAGAAAATAAACATTAGTTAAGTTTCCAATAGGTCTATTTTCGTAATTAACAAAACAAAAAGGCACATACAACTACCATCCGTGTACTAACGTAAACTGAATATTTAAAAACACCAACACACTGTTCGTCCAATAGTATTTTTTCTCAGAATTTCCAATTTCATTGAATTATTGACCACAAAAGATAAAAGACAATAGTAAACAATATACCTTAAACTTTTCAATTACATTCTAAATAATATAAATCTCCCATTTAGAAAAGCTACCGGCTATGATAAACTAAAGCTCTAATTCTAAATGTTTTGTCATAAATTCAGGCAATCCCATATCGAATTGTTCAAACCCACATCGCAATTTAAAATGCATTATCTCAATCAACACGTTTCGCTATATAATATTCAATACTGTGGTTAAGAGCATTTTGTATATCACACACCCAAGGGGCGCTAAACATTTTTAGGATTTGTTTTTCCAAAACCAACATCGAGATATGTGTATGTAAAAAAATATTTAAAAACAACTTTATATTTAAAATCAACAAGGAGAATAAAAATTTATATCTCCCCAAATATCCTATATATCAAATACACCTTTTAGAAAAAAAAAATCGCTACATTTTGGTACCAGATATACTCGGTAACACAAAACAGAAAAATCCTTGGTTAAAGTGAAAATGTATTTGTCCCATGGGATTAATTATCAGATTGTTTTTCATGTTTTATTTCGCAAGTGTAGTATGTACCACATACGAAGAAGATACATTTCGTGTGTACATTCTAAAAGGTGAAACTAGTTAATCTGTATACCTATGTACTTTAAAGTTTTGTGTTTCTGGATAACATGAAATATAAAATCTTGTCTTACAATAAAGGTCATCAAGAACCAAAAACAACAACAAAAGGCACAACTAACATATTTAACCTAAAATAATAGTAACCCAAACTATTTATGTAGAGAGAGGAACATATTCCGTTTTTATGAGCCTAATAAAGAACAATATTTGAACCTTTATATTGACAATACAAACATATTGAAAGGTTTCTGTATATCTATTTGACATTTATTTGGGTTACCCAGAGAGACTATCACATGTATACGTACATACACTTTAATCTTCAGTTACTATTTAATGATATATTAATAAAAACAAAACAACGGTATGTGGTGGGGGTAAGGAAAAAAGGACCTGAAATAGGTTTTTCATGTCGAACAACAATGGACGAGAGCAGCAACAATACACTAAACAAAAAACTTATTTTGTGCTTATTTTCCGATTTTACTTTCATGTACTTATTTTGTGCTTATTTTCCGATTTTCTGTATGTCTGTGTAGACGTACGTACTCGTATATATTGATTATGAAAAGCTTCTCTGGGTGGCAAAATGAAATTTTCGTTCGATATCAGGATACTTTAATCTTAAGTATTAATTAATGTTTATGAGGATCAATTTGAAATTTAAGTGCAGCAATTCAATTCTTATATAAAAAAAATTTTTTGCTCAACGATATCACACCATCTTCGCAGGATAAAATAAAATGATACCCTGGTTATCTATAATAATATCCACTTTAAAGATAACAAGCGTTTTGTAATTAGTTTTGCTCTTTTGACTTTTAAACAAACAACGTGTTAATTTTTTTTTGTTGAAATTAAATTAATTATTTATAAGAATGTTTTCGTGGGGACGAATTTTGTGAGAAAAAACTTTAATTATGTTTTGTATGTTGGAGCGTGAATGAATTGTTTGCTTCATCTTATTAACAGAGACAAATTTTATAACCGAAGATCTTGAAAGTGTATTTTAAAAAGAAATAGATAATTAAGTATTTACTCTTTGGAAGTGGTTATAGGATTCCTTAATGACTTGTACACAGAACGATATTTTCATCAGCCTAAATTGCAAAATGTATCTGAACGCTGCCAACTCGGCCTGTAGCACTGTGCAGTTTAAACCAAGACTCTCGACCGTATATTATGTCAATTGGTATAGGCTCCAATTCATTTCTATCTCAAATTTAGAGTTTTCACCGGGAAAAATTGAAATGTTTAGACACATTTAGTGCGAAACATTTAATGATCAAGCAGCGGTTTGTGATTATTTAATTTTAATAATATTAAACATTTCACGTCACTAATGTGACCTGAGAGCAAACACTTGTTAAAAAATAATTCGGCATAATATAGACAATCGATCTTGTTTTATAACTAAAAATTCATTTTAAATTTTAAAAATAAACAACGAAAATATTGAATTTGAGTATATTTCGTTGGATTGGCTGAAGTTTCTGCTATTTTCAGTGTCAGGAAAATGGTATTTTACGGAAATTTGATTTTACTAATTGAATTTCTCAACCTTCGACTGAACTCTTTACTGAACTGGCATCTCACCTCTCTCACTTAAATCGCTATCAAGGGAACTCTAAACTAATTTCCCAACTCAATTTAACTTTCAAATCTCTAACTTTGCTCAACACAATTTTCAACATAACTTTAAATTCTTCTCTCTTTTCCATACTCTCAGGCCAACTTGGAACTGAACTTTTAATTCAATGAACTCTCAAATCAATTTTCAACTTAACCGAACTCAGTTCCTTGTTTAACTCTCAACTCAACTCTGACTAAACTCAACTCAATTCTCAACTCTTGCACTTAACTATTACAATTAAATATTCTCAACATTAGACTCAACTCTCAACGTTACTCTTAACTCAAGCCTCATATCAATCCTCAACTCAATTCTCAACTTAACTGTCTTAACTCTCTCGAATTCATCTCTAAACTAATTTTCCAACTCAATTCTGCTATCGACTAAATTGTCAACACAACCCGCAGCTCAATTTTATTCAACACAACCTAAATTCAACTGCCAACTCTCAAATCATTTCACAACTTAACTGAACTTTCAACTCAACTCTGTCTTCATTTTTCTACTCCATACTCTTCATGGAAGTTTGATTACGATCAGTGATGCTAATCAACTCCCCACATAGTTGGAATACCATTATTCTGTCAGTAAAAAAAAAAACTAAATTGGTAGCGTGTGAAGAAATAACTCCCTATTGATTTGCCTTAAAAAGTTTAATAAACGCATTGGAAAAACTTCTTAAAACTTAACTGAATTCTGACCTAAACTCTACTATTCCTCAAGACTCCCTCCTTTCATTCATACTTGACACACCACCCATTAATCCACTCACCAACTTTAAAGTGTACCATTTGCATGTTATAACTTGCATGTCAACTTGCATGGTCGATAGTTCGGCGGTGAGATACAGACTCCAAAAGATGGTCATGTTGTGTTTATTATCATCATCGGCTAAGATGAGAAAAAATCGTTTTCCATCCTCCGTCTGGTGGGATTCGATCCCAGTACCTTCCGGTCCCTGTGCCTAGCTATAACTATTACGCTACTTGTCTGGTAACTACCAGACCCAATTCTCAAATTTATTCTTAGCGATACTAAATTTTCAACACAACTTTCCGCTCAAATCTACACTAAACTGTCAAACAAGTACTCTCAACTCAATTTAACACTGAGCTGTACTTTCAACTTTATTTTCAACTCAACTCTTATCTCATTTTATCTAAGTTAAAGCCGAAATGGGATATCACGAAAAAAATTTGGGAAACAAATTTCAATGTAAAGACTGTTACGCTCTTAAAATTTTGCGAAAAGTTAAATCAATATAATATCTTGTAATCCTTCAATTTTCCATAAACCATAATATTGTCTAGGTAACTGAAACCATTGAGGCATAATAGCTAAATAAATTAGAGTCATCATGTCGAAATTTTGTCCCCCAAATTTTCATTTAAAAAAAAAATTAGTTTTTAAAAAATCTGTGTGTATGTGTGTTGTGGCGTACAGACTAAATGTCTGTAGCTTCTGTACACGACGGATTAACTATTCAAGTCACTCATACTTAAGGTATTTCCATAAATTGTGAGATCTATTTTACTATTATTCTTTTTACAATTCCTCTTTTACATTTTATGGCAAAAATGAAAATTTTATTTTCAACGTCGGGATTATTGCAGATTTACCGATCGCCATATAGCCGAAATCCTGAAAATGGGTTTCAAATGTTCTCCGTATGTGCGTGTTTTACTTTCTTTATGTTTAAAGTTAAGTAATAATGAAAAATTTTGAGATCGACATTTTTTCATCTGTTTCAGATTTACCATTCGCTATAACGCCGAAGCTAAAAAATTATGTACAGATAATCCTCCAAGAACACGGTATTTGAAGAACACGATTTCGAAAAACACACCCATTTTCTCAAATTACACGGTTTCAAACAACACGATTTTCGTTATTTTCTTTTTTTTTGTATATCATGACAAAATCTAAAAAATAAAACGTAACGTTTTTTTATTTTTTTTTTGGAGTCTCGAACAACACGGTTTTAAAGAACACGGAACGAATTAATCGTGTTCTTGGAGGGTTCCTGTATTTAAAAATCTCTGTGTATGTGTTTGATCTGCGCAGACCAAAAATTTTGTCCGCTCTGCGCCCGAGTCGGTGCAACTTCATACTTAAGCATTTTGTCATAAATTGGTAGATCGCAGTGATTTTGGGCTGAAATTGGTCCACCGGAAGTAGCCAGTTCTATAGCACCTTCGTTTTTTGAAAATATTTTGAAAAGCATAACATACACAAGAAAAGCGACTGTGAAACAAAAAGATTTTAAATAAATTTTGCAACGGATCAGATCAGTTGTCCAAAATTTAAACGAAAATGATAATTTTATACAAAAAACTGATTTTACATAAATACGGAGGTCCTAGTGTTGTTTCGTCGAAATCGGTCCACCGGAAGTTGCAGCTTTTAAAGGAGCTTTTTAGGTTTTTGCAAATACTTAAAAAGTATATAGCATTTACGAAAAATCGATTAAGAAAGAAAATGTTGTAAAATAAGTTATAAACAAAATTTGTTCAGATCATTTGTTAAATCCGGCATCTCGAATGAGGATAATGATAGTGGGATGGGGATAATGATGCAGCTGAATCTCGATAATGGTATTGCAGTTTTTAGCATTATTTATAATTATAACTCTTCGATTTTTTTCAGTACACTTACCATTTTAGTCAGGATTGGGTCAACAGTTGGAGTACCTTGAATGCGTTGAAGAAGTTTTATCTGTTTAATCTCAACTCTTGAAATTGATCTAATACAGTTTGTCAACTTCGCCCAAGATAAAATTAAATACTATGGATGAAGTTGGCCATCGCTGTTAGACTCTTAGTTTCCTGCGCCTTTTCCGGATCAATATTAAAAAGTTTGATAGCAAAAGCTTTGTAAAAACAGTAAAACTAAAACATAATTGCCTAAATAAAACTCGATTATTAATGCGCTATTATTCGTCAAGAAACACTCTGCTAAGAGGAGGTAAAATGTATTTGCTCATCTAGGCTATTTAGCTGTAACTTAGCATAAATTGTTTGCCATATATTATACAAAATGATTTTACTTTAATCACCTATAGAGGATCATTACTCTTTATGTTTTCCTAAAATCTTATGTGTGATCTAAATATTTTCAATTACTCGCTGTATTTTTATTTTATCATTTGGATCATGTTTACGTAATTCCCAGGGTATTCCACCAGATTCAAAACTTGCTCGGTTCCGTATAAACATGATTGTGAACTAGGGTTGCGCGGGTTCCTCGAAGACATATATGTACATTAGGATAGTGTGGATGTCTCTGTAATGTGTCAGTAATTAGCAACCAAAGATTAGTGGTAGTGCTCTCGGAAGTAGGTACTCGAAAGTATTTCATGGGACATCCCAATCTTTTAGTGATATTTTCTAGCCAAGTGGCAGAACGAAGAGTTAACAAAATTCTAAACTCAGTTTATAGAAGATTAGTTTTAGTCTTAGGATCCGTTTAACTTATCTAATATCTGCTTGTCTATTCGAGATTCTGGTTGCAAAAATTTCTATATGCTTTTAATTAATTATTAAGGTCAAACTTGACCTACCAATTTTTTTAATGATATAATAAATCAATTTTTCGTTATTATTGTCAAATAACATATTGTACATTCACGTGGGTGTATTATGATAAATCTTCCCAGGCAAAAGCGCGTATAAATTCATCTGTCAATCCGAATATCCTATTATACATATTTTTTTCCACATATAAATAAATTTCTATATGCAAAAAAAAGCTCGACGAGCTGAATTTTTCAATTTATTAAAAAATGTTTTTATTATATTTTGTGCTCTATAGGTACGCGATATTCGGGATTCATTGATTTTATTGTTATTTCAACTTGCAACTTTATTCAAATTAATTTTAAGCTCTCCCACTGGAAGTGTTCGCATAATAGACATCCGATTATTAAATCGCAGAACGTTTTAAAGCTGCTGACCTACAAATACTGATTTTTTCGGGTACCATTTTTCCAACCCACAAAATAAAACCAAACAAATACATGTTATTTATGAAGTACAACAACAATAACATTGTATGTTCGTGTTTTCATGATTTCTGTGTTAACTATATAAAACCCATTACTTTCAATTTTGATCAATACAAATGTGTATATTTTGCCTTGTTGTGAAATAAAGCACAGATAGCATTTGTACACGATAAACGAACATGATAACGTTTAAAGAACATTTTATTTATAACGATTTTGTATTTTTTGAATGGTTGCAGAGCTGAGAGCTAAGCGAATGTGATTGGCGACAACTTAATATTAAATATTTTTAGCCTGATAGAACTTGAAATTGAAAAAAATAAAACAAAAAATGTAATTTTTATGAAATGTATACTTTGGCAGATCTCAGTATACTCTGGCAAATCATCATGAACAGACTCGCGCTTGAAAAACGCTACGAAATTATTAACAGTATGGCGCTACGTGCCATATGGTAACCGCAACCATCGACTTATTAAAATCAAAATTTGGCGATAAGTTTATTTCGAGAAATGGACTTGTCAATTGGCCTCCAAGGTCGTGCGATTTGACACTTGTCGATTATTTCCTGTGGGGCTACGTGAAGTCACTGGTTTATGCTGATAAACCAGCAACAATTGATGCCTGTGAGACCAGAATTGTTCGTGTTATTCGTGACATACGTTACTAGCTTATCGTGCTAGTTGATCTTGATCAAAAAATACAAACAAATTTTGACAAACTACTATAAATCAAAATTAGTTTTATGTACATTTTATAACAAAGTTATAGAAAAAAACTAGGTAAAATGTGCGCTAAATTTAAAATTTTTTTTTTCATGATTCTGGAATATAGTCCAGAAATCTGAAGAGTATTGGGGCCTCCATTAGTTTCTAGAAGCGATACTTGTATAATCGCTTTGAAACCATTTTCCAATATGCTTTGCGTAGAATCAAATTCTTTTTTGATCGTGTTAAATTCTCAGAAGCCTCTTCAGGCAGTAAATGCAGTAAATGCAAAGCTGGGATTATAAAAAAGTTGGATTTTAAAAAGCGGAATTTTGAAGAACGGGATTTTGAAATTCGGACTTTTGAAAAAAAAAGTGATTTTATTTCGGAATTTTTAAAATGGAACAAACGCCCCAACCCTTATGAAACATATGCCCGTAATTGGACAAATCCCCAAATGAAAATGTTTTTAGTGCATCAATACGAATTAAAAAATGTTGGATACATTGCCAAATTAAGATTTATTCTTTGAAATGAATTTTTTATTTATTTATTTAAATTATTACAACTGAATACAATTCATCTAGTAATTTTTCTTTCTTATTTCAGTCATCTTGTGAATGAGAAGAGGCCCATTGACCAGCTCCATTTATAGGTTATTTACTGACGTAGTCTTTGCTCTGGTTACCTAAATCCAATAAATCAATTGGTTTCGCTCTCTGCAATCGTCTTACTGCTTTTGAAGTGTCCAACATACCACGAAGCTCTTCTTTGAACCGTCTGGATATTTTGGTCCCTATGATGGGATCCTAATGTACCACGCAGCATTAACTATACCATGTAACGCTTTGTTTTGAAACGTTTGTATTATTTTGATGTTGATTTTCTTTGTACAACCCCAGAGTTGTATTCCGTAAGTCCATACAGGCTTTAGCACCTGTTGATATAATAGCAATTTATTTTTGATTGACAATTTTGAATTTTTCCCGAGCAGCATCTTTTTTCTTTTTAACGTGTGTTGATTAGTAAAGTTCACATGCGTGGATTTCGATTCATGAAGCACGATAAGCCATATTTTTGTCCATTTTATGATTTTATCACACGCTTCTTGAAGTGTCGTTGTCGATTCCTACATGATTTTAAAATCATGTAATATTGTTTTGGTAAATTTCTATGTAGTTTGAAGAGTAAACCACTTTGCCACCCCTTATCGGAGGCCTGCGCCACATCTATCAAAATAATATAGCAAACCTTTTTCCTCTCTGATGTATTCACAATGACATCTGTAAGCCTAAGCACCTGCTCAATAGTTGACTGTTTCTCTCTGAAACCAAACTGATATTTTGGAACAAGGTTTCTTTGTTCTATGGTTCTTTTCAATTTTTTGAACAACAACCTCTCAAACAATTTCGCTAGTGTTGGTAGAAATGAAATTGGCAGGTAAGATTTGCTATCATTCGGTGGCTTGCCCGGTTTCGGAACTAAAAAATCAAGGTCAAGTAGCCGGGGCTAGTACAAATTTTGGTGTCCGCATGAGAACAGCATAAAGAGCAAAACAAGATCATATCTAACTGGCATGCCAGTATGTCTGATTCAGCATCAGTATGCACCTTCCGGCAACCATGAGACCTGGCTAGGATTTAATGAACCAATTCCACATTGATCCGAAATTAAAAAACAACTGATTATGTTACTTTAATAAGAAATAATGCGGCCAAATTGCTTAACAGGATGTTAACGTAAGCAAAATAAAATAAATAAATTCCTGCACTTTATAAATTTGAAATCTAAGCAATAGTCCAAAAAAAGTAAATTTTCTATAAAACAACTATTGATTTCCGGCTAATACATTAATTTTGTTAATTAATTCTTAGGATAGATAGAGACGGTATCTGCTTTTTATTTAAAAATGAAAGTCGCTGAAGTTGGCCCGAAATATCAGCCCGAAATTTTTGGTTTGTTTCTTCGCTAAAGTGTAACCATCCCGAAAAAAATGTACGTATAGAAAAAGTGTAGTCTCATCCCGAAAAATATAATATGCTTAGTGTTGGCGTACACTTTAGGAAACAAGTAAATTTTTATTTTGTGTAGTTGTATTACCAGTATATTATTATCATTTATAGTTTTCTAATTCTAAAATAATATTAGAGTAGTAATGTAATTTGATAATTTTTTGCCAAATCTGAAACGGCAAAATATGAAAAATATTATGAGTTTAAACCTTTAATTACGAAAAATATAAATTAATTTGTTATAAAAAGATATATGAGTGCATAATTTCTTTATGTAAACGGATTAAAACATAACCCTCAAATACATATATTGATAAACATTTATAAAAACAATATCGAAATTTTTGTAAGGCGAAATCCTTAATGAAACAAACGCTATAAATGGCACTAGTAAATGGCACAAGGCAATAAGTAAATGATTCTTGCGAAACCCATTTACTTATCATGTATAAAAAATGAAAACATTGATAGTATCTTATAGTATACACGACCATGAAAGACTCAGGAACGTGATCAAAATAATGTATCATTGCACGGCTGTTGTATACAATGAATAGGAAACCGTTCCCTATAATTTTTTTGTAAGTGATTTTGTAATTTTACCAAGTACACTTTATATCTCTGGTGCCAATCCTAGAGATAAATTCATGTAGTGGCGTATACCGGAAGATAGGTCTTGGTTATCCCGATGTTCCTTGAGCAGCCCAGTTCCATATCATGAACAGAAAACAGTTTTCTATAATTCTTTTTGTGAGTGATTTTGTGATTTTACCAAGTACACTTTATTTTCTCTGGTGCCAATCCTAGAGATAAATTCATGTAGTGGCGTATACCGGAAGATAGGTTTTGGTTATCCCGATGTTCCTTGAGCAGCCCAGTTCCATATCATGAACAGAAAACAGTTTTCTATAATTCTTTTTGCGAGTGATTTTGTAATTTTACCAAGTACACTTTATTTTCTCTGGTGCCAATCCTAGAGATAAATCCATGTAGTGGCGCATACCGGAAGATAGGTCTTGGTTATCCCGATGTTCCTTGAGCAGCCCAGTTCCATATCATGAACAGAAAACAGTTTTCTATAATTCTTTTTGTGAGTGATTTTGTAATTTTACCAAGTACACTTTATTTTCTCTGGTGCCAATCCTAGAGATAAATCCATGTAGTGGCGTATACCGGAAGATAGGTCTTGGTTATCCCGATGTTCCTTGAGCAGCCCAGTTCCATATCATGAACAGAAAACAGTTTTCTATAATTCTTTTTGTGAGTGATTTTGTAATTTTACCAAGTACACTTTATTTTCTCTGGTGCCAATCCTAGAGATAAATCCATGTAGTGGCGTATACCGGAAGATAGGTCTTGGTTATCCCAATGTTCCTTGAGCAGCCCAGTTCCATATCATGAACAGAAAACAGTTTTCTATAATTCTTTTTGTGAGTGATTTTGTAATTTTACCAAGTACACTTTATTTTCTCTGGTGCCAATCCTAGAGATAAATCCATGTAGTGGCGTATACCGGAAGATAGGTCTTGGTTATCCCGATGTTCCCTGAGCAGTCCAGTTCCATATCATGAACAGAAAACAGTTTTCTATAACTCTTTTTGTGAGTGATTTTGTGATTTTATCAAGTACACTTTATTTTCTCTGGTCCAATCCTAGAGATAAATCCATGTAGTGGCGTATACCGGAAGATAGGTCTTGGTTATCCCGATGTTCCTTGAGCAGCCCAGGTCCATATCGTGAACAGAAAACACTTTTTCGAATTATTTTTGTGAGCGATTTTGTGATTTTACCAGGTAGAATTTAATTTCTATGATTCCAATCCTAGAAATAAATCTATGTGGTGGCGTATATCCACAGATAGACCTTGGTTATTCCAATCTATCCTGAGTAGCAATACAGAAAACTATTGCCGAAACATAATACAGTATTTCCAAGTATTTGTTTTACTTGAAAAACAAATAAACGAGAAAAACTGGGATGGGATATTTTGTTGTTGTGTTTATAATTTAAATCGTCTTATAGTGGTATAAAATGAAAAAAACTGGGATGGAATGGAATAGTTTCGTGTAAATAACAAATAAAAATCCTGGGATGAAAATTGGGACAACTTCACATGCTTTTTATGGATGCAATGCACACAATTAGAATATCATCACTCACGCTGTACGGTGTCCAAAATCATCAAAACATGCAAAAAATTCAAAATTCCTTAGAAAAAAATCAATTTTCTTCGAGTTTTCTCGGAAGTTTCCGAGTTTTCCACTAAGATTTACAAATTTTTCTCTTCCAAAAGATTATCTGGATCGGTAACGCGCAAAATCCCGTACAAAAACATGCTACTGAAGTTAGCCAAAATAAAACCTGCATTATCGACATATTTTGTATCAGGTGGTAGTACAAATTTCTGTTGATATGAGCCGAAAATTACATGTAATTGAAGTTATAGCAGTAAATTTTCGCCGAAAAAATATTTCAAAAATCAATAACATATAATTCGAATGTTTATAGATACTGGGTGAAGCTAGACCAATTCGTAAACTGCTGGACAAAATATTCATAATTTGTCGTGTTAGGGGGCTGAGAATTTAAGTTGTGACACATTTTTGTGACAAAAATCAGGCCATATTTTATGTAGCGTCATAGTGAAATAAATTAAAATCTGGACGCATGTTTAGTGGTAATTTGGACTGGGTGAAGTTTGTCCAGTTCGTAAATAGCTGCATCTTGTATTTATAATTTGTCGTGTTAGGGGGCTATGAATTTAAGTTGTGGCACTAACAGTGAACACCTATACAAAAAATCAGGCCATATTTTATGTAGCGTCATAGTGGTAATTTGGACTGGGTCTAGTTAAAAATTAATGGATTAATTTGGATGTCCTCCGTTGAATAGCATACCAAAGCGTCATGTGCATATTTGGTTTGGTTCCTCGAAAAAAATCAGATCGTGTGTAATTGATAGCATCATTGCAACAGAAATTCCGGTTGAATCTGTTCATCCGAAATTGGGTGCTGTGGTGTCTAAGAATATGATCCATGTGCGTAGTTTTCAAAAACGACTCACCCTCTATGATCGATGGTTTCAAGCGATATCCGAGAGACCTAATTGTCAACACTGTCACAAGCAATGACGAATACCCATTGAATCGTAGGCGATCAGTAGCGGACAATGGGTGATCTACAGTTGTGAAGGGCATGATGGGTCGCATCTACACTGTGCATCCAAATAACGAATTTTTTTGCTAATTGCGATTGTTGTTGGTGAATGTTCCTGGTCCAACGTCGTTTCAAAAACTGAAAACTACCGACCAAATGGCACCGTGGTTAAAGCTTTGGCGTTTGGATCGGGAGGTACAGGGTTTGAATCCCGATAGGGGCAGGATGCAAAAGAAATTTTTTATCAACAGATTACGATCTGTGATTAAAAGGAACACCCCTAACAGCGTGCAAAACTCATTTGCCGACCCATCTTTCATTTCCAACCGTTAATGAGCATCTGTGTGCGACTAACCGTAAGAAGCCTCAACTCTTACAGTTGCTCGATAACGATTCGAATGGAACAATATTCTCAAAAATTCCGTCATATCTTCATCACCTCATCAAATTCGCACTTGTTTTGCGATTATCATATCCACGTGTGCCCCGTCGAATCCAAACAATTTGTATGTGAAATATAAGGGAGAAAGCAGAAATGGACAATGAGGTATAGATTATGATAGAAGCCATGTGTTGGCGAATAAGGTGTAGTATTATTAGAGAATTATATTACTTAATCGTTCCATGCACGATGATTCAGCCACGAATTACAAAGAGAACAACAATACGCCACTAAAGCATTAGCCGAAGCAGTTCGAACAAATTTTCCGCAATTGAATAAACAAGTAAACTCACAAAATCACTCACAAAAAGAATTATAGAAAACTGTTTTCTGTTCATGATATGGAACTGGGCTGCTCAGTGAAGATCGGAATAACCAAGATCTATCTTCCGGTATACGCCACTACATGGATTTATCTCTAGGATTGGCACCAGAGAAAACAAAGTGTACTTGGTAAAATCCCAAAACTCACTCACAAAAAGAATTATAGAAAACTGTTTTCTGTTCATGATATGGAACTAGGCTGCTCAGGGAAGATCGGAATAACCAAGATCTATCTTCCGGTATATGCCACTACATGGATTTATCTCTAGGATTGGCACCAGAGAAAATAAAGTGTACTTGGTAAAATCACAAAATCACTCATAAAAAGAATTATAGAAAACTGTTTTCTGTTCATGATATGGAACTGGGCTGCTCAAGGAACATCCGGATAACCAAGACCTATCTTCCGGTATACGCCACTACATGGATTTATCTCTAGGATTGGCACCAGAGAAAATAAAGTGTACTTGGTAAAATCACAAAATCACTCACAAAAAGATTTATAGAAAACTGTTTTCTGTTCATGATATGGAACTGGGCTGCTCAGGGAACATCGGGATAACCAAGACCTATCTTCCGGTATACGCCACTACATGGATTTATCTCTAAGATTGGCACCAGAGAAAATAAAGTGTACTTGGTAAAATCACAAAGCTCACTCACAAAAAGAATTATAGAAAACTGTTTTCTGTTCATGATATGAAACTGGGCTGCTAAGGCAACATCCAGATAACCAAGACCTATCTTCCGGTATACGCCACTACATGGATTTATCTCTAGGATTGGCACCAGAGAAAATAAAGTGTACTTGGTAAAATTACAAAATCACTCACAAAAAGAATTATAGAAAACTGTTTTCTGTTCGTGATATGGAACTGGGCTGCTCAAGGAACATCGGGATAACCAAGACCTATCTTCCGGTATGCGCCACTACATGGATTTATCTCTAGGATTGGCACCAGAGAAAATAAAGTGTACTTGGTAAAATTACAAAATCACTCACAAAAAGAATTATAGGAAACTGTTTTCTGTTCATGATATGAAACTGGGCTGCTAAGGCAACATCCAGATAACCAAGACCTATCTTCCGGTATACGCCACTACATGGATTTATCTCTAGGATTGGCACCAGAGAAAATAAAGTGTACTTGGTAAAATCACAAAATCACTCACAAAAAGAATTATAGAAAACTGTTTTCTGTTCATGATATGGAACTGGGCTGCTCAAGGAACATCGGGATAACCAAGACCTATCTTCCGGTATACGCCACTACATGGATTTATCTCTAGGATTGGCACCAGAGATATAAAGTGTACTTGGTAAAATTACAAAATCACTTACAAAAAAATTATAGGGAACGGTTTCCTATTCATTGTATACAACAGCCGTGCAATGATACATTATTTTGATCACGTTCCTGAGTCTTTCATGGTCGTGTATACTATAAGATACTATCAATGTTTTCATTTTTTATACATGATAAGTAAATGGGTTTCGCAAGAATCATTTACTTATTGCCTTGTGCCATTTACTAGTGCCATTTATAGCGTTTGTTTCATTAAGGATTTCGCCTTACAAAAATTTCGATATTGTTTTTATAAATGTTTATCAATATATGTATTTGAGGGTTATGTTTTAAATCGTTTACATAAAGAAATTATGCACTCATATATCTTTTTATAACAAATTAATTTATATTTTTCGTAATTAAAGGTTTAAACTCATAATATTTTTCATATTTTGCCGTTTCAGATTTGGCAAAAAATTATCAAATTACATTACTACTCTAATATTATTTTAGAATTAGAAAACTATAAATGATAATAATATACTGGTAATACAACTACACAAAATAAAAATTTACTTGTTTTCTAAAGTGTACGCCAACACTAAGCATATTATATTTTTCGGGATGAGACTACACTTTTTCTATACGTACATTTTTTTTCGGGATGGTTACACTTTAGCGAAGAAACAAACCAAAAATTTCGGGCTGATATTTCGGGCCAACTTCAGCGACTTAAAAATGAATGCATTTCTATTTTATTATAATTGGTAAAGTTAAAAAGTTTACGATGTAAAGAAAGCTTTTTTAAATCTCGGCAAATAAATAATATTATCTGAGCGTTATGCGTCGTTTGAGAGAGCAAAAATCGAAAGAAATCGAAAAATGTCAGGTAAGTGGCAATAAAAACTCATGGATTTTTGCACAACGCACCATTTCACATGGCTATCATTGTGAACGAATTTCTGGCAAAAACTCAACAAATATCATCGAACAATCATCTTATTCAGCTGATTTGGCTCCGGCTGACTTTTTTCTCTTTCCAAAACTCATATTACCATTTCGAGGCACTCATTTTCAGTCGATAGAAGACATAAAAGAGAATTCATAGCGAGAACTCAAGTCGATTCCGGAAAATGCGTTTAAAAAATCTTTTGATGATTCGTCGGCATAAGTGTGTTATTTCGAAAGGGGCGGTTGAAGGCGTTACAATAAACTTGAAGGAATAATAAACATTTTATGTTTTATTGGCCAATTCCCGTTACTTTTTTGACAGAATGTATGTGCATACAATTTGTATATTGATTAGTTTGTGATTTTACCGTAAAGGTTTACCATGAAGTGGCTCTTCTGTCTAGGTTGAATTTGAAGCGCGTCGTTGCGGTATTCACATGGTATTTTCGGGTGTACTACGAAATCTAGATTTTCAAAATCTCGGTTTTCAAAATCCCTGTTTAAAAATCTCGGTTTTCAAAATTTTGGTTTTCAAAATCCCGATTTTCAAAATCCCTGTTTCCAAAATTCCGGCTTCAAAATCCCGGTTTTCTTTTCTTCTAGTTCTAATTGCACAAAATAATTAATAAAGTTGTTTATTTGCAAGATTTGGCATTTGCAACATTTTGTAGTTGCAAGATTAATAAAAAAAACAATATATTGTAGATTGTAAAATTTTTGGAAAAATGCAATAATTGTAGAGGCTAATGGCTTCGATAACTCTCACGGGCACGCGGTAGGTCACTGCGCTCCCTCCCGTTTAACCCTCCGAGGGGATTTAGATTTGACTTCGGGGGACGTAGGAGCTGGGATAAGCAAACATGTCGCACTGCGTGCCGCACGTAGGAGCGGACTATATAGAATCTATTAATGACACCTACTAAAAAGAAAAATATTAGGTGTATAACTTAGTTTTTTCGATTTTCTAAGAGATGGTGTAAGTTAAGTACTAAACATTCTTTTAGAAGGACACCTACGGTGTTTTAAAGTGTTGACATTGCACATTAAAATTTAGTTTGTTATTATTCGTGAAAGCGTAAACAACATATTTTCTAATCCCGTTTAAACAGTTCGATTTTCGTATCAGCAAAACATTATTTGTGGGCAGCATTACTTTTTTACTTTAATCAAAAGAAAAAAGCTGCTGAAAGTTTCTGTTTGCTTCAAGAAACTTATAGTGAACGTGCACCAATACAACAAATTTACGAAAACTGGCTTAAACGATCCAAAAGTAGCGATTTATATGTCAGTGACAAAGAACGTTCTGGTCAACCAAAAAAATTCGAAGATGAAGAATTGGAAGCATTATTGAAGGAAAACTTAGCTCAAACAGAAAAGAACTTGCAGAACAGTTACATGTCACTCTATGAAAATGATTCAAAAGGAAGGAAAATGGGTGACTGAAGCCAACATTGGAAATCGTTTAATGGTTTGAAATTCTTTGCGTACAAGACACCGAAGTTGGCATTTTTTGTCCCAAATTGTGACTGGCGATAAAAAATGGATATACTAACATAACCCTAAACGCAAAAAATTATGGGCTCATCCAGGCGAACCATCCACATCAACAGCAGAACGAAATATTTATTTAAGTAAGGTTATGTTGTGCATTTGGTGTGATCATAACAGAGTGGTGTACTATGAGCTGCTAAAACCGAATGAAACTATTACTGGTGAACGTTGCCAACAACAATTGATAGATTTGAACCATGCATTGACCGATTCTAGCAAACGTACAGCGTAAAGTGATTTTGCCGCACGAACATGCTCGATCACATGTCGCAAAACTTAAATGAGAAATTCTGACACGTGTTACTTAGATTGTGCCCCGTCAGATTACTATTTGTTTCGATCAATGCAAAGCGATCTTCAAGAACAGCACTTCAGAACCCACGAAGAAATCATAAAATGGCTCGACGAATCGATCGCATCAAAAGGCAAACAATTTTTTTATCAATGGAATCCATAAATTGCTAGAAAGATGGTCGAAAGTCATAGATAACGATGGAAAATTTTTTGATTAAAATAAAATTTACCATTTCTTAGAAATAAAGGTATTTTTTCTGCCAAAAATCCAAAAAACTAAGTTATACTCCCAATAATTGCATCATTTTATTATTCGAGATTTTGTAATTGCAAGATTTTGTAGCTGCAAGATTAATAAAAAAAGCAATATTTTGAAATTCAATAATTGTAGAGGCTGACGGCTGCGATTCCCATTTTGCCACATGCCAAATTTTAAAAATTCAAACCGGGATTTCCTAAAAATTGGTTTTTTCTATACAAAACCGGGATTTTGAAAACCGTGATTTTGAAAACCGAGATTTACAAAAAACCGAGATTTAGAAAAAAAAAACGAGATTTTGACAAACCGAGATTTTGAAAAGCGAGATTTCGTTACACACCCGATATTTTCACGTTGATACTGGTGATAAAAATCATGTTTGTGTCAGTTTTTGTGTTTTCCCAACACATTTGGGCTCGTTCCCTATAGTGATGCTGGACTTCTTGCATTTGTTACATACGAATTTTTGCTACTTTTTCCTCTTCATCGTCCGGTGATGGAAAGCCTGGATGAAAGCATTGTGCCCTGTAACCAAGTAGGGGAACCTGTGTATCGACATGGTGTTGCAACCTTGTCGTAGCTGGATACGAGCGACGGATGTGTACTGAGGTGCGTGTTTTTGCTTGTAGCGTCGTGCATGAGTGTGGAGAACTATTTTGCGCTGGCAAAACACTACCCATAGAGTATTGGTCCTGATGATTTTGATTGAAATCTTCGTTCTCTATCATCTCTGATTTTTATTTTTTGAGAGTATTTCTATTATTCGAGCTTCTGTTACGTATGTATATAAAGTTGAATTTGTATGCAAAGTAATTGAAGATTCCCATGGGACATTTTTATGGATCTTGTGAATTTCAGAATTGGCTAAACCAATTAATTCAGATTATTACTACTCGCCAAGTGCTTGGCAATTATCAATAAGACAACTTCACCGCTGTTTGGCTTAATTTCTTGAAAAGTTTGATTCTGTTAATAGCTTTATAATTTTAGAAATCAAAGCTTTGCGGTGAATCAATTGTTTACAAGTAAAAAATGCGTTAGGCGGGGGATTCGTGTATACATATTTTTGTGAAGCTGTATTCTTTAAATTTTATATATGTATGTACATACCATATACACATAATTTTATATTTATTATTCTTGTTCTAGACAATTCTGTATGCGCTATATTATATCTATATTGATTTATCAAAAAAGGTTCTCCCTGGGAATTTCGCTATAAAGATAAAAATGCTACTGTATTATTATATACTGTACTCTGCCACTTATTTTCGCGAGCGAAACATAGAACGCGGCAAGCTTGAGTATGTATGTCGTGTATACTCCAGTACAGTAAAATTTTATGTGTGATCAATAAAATTGATATATAAACGCTATTTACTACTCATCGTCTTATACACATGTGCGACAGTACATTATCGTAGACAGCACAATACGTTTAAAATTTTTAGTGAATTTTAAATGATTGAAATATACCTATGCACATAGCGTTTTTAAATGTCACAATTGAATTTTACGTTCGTTCTGGAGTGACATATGTTTCGATATAGTAGCATGGTATTCGTCGTATATATGCGATAAAAAAAAGAAACTTGTAAATTTTATTACATATAATTCGAAGAGTGGGAAATCATGTTTTTTACGGGTTTTTCCTAATGCCAGTTGTTATTTTAGCGTTGTTATTTAAACGTCTATACGGTAATCGAGAAAGAGATACATGACATTTATTTTAGTAGTTCAAATTTATTAGAATGATGTTCTAAAATTTAACTGTTGTTTGCTTACTTGGCACAAAAGTATAAAATAAAATTGCCTCATTTACAATCAATGAAATTTATTTAAAATTTCTTTTTTTGTTTCAGGTAAGAGGACAAAATATAAGTAGTGGATGAGATGGAAACGAAAGATGATCAGTAAGTTTTTAAATTTTTGCAAAACTGTCACGAGTGTGGATTTTGCACTAAGTAAAAGAAGGGATCCGCTCGAAACGCGATATTTCAAAATGCGATATTGAAAACGAGATATGACAAAACGAGATATGGTACAAAACGCAATATTTCAAAATACGATATTTCAAAACGCGATATGGTACAAAATGCGATACGGTACAAAACGCGATATTTCAAAACGCGATATGATACAGAATATGCATTGCAAAGCGACTAGAGCGCAGCGACCCACCTGATACCGATCCTATATACTTTCGTTTTGTACCATATCCCGTTTTGTACCATATCGCGTTTCTCGTTTTGAAATATCGCATTTTGAAATATCGCGTTTTGAAATATCGCGTTTTGATAATTCGCGTTTTAAAATATCGCGTTTCAAATGGGACCCGTAAAAGAAGTATTGTAAGACATGCAAAGAATGTAAAGATCTTACAGTTGGTTTACATTTTAATATTAAGATTATTTTGTAATATAGTCTAAAAAAACGAAGCGACGTATAGACAAATATTCCGTAGTTTACGCAACCACCTTATTTTGAAATGTTACGTTAATTAAAACTATGAAGACCTCAATTTTTATTGCACATTAAAGTTTTAATACAAAATTGGTTAGAGCTTAAATTATAGTTAAAATAAACGAATCTTAAAGAAATGAAATTTCCATACACCTCGCTAATTCACAGATTTAGTCTGGTCGCGTGAAACTTATAATTTGTTGGAAACTAGTAAATATAAAATTAAACTAACAGTTTGATCGTGTAACAGATCAACTGGTACTAAGCAGAATTAACCCTTTCAGTCCTGATTTAAAACTGGGCCAAATAGATTTTTCTTGTGACATGTTTCATGCGTTGGTTGCTTGGGTATCATTTTAAATAAAAATCAGGGTACGTTTCACCTAATGTACACGCACATGTACAAATTCAGCCAAGAGTAACTGTTTTTGTATGGAAAAAGTTTATAAACTTATTATTTCAAAATTAAATTTAAAAATATGTATTTAAATTGCAAAAATAATTAAAAATACATACTCGTAAATTGCTTCTAGCAAAAGTAACTTATAATATAAAAAATATAAAAAAATAATATAAATAAAGTAACATCAAATAAATAAAAATTTAAATATTTCAGTCTCACAATTTTAAAATCCCGTTAATTTTTTATAGAATTTTAAAAAAATAATTCCTTCCTTTTATTAGACAAAGATGTATAGAACATTTTCCACAGTAAACGTGAGTGCGAAACGCACAGCTTTCCAACTTGCATCAGTTGCCTCTTTATTTCCACTAAATTCAGGAAAATGATCAATACAAGCATACCGTATATCTGAGATTGAACGAATTTCGTTGTGTTCTGGAGGACGCGGTCGTTTTCGTGAATTGGTGAAAGAAATTCAGAAAGAGTGACACACATGTAACCGGAATTCTAACAAATCTAGTATATCTTTGGCTAGCATATTTTGTTTTTCCATACGTATTATACTCAACCAAACTTGCGCTGATCGTAAAATCTAAAAAATGAGTCATTAGTTTGTTCTTAAGTCATTTCACTATAATAATTTTGTCATCCTTGGCTTGGCGGGCTTCCGAAAATCCTGGCTTGTGAAATCGGTTAATTCGAGCGGTCCCCATTGCATAATTCCCTCTATTTTTTTATATTTCCAATAAATTGTAAGTCGTAGACAAATTATCGAAATACAGTTTGTGGACCGGCACTTCAATTCTTTGAATTAAATGGAGGACGATTGCTGCACCAAACCCAAACTTTTGTTGATGGCAATCAGAAATTTCCCAAGTTCTAATGTGATTTTTTATTTTTCATATATTGTTTCGTGGATATGTCTCTTGAAACGGAATCATTTGTTCGTCGATGCAAAGGTTCTCCTCCAAGGGAATTTCTAACCATCTTTGTCTAATAGAATTAAGTATATGGGACGAACCTTATAAAAACGGCTTTATTATCTTTTGGAATGTCAAATTGTTGGTGACAAAAAAATTAGTTCGCAATTGAAAAAATCGGTCCCTGGTCATAGCTCGCCTTTTTTAATTATGCCTTTTTTAATTCATTCAAAATGACTTAAAAAACGCATATTTTATTGCAGATTATAAACATAAACTTTACATTTGTTTTTAATACATATAGAAATGCATGTGAAATTTAAAGTGTTAAAAAAAATAGTTTCTTGAGTTTCTTCTTACAGTTTTTTTGTTGTGTTGTGCATTCCACAAATTCCACAAATTGTTGTGCATTCCAAAAATCTCTATTGCACATGCATTCCACAAATTCTATTTGAGAATTATTATTTGTGTATTAAGTGTGAATTAAAATATGTATTTTTTAATTCATTTAAAATTTGCAATTGTTTTTTGCACATTTTCATTAATGAAAGCATCAGTTGAAATTTTTGAATGGCTTTAATTCTCATATTACAGTGAAAACCCGATTATCCAGCATCCAATTAACCGGAACACTCAGTTACTCGGAATTTTAATTTTAAGGATTTTTTTTTGCTTATTTATCTTTCTTTTCTCTTTCATATGCATTTTTTAATTCATTTTGAAATTTGCAATTGTTTTTTGCGCATTTTCATTAATGAAAGCATTATTTAAAAATTTTGATTGCCTTTAATTCTCATATTACAGTGAAAGCCCGATTATCCGGCATCTAATTAACCGGAACACTCAGTTAACCGGAATTTAATTTTTAGGATTTTATTTGCAAGGGAGAATTGAAAGAGAATTCTCCCTTGCAAAAAATATCCTAAAAATTAAAATTCCGGTTAACTGAGTGATCCGGTTAATTGGATGTTGAATAATCGGGCTTTTACCGTAATATGAAAATTAAAGAGAAATAATTTTTTTTTATTATTCGGAGATTCACGGTAAAAAGTACATTTTTAGTAAAAGCCCTGTTATCCGGAATGCTTGCGACGAGAGCATTCCGGATAATGAAAAATTCCGGATAATTGAATGTTAATTAAAACTAGAAATTTTACAAGAATTTCGCTTTATTTGATTATGTTTTAGGATGCTTGTTTATTTTCAAATTATGTGCTGGAAAACATTAAGTTCATACATCAGTTCATTGAATTTATTGCAAATAATAAATACATACATATTATGTATAGGAATACACCCATATGGGAGCCTCGTATTGGAGCCCCAAAATTTAATAATACAAATATTCAATATTTCACTAACCTAACTAAGACTTTACACATTCAATTCAAATAGAATAATGCATAAAACAGAAAAAAAGTAAAGGAAAGTATATTTTCTGTGAATCCCCGAATAAGAAAATAAATAATTTCCCTTTTGAAAGAGAAGAAATAAAAAAAAATCCTAAAAATTAAAATTCTGGAACTGACTGTTCCGCTCAATATGCCAGATAAACTGGCTTTTACTGGAATATGAAAACTTAATCGATTTAAAACTTTCAACTAATGCTTTTTTTTAATGAAAATGTGTTAAAACATGCAAATTTCAAAATGAATTTCATAAACACGAAAGAAAAAAGACGGGAAAGGTTCGGAGCCGAACTCTTTAAGCATTTTTGTAGCCTATAAAGAACTTCTATGCCGTGTGATTTGCGTATTTTAAATATTACGACCACCTACTCCCACAGCCACCTAACCCCATCTACACCCAGCCCAACCGATCCCAATCCACCATATCTCAACTGACCCCAATCAACCACATACCACCACATCTAAACATTATTACCATCCCCCACCCACTATCCAATTAAAACCTCAAAACCCATCTCAACCGCACCACCCTATAACGCACCACCCATATTATCACCCTTTAACACCTCCATACCCACTTCCACGCACACACACACCACCCACACAAACTCTCATTCACAAAATCCCAATTTCTCACACCAAACCCAAAACGCCTCATCCCACCCCCTCCACCTCCCATACCACCACTCCTACCACCCCATAACCACACCACCCACACAAGCCCACATCAACACGAGTTATATTTTTATTCCACATTCACATACTCGATGAAATCAAAATAGAATAGAAAAAAATTTAAAAAAATCTATCAATTTTGAGGAGGAGGGTTAACAAAACCCTACATATCTCCGAACACCCTAAACACAAAAATGTCCAAATCAATAGGGATCATTCCCATGAATTGCTTGAACTTTTATTGAAGAAATTAAGTTGATATCTCTATCCGTTCTCAAGTTATCGTGCACACAGACGGACAGACGGCAAACCGAAACCATATAGCATTTTTTTAACAAAAATGCTTAAAAACAAAAAGCAAAAAAAAAATTAAGTGTGCTTTAGACCACACTACTGAAGTAAAACTTCTAATATATATTTAATATTTATAATTTAATATAGAAAAATTATAATATTGAAAAAAATTGGTCACCCTGTGCGTTCTCGAGTGTCACCTAGCCGTTTATGTTGAAAATCTCTTCGCATAATAAAAATGGCCTTGAAATATTTTTTATTTCATTTATGTTTGTGTAGTGTGGTTTCATCGAAAATTTGTTTAAGTCGCATTAAAACCTGTATCATAGGCAAACGGGGAAAGAAACGAAGAAAGAATCGGTTTCTGTGATAGCTCGTGTGGAAGGGAGCTATAATATTTGAAAAAATACCACCCTGTGCGTCCTGGAGTGAGTAAGTGAGTGAGTGACATAGATGTTATAATATAGAAAAAAAAATGGTCACCTTGTGCGTTCTCGAGTGAGTCAGTCATTGACATAGAAGACTATATTATGACTTTCCAGTTTTTCAATTTTCCAATTTCCCAATTTACCAACTTTCCAAATTTCCTATTTTCATTTGTTTTTATTTTCCTATTTTCAAATTTTTCAATTTTCTAATTTTTCAATTTTCCAATTTACCAGTTTTCCAATTTACCAAATTTCCAATTTTCATATTTTCCTATTTTCCAATTTTCCATTTACCTATTATCCAATTTTCTAATTTACAAATTTTAAAATTTTCCCATTTTGCAAATTTCGAAATTTCCAATTTTCCAATTTTTCGTTTACCAATTTTCCTATTTTCTTATTTCCCAATTTTTTTAACCAATTATTAAAATAAAATGGTTTCAACTAATGTTCCACCTAGGGATTTATGAATTGTCATGGCACATCCTGATACTAAAGGAAAATGATTTCAACTAATTCTGTCATAAATGAAAATGTGCAAAAAAAATTGCAAATTTCAAAATGAATTAAAAAATGATTATGAAAAAGATTCCTAAAAATTAAAATTCAGGTTAACTGTGTGATCCGGTTAACTGGATGATGAATAATCGGGCTTTTACTGTAATATGATAATTAAAGCCACCCAAAATTTTCAACTAATGCTTTCATTAATGAAAATGTGCTAAAAACAATTGCAGATTTCAAAATGAATATGAAAGAGAAAGAAGCAAAAAAAATCCTAAAAATTAAAATTCCGGTTAACTGAGTGTTCCGGTTAATTGGATTCCGGATAATCGAGCTTTCACTAAAATATGAAAATTAAAGCCATTCAAAATTTTCATCTAATGCTTTGTTTAATGGAAATGTGCAAAAATAATTGCAATTTTCAAAATGAATTAAAAAATGAAAATGAAAAAAATTCCTAAAAATTAAAATTCCAGTTAACTGAGTGTTCCGGTTAATTGGATGCCGGGTAATCAAGCTTTCACTATAATATGAAAATTAAAGCCATTCAAAATTTTCAACTAATGCTTTGTTTAATGAAAATGTGCAAAAAATAATTGCAAATTTCAAAATTAATTAAAAAATGAATATGAAATAGAAAAAAAGCCAAAGAAATTCCTAAAAATTAAAATTCCGGTTAACTGAGTGTTCCGGTTAATTGGATGCTGAAGATTGGATGCTAGAAGAAGTTCAAGTTGTTTAAAAATAACTGTGGCTTAGAGGCTGGAAACGGCCCATACTAACTTATAACTACTTAATTGGCGAATGCTTTAAGGTGGCCTTACGAACGATTAGGTTTTTAATGCCTGATGATGCACTTTTTGTAAATTAATAATTTTGTTTGGTTAGTGGCGAGAATCGAACTCAGGATGCGGCATAGTAGCAATTCTCTCATCTAACGATTAACGACGGACGTTGTTCAAGCAGTTTAATTACCTTAAATCATAAAGCAAACGCTTGAGAATAGAAGTATGAACCTTATTAATTGCAGGCTTTCGGTTGCTCTGGACACTAGCTCCTTCCTCAATCATGTTTGACCTTCAACATGGTTTTCAATTTTCATTAAGTTTACACAAAGTAAACGTAAGCTTTCTATATTTAGATGTGTACATTCGATGATTGACTGAATTCTTATTTATGAATTTTTAATGATATTCTTGTTAATTCTCGAAATTATATACCTGCGATGTATACAAATCACAAACTATACCAAAGAAGTAACGAAATACTTAAGTATCAATTAAAAATTCCAATTAAAAAAAAATCCTACCCTATAAAAATTTAACGGGCAATATTTTCCCTTTTAAATAATTACATTAAAGGTGTTTTAACATAACTACGAGTATACAAAAGATTTCGGTACTTGTCTTTGTTGTGTCGTTCTGCTCTTAATTTTTGTCTATATATATTTTAATGAAAATGAATTAATTTAAAATGTAGAATACGAAAAACTGGTTCATTTTAAACAATTACAAAGATACTGGTGGTGACGGTATGTGTGAGGGTGATAATAATCATAGAGAGGACGACGACGACAACGATGATGATGATGATGGTCTTAATTAATGGTGATATAAATTAATTTAACTTATCAAGAATTTATTTTTTATTATTTTTTGTTCGTCTACCGTTCAAGTGAAGATTTGGTACCCAGTAAAAAGGGAATTTTTAAAATTAGTTAAATTAATTTTCATATTATACGTAATTTTTCCAAACACAACGGAAAAATCGTTCGTCCGCAAAACATAATATTTGGGGAAATTTTTTTGTGGCCCTGTTCTTCGTCGAGATTGTAATATTTGATTAAATAATATAATTTTTGGTGAACAATATAATATTCAGATGAGCTTTCAATAGAGGCAAACGACAAAAGCTTACAACATTATTTTCTCGATTTATATATAGAAAAAATTAAACACCTTAATAAGACCGTACAAAATAATTTTTCCAAGAATGTTATTTACTTTGTGTATCTAAAATATTAACATATTACACAATTTGGATAGGAGATAAATTTTTCAATTAAAAATTAATGTTTTTTACTGGGTATTTAATACATAATATATAATAGATTACATGATACATAAAATATGGTAAAATCGTTTAATGTGTACGTGTAGAGAACCTATATACATATTTTAATCCTTGACAGAATATAATTTTAATTTGTTGATTTAATTTTTATATTCTAGATATTAAAATGGAATTAATTTTGCCATATTATTATCGCACATCATAAATACATAGAAACTAAATTATTTATGTCAACACGCAATTTAGCAATTTTGATTAAGCCACACACTAAAATCTATAGGATTTATTTTATTTTGTATAATAAATTTTTTTATTTACATACATAAAGAGCTTTTCTATATACAGTATAAAAGCACTTTATACGATTTATATACATAAATATGTTTATTTGACTAACGGAATTGATTCATCATTTACACATTCTTAATAATATACCATGATGAAAAATAAATTTATATCAGAAGTGGCCACCGACTGCTATTGGTAAAATTTTGTTGATTAAGGTGTTATCTGAAATGTAGGTCTTAAGAATCAGAAACAGTTCTACAAAACCTCTATTATCCTTTAAATTTTAGCTTTATTGGTAGCTTTTATTATAAAAACAACCACTTGCTAAAGAATATATCAACCAAGAGCACGGCAATATAATAACGGGTCGTCTGCTTATCTTGTAAATGCCTTCTAATAACATAGTAGGCTCCTAATACCTGTAATAGGAGCTTCTTATTAAGAAAAATTTGCTTGAGCACCATCTGTTGAGAAACACCCCTTCTTTTCTGAAAAAAATTCTGTTATGTGTTCTGAGTTCGGTAAATTGTCGTTTCGGGCAATTGTTTAAAGATAAATCATCAAAAACGACAATTCACAGCAACCGAAAATTCACCGTACAAATATTAAACCTGTAAATCAAAAGCTTAAAATTTTCTCCTTATTTTGAAATTTTTATAGGTTTACTGTTTGTGAAGTTAGTAAAATTAATAATCACGTTTAATCGCAATTATGAGAGTAGCAAATGAAGGCACGGTGGGATTGGATTTAACAAAACAACATTTAATTGATGAAATTTCATTCAATCATTTCTTAACCGGTTACGATCAAATTCCGTTTAAATAATTAGGGAGGATTGGCAATTATGATATTTATAATCTATTGGCATCTATGTTTAAGCATTAGAAGTAGTTTTTATAGCAGATTAGTTTTGCGTTGCGAATGTTGTTTACAGTTCGAGTGTTTGTACGGCATCTGGAATATTCAGCGCGAATATATAAATAAGGGAACGATGAACACAATCAGTTAGTCACTCAGGGGATTCGGTACACGATAGCTTAAAATGGGAGTGCGAAAAATGATTTGTGATGTTTAAAGTGAAATTCCAGTAAATTATGTGAATTATTGATTGTTTGTAGGAATTTTTGTTTTTCTAATATGGTAAATTCCTTGAATTTCTGCCAATTTTCCGTCGGAAGGACTTAGTTTCTTGTAATTTATAATTAATTATTAAATACAAAACAATTGATTATTAAATGAAACACCATAATTTTGAGCACGTTATAATAATAATTTTAATTTATTTTATAATAATGTTAAAGCTCGAATGAATATGTGATGAATTCTTTTACCAGAAATGTGAAATCGTGTGCATGCATATATGGTTCCACGACAATTAATTGTAAAACAATTCACCGAAAACGACAATTCACCGAAAATATGTCAAATGAATTGTTAGTTTTGGTTTGCATTTTGTATCATATTTCTGTTGAGCGATTGTCATAAAAACTTGAGCGATTGTCATAAAAACTCAAGAACGTTAAAACTTCGTCCTTCGATTGTGACGAGATTCTGTTTTTCTCGACACCAATTTTATTATTATCGTGGTGAAAGTAGATTTATAAGATGAAAATTGTGCTCCAATATGAATTTCGAATAGGGCTTTCAATAAACCGGCTTAAGAGAATAACAGGCCGAATTTTGTGACAATTAACTGATTAATCAACTATTATAAACAATGCGACGGATGGATGTGATGAATAACAATGCGCATTATGTATTGTATGCTGAGAATGTATTTTATTTACTTAATGAGCATTATATATAATATTTTAGGTTATAATGAGAATGTATGTGCATGTAAATGTATAATTAATTATAATTAAGTGTGAATTATTGATAGGAGTTAATAAATGTGCATAATATGACATATATTTTTGTTGTGTCGCTTTATGCAGATGATGAATAAATAATGAATCTGTAAAAATTCATTTTCATGTGTGCCGCCTAGTGTTGAATAGTGGATGTAGTATTAATTTTTATAAATATAGGTCAAATGCAGCTGTCAAACATCAGCTGTTAGATAAAATTTTATGTGTAGAGAGTAAATAGTTTTTTTTTGTTTTTAATGTTTTGAAATACGTGTGAATAATAAAATGAATTGTGGTGCAACTTATAGTAATAGTTTAATAATGTGATTATATATGTATGAGTGGTTAGGTGGGGCGGCATTAATAGTAGAATTAATAATAATCGGGATTGTGAAATTTATGTGAAGTTGGATTGGTAGTGCATTTCCAACTATAATAACCAATGAGGATCAAAAGAAGATGTATTAGCGAGGGGAAGCTGTGAAAAGCCAGATTGTATATCTTCATTTTAATTTTAATCTTACTAAATTCTATTTTTCACATTTAAAATTTAATTTTAGTTTTATATTTAGATTTAAATTAAAATTTCTTCTTTGGATATGATTGAAATGTCTTCATCTTGTGAAAATTGATAGGTATGGAATAGTCTAAATGTGTATTTATTATTTGATTTATTAGAGTAATGAATATTATGTGAAGTGTGAATTGATAGTGTTAGTTTTTGGGGTTAATTTATGAGCAACGTTGTAAACTTGAGTTAAATTGTGAAATATACTAAGTTGAGTTTATGTGTTGCGACATATCGAGGGTGAAGGTTTGGTTTTGTGTTGAAGTGTGTAGTGAATGCTTAGTTCTAAATTCGTAACATTTGCGTTTAGTTGTGAAGTATGATTTATATGAGAGAATAGGTGTATATTTTGGTTAATAGGCATGAATATACGTGAATATTAGTAGTGTACAGGGATATCAGGTTTAAGCCGTTTCCACCATTATCCAAGAGGTAGGCTCCAATGCGTTTTTATTTTTGAGGTTTCCCCAACTATGTTAGGCCTAATCCTCAATTTTGAATTATAAAAGAAATATAACTGATTATGGTGGTTCAAATTATAAATGGATATGTACTTCTGGATCTTCTTCTTCCAGTAATTCACTGGAATCAGACTCGTCATTTGAATAAATTTCATTGGCAGTTTTTCGCAGTTCGGGACGATTTGATAAAAGAACTTCCCATTCGGAAGTAGATTTATCATAATAACTTAAATCTTGTTGAAGTGATTCATTCCACGTGTAACAAGGCCGTCCTATTTTTTTTGGACCGGCATTATAGGCCATTGCAGCTTGTAAAATATGAGTGGGTCCCCGTCGATGGATATGTCCCCAATAATTTATTCGTTGGGCTTTGATTCTTTTAGTTATAGTTTTGGCACTTAATACAACTTTCACCTTTCGAGATGTGGGTTTATTGGTACTAAACTCAGTTATTTTTTTCAAAATGTAGAACTCATATTTTCTTAAACGACGACGATTAGCAAATGTCAGAGCTGCTGTCTTTAGTCCATATGTTATTATAGGAGATATTACAGTATTATACATCCTAATTGCTGTATTAAATGGAACTTTATTCTTTTTAATAAATTTTTGCATTTGTCTTGTGATTCCCAATGCTTGATGACAACGAGTTCGAATAGTATGTGGTCGTTCCAAATTTGAGCTCAAATATGTGCCTAAATAACGCATTATATTTACACGCGTAAAGTTTATCCCAGCTAAGTTAAGATTAGAGGGAGGATCAAAGCAGGAATCGGGATCTCGGATAAGTGTAGTACACTTCGTTGGATTTATCTCTAAACCAACTACACTTAGAGAATTAATTAATTCTTCAAGAATGGGTTGAATTGTGGTAATGTCCCGGGTAATAAGAATAATATCATCAGCATAAGTAAGAATTAGAGGTAATTGTAAGTGATCCTGTTGTTCCAATTTTAATTCAGGAAATAAATCTGTTACGGTAACCAAAACCTCGTTTAAAATAAAATTAAAAGTACGTGGTGATGTAGGACAGCCCTGTTTAACCCCTTTATTTTTCTTGATCTTCTCAGTACACATATTGTACCATTTTATTGAGGTATGTTCCCAAAAACAAGCCTTGATGATACGATTAACCAAATAGTGTGGCACATATTGCTGTAAACATTCTTTAACCACGGTTAGATCTACTGTATCAAAGGCTTTCAATAAATCAATTGATAACACATAAACCCGATTGTCAGCGCGCCACTCTTCGTCTAGAATACGCCTTATTGTAAACATATGATCTTCTGTTGATCGATTAACTAGGAAAGCTGCTTGATATGTTTTTTTTTTTGTAACTATTGCCAAAGGCTTTATTCTTGAATCTTTCTTTATACGAAACTAACAAGAAGTGTGAAATTCTTAAAAACTATAAAAAAAATTTTAACTTAAGCCTTAACCTATGTTAATACTTAATATCATTATGCATTATTATTATTAAATTATTATTAATTACTTAATTTTAGAGTGTTAGATCAACATGCGCGAAATTATTAGATTATATTTCTCAGTTAATTAAATCTAGAGGATCTGTTCTGCGAAGCCGTCCATATTTCGGTTGCCTTAGTAGTTCTCTAGCTAATTCGTTAGGGTGTGATTCCAGTTTCAGTTGGTATTTTAGACTGCATGATTTAATTGTCTCTTTAACAGTTTTGATTCCTAGGTCTCTATGGATGTTGCTGTTTCGAATATACCATGGGGCATTTGTAATGCTACGAAGTATCTTTGCTTGCGTTCTTTGTACGATATCTATATTTGATGCACTAGTTGAGCCCCATAGTTGGATACCATATGTCCATATGGGGATTAGGATCGCTTTGTATAGTAGAACCTTGCAGTCTAGAGAGAGTTTCGATTTTCTTCCGATCATCCAGTACATTTTAGAAAATTTTATTTTTAATTGATTGCGTTTTGTTTCAATGTGCTTTTTCCATGTCAATCTTCTATCGAGATGAAGACCGAGATATTTGACGTTTGTTTGTTGAGGAATTGTGATATTGTTTAATTTTACTGCTGGACATGTACGTTTATTTAGTGTGAATGTTACATGTGCTGATTTACATTCATTCGTCCTTATCCGCCAAGTTTTTAACCAATCTCCTATTTTGTGTAGATGTTCTTGTAATTCTCTCGATGCTGTTTGAGGATTTTTGTGTGAAAATAATATAGCTGTGTCATCAGCAAAAGTTGAAGTGACGATTTTTTCAGTTATTGGTAGGTCAGCTGTGAATAACAAGTATAGCACAGGTCCCAATACACTACCTTGCGGTACTCCTGCCTTTATCTCGGTTAGATCAGTAGTGGCCGTATTTTGTTTCACCTGGAACATCCTTTTGGCTAAGTAGTTTTCAAGAATTGCATGAAATTGTTTGGGCAAAAGAGTTTTAATTTTGTAATTTAATCCTTCATGCCATACTTTGTCGAAAGCTTGCGCAATATCCAAGAAAACTGCCGAGCAATATTTCTTTTCTTCTAAGGAAACCTTAATTGTATTTACAATTCTGTGCACTTGTTCTATTGTGCCGTGTTGCTCTCAAAATCCAAATTGGTGATCTGGTATTATGCGACCTTCAGATAATATAGGTATTAGTTCTTGTAGTAGCATCTTTTCAAAAAGCTTTGAAATTATCGGAAGTAGACTTATTGGTCTGTACGACGAGACTTGGGTTTCGTCTTTACCTGGCTTAGGAATCATGATAATTTGAGATATTTTCCATTTTTGGGGAAAGTATCCACATCTCATAATCGCGTTAAAAATATATGTTATATATTTTATGCATCTATCTGGTAATTCTTTGATCATTTTCCCAGTTATTAGATCATGACCTGGCGCTTTCTTGGGATTTATACTGTTTTTGATAACTTTTTTGACGCATTTCCATTTAAATTTTACTGGATTTGGGTTCGACTCGTCCCTCGTAAGCTGTGGTAGTACGCAATCATTATTTTGTTCGTTTGGGGAGAACACTTTTTGTAGATGGTTAGAGAAAGCGATAGCCTTTTCTAAGTCACTTCTGGCCCAGTGACCATCTGGTTTCCTTATCGGTGGGTTCGATACCTCTGGCCTTTTTAAAATTCTTTCTGCCTTCCACAGTGAGTAATCTGTTGTTTCTGTTGCTGTGAGCTCACTTAGGTAATTCTGTATTCCTAAATTTTGTTCTTCCCGTATTGCTTCCCTCAAAGCTTTAATAGCTCTATTTAATTTCCATTTATGCAAAGGAGATTGGTGAAGCTGCCATAGCCGCCGAATTGTCCGCTTCTCTGCTAATAACTTTTGAATGTTACTTGAAAGCCTTATATTTTTTTCGGAATTTTTGTTCTCCGGAGTAGCTTTTTTTGCAGCCCTTTCCATTATTTGACTTAAGTTTTCTATCGCGGCATCAATGTCTTCTGGTGTGCGAAGTGGAACATCAAGATGACAATTTACATCTACTATGTTTCTATAGAGAACCCATTTCGTTAGTTTGTTTGTTAAACGTTGTGGTGGTTCAGTTTTTAATGCTTGGGTACTTAGTGTTACTATTATTGGTGAGTGATCTGATGATAAATCATAACAGTCAACGACTTGAGCATTGGTGCGTGCTATTCCTCGTATTACACAGAAATCTATTAAATCAGGAATTTTTTTTCTATCTGTAGGCCAATATGTGGGATGTCCAGATGATAAATAATCTAGGTTTTTCTCGTTTATTGCTTCGTAGAGTTGCTTTCCTTTCGGTGACGTCAACCTCGAACCCCATTGCACATGTTTAGCGTTGTAATCACCCCCTGCTAGAAATTTGATTCCCAACTGGTTAAAGTAATCGATAAATTGCTGTTTTTTAATTGCGTGTTTCGGTGGACAGTAGACAGCCGATATTAACAATTTCCCAGACCATTCTTCCAAACTGACAGTTGTAGCCTGGATGTGATCTTTAGCATATTTCTGGAGCTCGTAGTGCTTTAATCTTCTTTTTATTAAGACTGCAGTGCCGCCGTGTGCTTTTCCATCCGGATGTTTGGTGTCATAAACGGAATAGCCGGTAATATTAAAAAAATTTTGTTTTGTGAAGTTTGTTTCAGATATTAACATGATGTCTATATTTTGTTCGATAAGAAATGTTTGTACCTCAGCTTTATGTTGCGAGAGCCCGTTCGCATTCCAAATGGCTATTTTTAGAATTGTCATTTTTGATTTTTGACTATAATTTGCATAAGCGTATTCATATTTTGCATCATCATGCTCATTTGTCTTTCCATCATCAACATGAAACTTTGGATGGTCTCGGTTAATTTATTTATCATGGTGTGAATGTTTAGGTCCTCATTAGAATGAACTTTTGGTTTCGATTTGTTACCTTTTAGGATATTTGCGTAAGAAACACCTGGCTGTGCAAAACTGCTGGCAAATGTCTCCGAGTTATCGTTTTGTGTGTTTGCACTCGTTGGTTTGGTGACTGTTGTATTTTTTGGTAACATGGCCCTCTGATTAAATTGCATATTCAGCATTCGTTGCTCAGCTCTCATTTTAGGGTTTATTTTGCGTTTTAAGTCCAGATACACTGCGCAACCCCTGTAGTTTGCAGTATGATTTTCACCGCAGTTATTACAATGTCTCACAGATGGGTCATTGCGAGACTTTTCGCACTGTTTGGAGTCGTGGAGTTCACCACAAATAACGCAAACTTCATTTAAGGCGCAGTATGCTTTCGTGTGTCCGTATTCTTGGCACTTTATGCATTGAACTGGTCCAGACCTCTTCTTAGGTTCTTCAATTACGATTTTGCGATGTAACAAATATTTTAAGTTGTAAATCTTATGAACTCCTTTCGACTTTTCTTCCTCTGGCTCTAGTTCCAAACGGAACATTGGTTGAGGTACCTTCTCACGGTTTACTATATTACCAATGGATTTGGCGTGGAAACCTTCCGCAGCAAGCGCAGCTTGTATGTCGCTAACATCTACGCAGCTTTCAATTCCTTTTAGCACAACAGTCAGCCCTTTTTGGCTTTTTAGCTGGTATGTGTAATATTTTTTACCAACTTCGTCGAAATGTTTGACTAGGGCTCTGAAGCCATCGATTTCGAAAGTTTGAATCTTTGTTTCGTTTATATTACCTCGTTTGAGCGGGGCAATATAAAATTTAGAATCTGTTAATTTTGCGATGTTGTTAACCAATTCATTATTAGATGCTTCTCTTAAATAAATTGGAGGCGGTTTCTCAGTTTTCAAATTTGGCACTGCATTGGGGTCAATGACCTCTAGACTAGAGAATCGATTGTTAAGAGGTATTTGGTTAACACCTGCTTCAGTCCGTGTCACTTTGCTCCTGCCAGCAAACTGGGCAGATCTCGGGCTACGTTTTCTTTTAGATTGAACAGTGATATACCTATCCATTCCCGTTTGCACTAGGTTATTTTCGCACTGACCACGGTCACTAGAGTTCGTCGCACTGAGTTCATTACTATTATTTTCGTACTGCATTGTTAAATTTGCTGATGAATTAATTTTTTCATCGCGGTTTTGATTTTGATTTTTAAACTGCGGTATAATTAATTCTGTCGAAGAAGCACTTTTAATTATTGGCATAGGTGTTTTCTTTGGGCTGTGCTGAACTTTGCCCACTTGTTTTACACTTGCACTTGCCATATTTATACTTTCTACATGAAACTGGTTCAAGTTTGTTGTAGATTTTGTTTGGCGTTCGATGTTTGAAGAATTCTTTTTTGGGGAAAAAAGCCCCATCACGCTTACATCATCACTTATTAAGTTACAATTTTATGTTAGTTTTTTTTGCACCGTGTGTATTTAATTATAAAACATTCACACAATTGAAAAAAAGATATAACAAGTTAAAAAGCACTAACACTGCACTTTTCGTTTGTTTTACTTTACGTCCGAACCTCACGACAGTAAAATTAAAACTGCTTGATATGTTGATGGTAAATTTAAATGTTCATCTAACCGGTTGAGAAGTAATTTTGAATAGATTTTGTAACCTACATTACATAAAGTAATTCTGCGGAATTCGTTAATATTTGATGGATGCTTTACCTTCGGAATTGGAACTTGTATGGTTTCAAGCCATTCAGAAGGAGGATCATTGTTTATCCAAACCTGTTCAATTACTGAATGTATAGCGTGGATTACATTGTCTGGCGCATGTTTAAAGAATTCAATCGGAATTCCATCCCTTCCTGGTGCAGTTCCTGATCTTATAAACTTTATTATAGTTCTTACATCGTCTTCGCTGGGTGGAGGCCCTAATGGACAATAGTCAGATTCGGTGATTAAAGAAGGCCAGATTCCTTCGGATTTTTTTAGTTCACGAAGCCATGAAGATATTGGAATGTAGGTTCCTGCAGTTGTATTATTGTCTTTTTTATGTTGTTTTAAATATTGGTATGTTTTACGAATTCGATCGGTTGGTTTGTAATCGGTTAGGTTTTTGAAAAATTCTTGACACTCGAGTGATCGGTGTTCATTATAAGCTTGCTTTAATGATTGCCTGGCGCTCTTAAAAGATCTATGAGCATTTGGGTCGAGAGGGTGTCGATTTTTCTAATGTCTTGCGCTTTGGAAAGCAGCAAGTGCTCTACGACGCTTAGGGGTCAAGGGAGTTTTGCTATATAAAACTTTTTGGGCAGTTATCTTAATACGGTCAATTATGGTATTCCAATGATTATTGATTCCACTCTCGTTTATAGAATGCTCATATATTGTAGCAAGTTGTTTTTGAAACTCTGTTTTAATATTATCATTCTGTAATAGTCCTACGTTTACAAATTTACAATTGTATGATGCTGTGGTTACTGTGGCTGTTAGTATGTGCTGTTGTTTACTAATTGCTAATGAGGCGACCTTCCTGCGTGGAGTGCATTTTATCCACATAAGGCAATGGTCGCCTAAGTCAGGATAGAATATATCTACCTTAATGGAATGGATAAATATTAAAAGTGGTTTTTGTCGTGTTAAAATATGATCAACCTGTGAGCGACTATGTCCATCTGTCCAGGTGTAAATAGGCTTATGTCTTCCCTTAGTGGTCTGAATAAAAAGATTGGCTGAACTAGCGAGGAGACCTAATGAAGTACCATTTTCATTGGATTTGTTGTGGTATAAATTTGTGCCAATGTTAGCAGGATTACAACAATCGTTGACACCAAGGTGAGCATTAAAATCACCTAACACAATCAAGTCCCATGATTTTGGACATCGGTCAATTATTGAGGATAATGTTGAGAATATTTTGGATGAGCGTCGGCGATTATATTGTGAGGTTTGAGGTGGAACATAGGCAGAGATAAAGAGGATTTCCCCTAAATTGGGTAAATGTCCGAGTAGAGTAATTATTGACCCACAGTAATGTTTAATATGTTTAGTACGAAAGGAGGATTTCTTTCTAACTAATATTCCTACGCCGCGCCGTTTAGTGTAACTAATGTTAGATAAGTACCATGTATAATTTTCTGAAGAACACATGCCTGAACTCATATTGATCTCCTGTATGCTACAAATGTCGATATTATTTTTATATAAAATTGAGTCAATTTGATCGCGCTTTTCGGTCTGATTAATTCCGCGAACATTCCAGGTACCAAAACAAAGAAAATTAGATATATTAGATATTGGTGAAGGACTAGGTTGTGTTATATCAACAAGTATGTAAGGATTATTTTCAGTGGCTTGAATGGCTCGTTCTGTATTATGAGTATTACTTAGATGATGTGAAAGTGAGGTAGCTGATAATTGTGGTAAAGATGAATTACGTTGTGGAACCAAACTGTCATAATGGTTTCCGGTGTATATAATAAATTAATTTCAAAATTGTATTCTGGAGTTTCAGGAACAAAATTGACTTAGTGTTGGGAATTGGGGTAATGAACATTAATTTTTATGTTTTTTAATTTTTTAAATTGCTGATAGACATTCAGCACCACCCCAGAAACCATCTTGTTCTAAATTAGTTAAATATTTTGTTATTAAATCACTTTCAGTCAATTTAAGATTAGATGAATATATAGAACGGCAAGAATCCAGCAAAGTTGGAATGTAATCATTAAGATTATTCCTGAGGTACTCAGTTACGATAGTCCGTAACTGATTAACACTGCAGGATGGTTTCTGGGGTTCTTTCATTTGTAGCTGATGGAGAATAGCATTAAAAAGGCAATTGCCATCTCCTGGAATTTTATAAACTTCCATAACTTAAAGTATTACCAAATAAGTTACAAATGAAATATACTAAGAAGATGAACACTAAATGTAAATTAATTTTAATTTTATCTTACTTACAGTGTTGTGATGTTATTAAGTATAACTCGTGATGAACGATTAATTATTTATTTAAATCACTATATGATTTCTTATTATTTTGTATAAACTCTTAAGATTGTTATTTATGTACTGTTACGTGCAAATAATATTTCACTATTAAGCTTGGCTTATTATTTAAAGGATAATGAGGATGAGTAATAAATTCAAATATGAGTAATCGACTTTTTTAGTGTTACCAAAGTAAAATAATGGTAACTTAAGAAAGTGACATCTATCAGTGGTCATTTGTTATTTTGAGTTTATAAATTCCGATAGATGGCATCAATAATCAATAATAAATAGTTAAGTTATTTAGAATTTATAACAGGTGGATTGTTTTTATTGTACATAATTGTATTATATTTTAATTTTGTTATATATTATATTTAAATTTTAATTTAGGGTTGTATTGTACTGAGAAAATTTTTTTAAGTATAGATATTTAATTGCCCCTTTAATGTATGCAATTGATTTGATTCTTTAATAAGTTAAGAGTATTAAAATCTTGTATAAATTGCTTGTTAGTTCTTACTTAAAGTGCTCATACGTGTAAATTAATGAATAATTCTGTTAATTTTCATTATTCTTAACTAACATTGTTGTTGTAATAATTGAATTACCTTTTTATCTTGGACACATTAATTAAAAACAGATTTGCGGGATATAGTTAAAATTACTCAATGGAATCGTCATTGCGGCGTAAAACAAAACTAATCGTTGGTGTAGTTATCGATAAGATGGAATTTATAATATTTTACTAAATTTTGAAATTTTTACGTTATTTCGAGACTGATCTTGAAATTTTGTATATTTCGATTTGTGTTTCTTACCAATTTGATGGTAAGTGTTTCGCTGTTTGACGATGGAATTTTGAGAAATTGGTTTGTAAGTTTCAAAATATTAGACTGACAATTTCAGTACTATACAGCTCATGTTTGCAGTATGATTTTTAAATGCTACTGGATTTCAGTTTAGTTTTATTATTAATATAATTCAAATAACTATGATTTCAGGAAATACTATTGTAAGTTGTTGTGTTATAGGAGGATTAATTAATAAATGTTTGTATTATTTAGGAAGCCGAAAAACATTAATGAAGAATTAAATTTCAGGAGTCTTAAGATGTTTGTGGAATAATACTTCTTTAAATATTAATTGATGATTGTGTAGTTTAGAATTGTGTTGTGTTTGTATTACTAACTATCGAATGTACCTAGATGACTCTGAGTAGAGTGAATTAATCAATCAATTTTATTTTAGGAAGCTGGAAAGTGTTAATGTTGAATTATATTTCAGGAAATTCCAGATGCTCGTGAAATAATAATATTTTTTTATCAGGTTGCTGATTATTTATAGAAGCAATTGCTGAAGACCAGTATCATCGTTATCCATTGAACCTATTAAACCTTTATCCCTCCTCCGTAGATTAGAAGTAGATTAGAATTGTGTTGTGCCGTACGATCGCTAGGTGTCTGAAACCGGGTCGTTCTGTCCAAAAAAAAAAAAAACCTTATCCTATCCCTCCTATTGTTATGTGTAAACAGGCTGTAGGAATAGGCCCGGCGTTAACCGGGACACTCGTCAAGAACTTGGTTCTACAGTCAAATCAATCAATCAATTAACTGATTAATCAACTATTAGAGATATAACCAAAAAAGGCCAATAATGAACATAAATTCAGTTGTATGTTTTTAATTAACAGTGGTTCCATTTAGAAATAGAAATACATAGGAAACAATATTTTAAAAACATTAAAGCATTAAGCGTTCAAAGTCTCTTATTTTCGAACGCTTAGTGCTTAGATGTTTGCTGACAAAATTCCCAGCCGCTGAAAAAACTTGTTCGCTGGAGACGGAAGTTGGTCGGATTGTAAGCATTGCTTTAAATAAATTATACAAATTGGGGAATCTTTGTTTCGTCGAATCAAGAAGTTTTATTTCATTTTTTTTCTGATCCTATGGCCGTATCTAGCTGTTCATTTAATGAAGTTATTCTGATGCACCATATCTGATGGGTCGGGAGTTTTCATTTCACAAAGTGAATCTTTGGAATCCAGAACCACCATCTCTTCCTCTAAAAGCTTTAGTCGATAAATTATTTCCCTAGCGTACGCAATTACTTACGATTTGGTTGCATAGTCGAATTGGTTTGTTGTGCCTTTGATTCATCCTGGCCTTCAATATTTGGAATAACTCCATCGCAAAAACGTTTAAGAATTTTATTTTCCTGTTGAACGATGTAATTTTGCAAGATGCCGTTGTTTACGGAAGATTTCTTGGTTATAGTTCTAATTTCGGCTAAAATTGATCCAATACTTCGCATTTTCATACTGATTAGGGCATATAGCATCATTAAGTTTCTCTGGATACACGTCGTAATTTTCGCCAACGTCATCTTCTTCGAAACAATCATCGTCAAAGGTTTCTTCATCGCAATTATTCGACTATGCTCTTATACTGTCATGTATATTCCATGTTATGGCATAATTACTTCCGCAGAAATAATATTATTCCCTTATTTCTTCATAACAGCAGCACCGTCGTGTGTTCGATCTGATTCTATATCTGTTTTGAAACATAAATCAAACTCTTCAATTTTGGTTGTTACTAAGTTCTTTAAAATATCGGGATTAATTGAACTCTTAATTTCCACAAAACCCAGTTCGTAGTTGTTGATGTTGCTGTTTAATGTCACGTTTAAATATTTCATCAAACTAATATCACACCACTCGTCTATATAGTAATACTAAATTTTTGACCAGTTTTAATATGTTTGTGTACAATATCGTAACGCGTTTGATCTACACATTTGATCTGCACATTTCGCCAAGATGTAGTCTATTGAATCTTGCTTGACCTTGAAATAATTCAAATTCAACAATTTAGATTTACGTCAGCATTGCACAGTTGAAATCGAACTAGTTTCTGACGGAGTCTCCTCAACAGCAGTGTCATTTGCTTTTCTTTTGATTACATTAATTTTATGCAGTTTCAAGTGGTAAATCAGCGAACTTGTTTTGGATCCCTTGCATGCAATCAAGCTATTTCATACGTTACATTTAGCTTTATCGTTCGACAGTTTTAAAAAATGTTGCCAAACATCTTTTGTTTTGCATAAAAGATAAATATATGTGTGATTCTAAAATGCTTCTTGCCGATCATGATGAAGGGTTTGTGGAATATAAATGGGGCTTTAACCGATCATAATCAACTTACATATATGGGATTCTAAAGTGAGTTTAAGAAGAACTTTCTGAGGAAGATCAAATTGAGAATGTAGTAATTTCGAATTTTGAATTCTGGAATATTGTGAATTGTTTTTATAATTATGGCCTGAGATAAAACTAAGCCATTTCTTAATGGAAGTTCTAGAAGCAGTTGCGTTATGCTCTTTCTAATATAATCATGTGGCTTATTGTTCAAGTAGTCTGGAAAAGCAACGATTTTGTTATCAGCGCTTTATTTGATAAATCCGCCGTTGTAGCGCTGGTAAGTACCAATTTTTGTTCTGTTACAGAATAGTTAATATTCTGATATTATTGAAAACGTCTAGAATAATGACACAAATTTAGCTGAAGCGGCCTAGTACGCTAAACTACGGTTATAATGTTTGCGGGAGATACTTTCTTTTTAATTCGATATAATGGGCGAAGTGAATAAAAAGAGTATTTACTTTTAAGTAAAAGTAAATGATCTGTGGCTATATTCTTGAACGGTTACGAAAAATTTTGGTACCGAGTTAGTATCAAAGTATAACGAAAATCTTAAAATAGTATTCTTGAAATTCTTGAAAATTATTTGAATATTCGTAGAAAAAAGGCAATGATGACACAGTTTGATGTCCCAAATTATTTATTTAGAGATGTAATGGACATTTTGTTAGCTAGAGGTAGTAAAAAAGGTGATTTCATTTTTTCACTATAGTGATCATTTGGGAAATTTGGATTCATTTTTTAGGCTTACCCCGGTTTTATTTTTTTTTTAAAATACAACTCTATTTCTATTTGATGTCCAAAATAATGTTTTGTTCGAGATAATAATAAACATTCTATTTTTTCCTTAACATTTTATTTCCTAAAACAAAAGACATTTTTGTTTATACTCGCCTCTATTCTTAAAAATATCTACAATTGGTAATTTGGGATGAGTTTTTTAGGTTTGATCACTTTTATCTTTTGTTTTCTACTACTAGTTTATATTTGGGAAATCCATAATTTTTATTTAAGCACAGCTGATTTAACTACAAAAATTTAAATATTTTGGCATTTCGTTGTAACAAGTATTAATAACTAATACTGTACGTAACTGACCTAAACAAGACACGATAACCACAATAATTTATATTATAAAATAAAATATTAAAAATTTAATAACAAAATATTTAAAACTTAATAATATTAAGCACAAAAATACACAACAATAATTTAAAAACCGTCCGTTTCGCTTGAGGTTTTCAATTGGAATGACATTTTTAATCACCTCATTACGAAATGTCATTATTTTTTATTCGCCTCTTTCTTATTTTCGTAATGGTTTCACGAATACCAATTTATGATTTACGATTACGAAAATGGTGTTAGGAACAGGTACTGATTTGAAAGAATTTACATTGAAGAAATTGAATCCCAAAAATATTGTGATTCAAGTGACATACCAGTACAACATATTTTTTAATTATACAGTTGCATATATAATAATAATTGCTTCGGAAGTGGAAATTGTAAAAGAGAAATGCGTGCTAAAAAACTATCAAATTCTGCTAAGTAAACCACAACTGAACAAAAAAAGACAAAGGAAGTGGTTATGGTGAAAACGATCTATGATTCCGAACCTCAACGTGCGTGTAATCGAGTGCCCCAATAACGTTCGGGATCTTAAACATTTTCAACTATAGATCTTTTGCGGGAATCATTTCTCGATCAGTTTTGGCGAATACTACAAATTCATATGATTTTGCAATCACATTATCTAGAAAATATTTAGTCTGAAGTTCGAAGCACCCTTTTCTTTTCTCTTACTCTCTCTTGAAAACCAGGATCACTCAAGCAGCGTAAAAATATTTCCATTTTTTGTTTTTTACTATACATAAATATTTTTATAATTGTCTAAACAATTATGTTTACGTTGACGATAATTTTTTTTCCTTAAATTAATTGTAACTCATTTTTGCCATTAAAAGTTGCTGTCTACTTTATACTTGTATTTTTCAAGTGTTGAAGTGTCATGTAAAAGTAGACTGTAGTCTTTATTCACATAATTTTAAGAAAATGCTGGGAAATTTTGCGTTTAATTAGTAAGAACTTGCTTTAAACTTAAGTACTTACTTTTTTTAATTCACTTCACTCAATGTCTTGATCCAAGTAAAAATGTTTTTATATTGAGTTTATAATTTGGCCGCTTTGGCGCGAGTGGCAAATTAACCTTTTGGTATAGATTATGTAAACACCAATTAAAACACTCTTAGGAATTGAAAAAATTAAAAGTTGAAGCAAAGGTGTTATGAATTATAAATTCAGCTGAAACCAGTGTTTTAACATAAACACAAAAATTACAAACAAATTTACACATTTATTTTTAGGCACAAATTTGAAGAAGATGAAGAAAAAGAATATTTTTCTGAGTCGTTTTGTTGCGAATTTTTTAATGGAAACTCTCGATTTTAATTTTTCGTGAATTTCCCGGGTTGCAGCAATCAGAAAAGTTTTAATTTCTCGCTTCATTCTGAAAAAAAAATTAAAACTGATTTTCACTGTGACCATAATCAAATTTTTTCAAGTTAATGATGATCGGATTTGAGAGTATATTTACCAGAGTCTCTTTCTATAACCAATTTTCTTACTTGAATTTTGCGATGTATGCAATTTCCCTTGAATTTTCCGGTTTTGCAAATTTTCAGACCGAACTTCTGATTACCTTTTGGGATTTCAGCCCCTAGCACTTTTACTTCAACAAAACGACCAATAACCATTTTAACCAAAAACAACTTTAACTTTGTAAACAAAGTTAAATTACCTAATTAAAATAACAATGAAATTGCTCTATGTGACGTCTTGTTTATTCGTTTCAGCTGATACTGAACTATTTCTTATTAGCGGCCCTGGAATCGCGATAGTCCTATATATGACGGACCACCATTATTTAGTAACTTATCTTACGTATTATCTTGAAATCCGAAACTTGTCTACTGGCACTAGAATTCCCACATTTTATTTATTCTAACTAAATTGAGTCATGTGCGGTTTTGCTCGGTAATTTTGTAAAATTTTCAATAATATTAACAAACTCAGTTTCTGCAATTTCTTAGAAGTTAATTGTTTTGTCATAATTATGGTTTCAAAACATAAAACATTTTTTAACATAACTTCAAAGCAGATAAAAGCTCTTTAATCTAGCATATCGTTTTTAATCGGTCGTTCACGTATAGTCTAGACTCCAGACTAGACCAGAATAAGAAATAGTTGTAATTAAAACTTCCAAAAATTAATTTAAACGTTGCAGATAGATACCTTAGACAAAAGGTAATAAATCTAAACATTTTGTTAGTGCGTTTTATACGCTGCATAATAAAAGTTATTTCATTACTATGGTTAAAGCGTCGTTCAATCGTGTTACGTTGAGATAGATTAAACTTCAAAACTTTGAAATTCAATATACATATTACAGATTCAAATGAATTCTAATATGATATGAACCGAGTGGTTTTCATGTTACTATCCGATTAATTTCGATAAAATAACCGACTTACAATTTTTTTGCAGATATTTTATCAGACATTTTCAATTCAGATGAGATTTAGCAAACTCACATACTTAATACATATTCGTATGTATTTCATACCAAAATGGAAAATTTTTCCCACTTTTTAGATTTCTTATTTGACTTATGCACGCTGAAATTCATCTTTCATGTTCGAAACATATAAATATATATTTTTCGTGTACTTTATATTTATGCATCAAATCGAGAAACTTTTAAGAATACAAAATTATTTTCAGATGAATACATTCATAATAAGCTTATACATAGATACCTCGAAAGATATTTCCGAAATGTTTCGCATAAGTCAAGCGTATACGATACGTTACGTATTCGTAATGAATGCAAGCAGGTTGAAGTAAATTTATTTCGTTCATCGCAACTCGATATTATTATTGGTGTGGTTTGGGATAAACACCACAGCATATAACTAAAATTTATTGATTTTCTTCCAAGCATACTCGTACATATACAGCAGATCTTTGACAGATATATATGTTTTATAATTTTATACCAAATATGTTGATAGGTTGTTGATTTTCTATATATGCTGTTACTGCTGCTGTTGTTACATATTTTATGTTCACGAACAGTTTGATTTATGACATTTTATTTGATTTAATGTAATGTGACATGAAAATAAATTTCGTGTCGATTGATTTTTTCGATAACAGCAAAATACAAGTTTATTCACATCCAGCTAATATGTGTGTGTCTTTATAATATATATTATGTGTTTGTATGGTATTAGGATTATGGTGTTAAGATGATGTTGTATAGATTATGTAAGATTAACACTTTATGAAAATGTTTTTTTTTTTTTGTAAAGATTGAGAAAATTAAAAAAATTGAAGTTCAGTTCAAACTCATTTATATTAGCTATTACTTTACTGATAAGTCGATAGTGACCTTTGACAGTCAAAGGAAAATTATGAATACATTAACCTAGAGATAAAGTTAGTTTGTACGCAGCAAACAAAATGAAAATTTTAGCCAGTATATCTATCTAATTCGGTTCCGACTTCGGAGGAGTTTATTAACTTTGTTTTAAACCGATTCGCTTTAATGGTAGATTATAGGGTAGTTCGAATATTCATAATACCGGTTAGTCGCAGCTATCTAAGCTTCTCAGTTTGAAATGCTCAACAAAGACTGTGAGCCAACTTTTATCAATTCACTAAGGATGGAGTGATTGATATTAGAGTTTGTGCTCTATGTCTATTATCGATTAGATCTTCATTTGGAAAGTGACCAATGATGTTCTCTCAATCTCATAGGTGCATCTCTTTGATCATAAACCTTAAAAAATATACCAATGAACCTTACCATAATAAGAAGTTAATCAAATTATCTTGTGACTTTGTATCTCAGATTTTAAAGAACTTAGAAAAACTGTTACGATGCTCAAAAATAGGGTCAAACTATTTAATCTTCAGGCTGGTTGGGATAACTTTTTACCATAGTTCAACAATAATATAAAAAATAAAGAGACGAATATGTTGTAGCCAGCACCTGATATTCTCTTGCCACAAATTTATACAAAGATTTCGAATACACCACACTTAATTTCATAAACTTACTGGAGTTTTGGTAAAATTATCTTGTATAATAGTAAAACATTATCCCTTGCTTAAGTTTCAAAAAATTGATTGTTTAAATTTATTTAAATCTTTTAGTTCTTTGTCGTTCTGTAATTCCTTATAAATGGTAAACTTTTCAATATCATTGCAAAAACTGATAAACTCCCATCCACTTGTGATTCACAGATTTCCACCACACAAGGATCTTCCAATTCATGAAAAAAGTTTAAGCATGAAGTTTTGTTCCAAATAGAGAAAAGTCCGCCTGGACTGTAAAAACGCCGAATTTCTGTAAAATAAAGTTGTTTTATATCAAAACTTGTCATTCTGGTAAAATTTAAAATTTTTAATTTGAATTATAGATGGAAGATTTGCAAGAATCGCAACAATCAGTTTCGAACTTAATGAGATTATTGATTTGAAAAAATCAGTCATCTCATCAGGCCGCTGCGACTGACGTTGATATTTTACATAGGAATATTGTCTATATATAGTCGTTGTCATGAACGGAACAATCACAACAAAACCATTACAATAAAACAACAACAACGTAAAATATAAAATTTAAAAACTGATCTGAACTAATGTTGCTTGAAAATTGACAATCTTTTTGGTTTTAATCTTTTTCCGTAAATGACATATAGTTTTCAAAAAACGGAAAGCTCTTATGGAAGTTGCCACTTCTTGTAGATTTCATCCATTTCTTAATTTGTACAAAAAGCTTAAGCATGAAGGCCGGTTGAAACCCCTTTATTTGCCAAAAATCGTCGTTTCCGCCTGAATTTTGGAAAACTGATCGGTGTTGCTTCAAATTTAATTTAGAATTGTCAAATCATTCCAATTTATGGAAAAGCTATTACGTATGAAATTAATCCGTCTGGGTTGTAGAACGCCAACAGTTGATGTTTGTCGGCACGTACAGAACGCATGCACACACAGAAACTTTTTAAAACCTAATTTTTTTGTCTTTGGCGATATAGCGAATGTTAAGTCTAATTTTTACGGTTATTGTAGAGTCTAAGGTTGCGTCGCTAATGCGTTCCAGAAAACTGTAACGTAACTTGAAAATGGCGCATTTTGAATTGATTAGACTAATATGTTGAATATGGCATAAATGCGCTATGCAGAACCCCAAATCGGAAATTAACAAGATCAATGGAATAAAGTTTTAAATAAATGTTTTTGTTTTCTTTCATCTTTGTAAATTTAATAAGTAGAAGAAAAATATTGCTCCTGAATTGAGTCGAAAATGCGACGCAACTCGAAATTATTATCTCAAATTTTTTTACAGCCTAACTTGAAACAGGTTATGTCGAACCGATACAACTCGAAATCGCAGGTTTTCCTGGATTAGGTTCTGTCTGAAATTGCCAGACTAAGATCTTGGATTAAAAATGATTCTTGCAGAATTAATGTACTGTGATTACTTGTTGGCATACCAACATCTTCCAGTAAGGAAATTTCCGAATTACTTTTTTCTGTTCATTTTCCTGGTTGTCTTGTTATCAATCCTAAGTTTGGTGCTTCCGGGCAATCTGACAATTCTGTTAATCCGTTCGATTGGGATTTAGCCTGCAGGCATACATTCTCGACATTTTTGGAAAAACAGTAGTGAAGAGTTAATAAAAGCATTGTGTTTAAATTTGTCGAATGGTAATGCCAAAATCGCCATAAAAGCTAAAAAATGTTTACGGAAATATAAAACAATAATACGACAAGTAGGCCATCCAAAATTAAGTTTATTAACGGAACGAAAAATCTTAGTTCCAAAAGGTGGTTTCCTGCCGGATATCTTATATGCAGTATTATCAAGGATTGTTGGGAAATTACTTGAACAGACCGTATAATGAGTAGTTTTCAGTGTATGATAGTAATACCATCGGATACATTCGACCGTTGGAAGAAACGAAATTATCGAAACTAGATAAGGAAATGAAGAACATTTTATATAATGCGAAATTAAATGATATCCGTAAATGGCATCTTTATCGTCATATCTTCTAAACTATTTAAATTCAAACACGACATAACCTCTATTGTTTTTTCTAAAACATCTGGTAAAACAGAGGTTCAAAAAATGTACATCAGAACGGGCGGAACTCAAACAGACCCAAAAGGGAAAGATAGAAAAATACAAACATCGCCCAGGAATCACAGCGTTGGGACTGAAACAGAATTATCACCTGAACGACAGAGTTTTGGGACTCAGACTACGAGTTTTAAATTTACTAGACTTGTTTTATCCTCCTATCTACGATCCGAGATATCCAGATATGGCAAAGTTATCGCAAACAACAGAGTAATCTCTGTTTTACCAGGACTCTGTTCGTAAACTCTACATTGTTACGATATTGTTAACAATGACAGTTCTAAATCGTTCTGAAACTATCGTTGTAACAACGACCACGTGTTTTTTACCGTTCGTAAACTCGTTTTAACATTGTTACAAATGTCATTCTCAACCCTTCTCGCTGTCAAAGTACTAAATATGCTACAATCAAATGAAAACAGTATTCTTTCACGTCAATATCTAAACAAAATAATTGTTTAATTAACTTATTTATGTGGTCAATGTGTTTGTTAAAAATACTATGCGTATAATTGAGTATTATTTGAAAGTCATAATTTTAATTCTCTAAGTTTACGGATATCTGGTTTAGTAATATTTTCATATTGATTAGAATAGAGATTACTTTTCTGTTTGGCGTTTTATTAAAGGTTTTTTCTTGTCATCGTCACATGATTGACGTAAAATCATTGACGTTTCTAACAAAATCATTGTTAAGCACATACGTCATACTAACAATGACAGTTCTAACAATGTTAATAATGTAGAGTTTACGAACAGCCTCCAGATGTTTTAGAAAAAACAATAAAGGTTATGTCGTGTTTGAATTTAAATAGTTTAGAAGGTTTGACGATAAAGATGCCATTTACGGATATCATTTAATTTCGCATTATATAAAATGTTCTTCATTTCCTTATCTAGTTTCGATAATTTCATATCTTCCAACACTATTTTCTTCCAACGGTAGAATGTAACCGATGGTATTACTATCATACACTGAAAACTACTCATTATACGGTCTGTTCAAGTAATTTCCCAACAATCCCTGATAATACTGCATATAAGATATCCGGCAGGAAACCACCTTTTGGAACTAAGATTTTTCGTTCCGTTAATTAACTTAATTTTGGATGGCCTACTTGCCGTATTATTGTTTTATATTTCCGTAAACATTTTTTAGCTTTTATGGCGATTTTGGCATTACCATTCGACAAATTTAAACACAATGCTTTTATTAATTAAGTGAACTACTGTTTTTCCAAAAATGTCGAGAATGTATGCCTGCAGGCTAAATCCCAATCGAATGGATTAACAGCATTGTCAGATTGCCCGGAAGCACCAAACTTAGGATTGATAACAAGACAACCAGGAAAATGAACAGAAAAGAGTAATTCGCAAATTTCCTTACTGGAAGATGTTGGTATGCCAACAAGTAATCACAGTACATTAATTCTGCAAGAATCATTTTTAATCCAAGATCTTAGTCTGGCAATTTCAGAAAGAATTAATTTCTTCACAGAACCTAATCCAGGAAAACCTGCGATTTCGAGTTGTATAGGTTCGACATAACCTGTTTCAAGTTGGGCTGTAAAAAAATTTGAGATAATAATTTCGAGTTGCGTCGCATTTTCGACTCAATTCAGGAGCAATAGTTTTCTTCTACTTATTAAATTTACAAAGATGAAAGAAAACAAAAACATTTATTTAAAACTTTATTCCATTGATCTTGTTATTTTCCGATTTGCATAGCGTTCTGCATAGCGCATTTATGCCAGCACAATATTCAACATATTAGTCTAATCAATTCAAAATGCGCCATTTTCAAGTTACGTTACAATTTTCTGAAACGCATTATCGACGCAACCATAGACTCTACAATAACCGTAAAAATTAGACTTAACATTCGCTATATCGCCAAAGACAAAAAAATTAGGTTTTAAAAAGTTTCTGTGTGTGCATGCGTTCTGTACGTGCCGATAAACATCAACTGTTGGCGTTCTACAACCCAGACGGATTAATTTCATACGTAATAGCTTTTCCAAATATTGGAATGATTTGACAATTCTAAATTAAATTTGAAGCAACACTGCGAGACCAGTTTTCCAAAATTCAGGCGGAAACGACGATTTTTGGCAAATAAAGGGGTTTCAACCGGCCTTCATTCCTAAGCTTTTTCTACAAATTAAGAGATCCCAGTGATTATTGGATGGAATCTACGGGAAGTGGCAACTTCTATAAGAGCTTTCCGTTATTTGAAAACTATATATCATTTACGGAAAAAGATTAAAACCAAAAAGATTGTCAATTAGTTCATTAGAAACAACATTAATTCAGATCAGTTTTTAAACAAAAAGCAACATTAGTTCAGATCAGTTTTTAAAATTTATATTTTACGTTGTTGTTGTTTTATTGTAATGGTTTTGTTGTGATTGATCTGTACATTGGTCTATTTCAGTATATATCTCAAATTAATACACAATCGTAGGAAATTCTTCCATTTGGCGTCAAATCTGTGTGACAACGACTATATATAGACAATATTCCTATGTAAAATATCAGCGTCAGTCGAAGCGGCCTGATGAGATGACTGAGTTTTTCAAATCAATAATCTCATTAAGTTCGAAACTGATTGTTGTGATTCGTGCAAATCTTCCATCTATAATTCAAATTAAAAATTTAAATTTTACCAGAATGGCAAGTTTAGATATAAAACAACTTTATTTTACAGAAATTCGGCGTTTTTACAGTCCAGGCGGACTTACTATTTGGAACAAAACTTCATGCTTAAACTTTTTGCATGAATTGGAAGATCCTTGTGTGGTGGAAATCTGTGATTCACAAGTGGATGGGAGTTTATCAGTTTTTGCAATGATATTGAAAAGTTTACCATTTATAAGGAATTACAGAACGACAAAGAACTAAAAGATTTAAATAAATTTAAACAATCAATTTTTTGAAACTTAAGCAAGGGATAATGTTTTACTATTACAAGATAATTTTACCAAAACTCCAGTAAGTTTATGAAATTAAGTGTGGTGTATTCGAAATCTTTGTATACATTTGTGGCAAGAGAATATCAGGTGACAGGTGCTGGCTACAACATATTCGTCTCTTTATTTTTTATATTATTGTTGAACTATGTTAAAAAGTTATCCCAACCAGCCTGAACATTAAATAGTTTGGTCCTATTTTTGAGCATTGTAACAGTTTTTCTAAGTTCTTTAAAATCTGAGATACGAAGTCACAAGATAATTTGATTAACTTCTTATTATCGTAAGATTTATTGGTATATTTTTTAAGGTTTATGATCAAAGAGATTCACCTATGAGATTGAGAGAACATCATTGGTCACTTTCCAAATGAAGATCTAATCGATAATAGACATAGAGCACAAACTCTAATATCAATCACTCCATCCTTACTGAATTGATAAAAGTTGGCTCACAGTCTTTGTTGAGCATTTCAAACTGAGAAGCTTAGATAGCTGCGACTAACCCCTATTATGAATATTCGAACTACCCTATAATCTACCAGTAAAGGGAATTGGTTTAAAACAAAGTTAATAAACTCCTCCGAAGTCGGAACCGAATTAGATAGATATACTGGTGGCACTACGAGTGATTTGCATGATTAAAGAGTCAGAGCACAGCTACAACGTCGCTTGAGCTGCGCGTTCTCTAACGTTAACCCTGTATAGGTGATTCTACTAAGGATTGGATCGAATTCAGAAACTATACAGCTAACTAATGCTAGAAAGATGCTGCTTTGCTATAATATGTAAGTTGATCTATTTCAGTTCTAGGATGGAAATCGTTAGATTACTAGCTAGATAAGATAATTAGATATACTGTATGTTCTGTAGTATTCTACTCATTTGTTCTAATAATAATGTAATAGGCAAAAATTGTTTCAAATTGTTTAGAATTGCAAAGATCTATTTAAAATAGCGCATAATCTGATAAATATTTTATGATTCAATAAAATCTAATATCACCCCTCTTATATATAAATTTTAGTATTATCCTGGCATAAACCTAATAAAATTAAACGTTTCCAGTAAAAACATCACTAGACAGTACAAACCACCGGCAAATCTTTCCATACGTAAGTATAAAGTGATTTTAATGAAATTTTCATGTTTTTCGAAATAGCAACATAATAATATTGCGCGCTTGAAGATCGGATCAAACATATATTCGTTGTACACATACGAGTACCAAGGCAAACAAATTTTATTATTTTCATGTCTGCACAACTGAATATAATCAGATATTATATTTTTGAAAAAAAAAAAAAAAAAATCTGTTTATTTTTTAAGGATATCTCGAGAAAGCATATACACCAACGAGAGCATATAACAACGGCGTCATTGTCTTATATACATTAAGAATATTATTCGGAATTGGAAAAAATTGATTTTTGATATTTTGCTGCTATGACTTCTACTCGCTGCTTGATAACAATCTTTTATACATACTTGTTCCAATATTATTATAAAATGACATCTCGCAAATTTTTTTCGAAACGATTCACTTAACCGGGTTACATACACATATAATATTATATTAGATAAAATAACATAATTTTGTAAATTTAGATCAAAACCATAAATAAAGCATTCAACTGTGTGTGATTCACACCGATTCGTCGTCCTTACACGATATAATTAGTAATTATATCACTATCCATTGTTATATTTTCCAATTTACCTTGGTTGCATCCTCGTTGAATATGTAAATATGTTTTATGTACTTATGTATATGTTAGATACGTATAGCATAAAGTTTAGTTTATTTATATGTCTTTCCGTGTAACAAACAAATTTGGCGAAAAACTAATGAAATAATGGCACAAACACATACACACACAATAAAAAAAAGCTTGAAAAATCCAGGTGATATATTACGCTAAACACATTTTTGTTCATTTCGTAACGTATCTCGTAACAGTGTACAGCACATAGTACATGGCTTAAAAATGTAGGGAAAAATTCAATTTATTTTAGTTGTTTTGCTTGCTTTTGTTAATAACAATATATTGGAATTGTGTACAGGAACGCTTCGCACTACATTCTGAATTGTAAGCGAGCACAACAGAAAAGTGTATCAAGCATTATACATACATAAATCATATACGAGCATACAATAGTTGTTGGTATTTCTTTTGGAACATTCATAAATATTTTATATGCGGAGCAAAATATTATGTCGTTCGTACACCAGTATTAGTAGTGTTTTTCCCCATTTACGGTATGCTGCGGATGTGCCAAATATAAAAAGATGAGATTGAAGGTGAATAAATCTATGGAATGTTGTATATGCGAAAAAATTTTGTTTTGTTATATTTTCCACTATTATAAGGAAAATAACTATATGTGCTGACAACAAAATGGATTACGTAACAATTTTCTGTTTATTGTGAATATCTCATCATCTACAAGAGCAACGAGATGTTTTACAAATAGCTAAACAACAATAATAAAGATATTTGAATAGAAAACTGCAAAAGGTTATACTGACATAAATGTATACGTGTATGTGTATCGTGAGGCCAGAATTGTAGGATGCCAAATCGTACTTACTTAAAGGTAAATACAACTTTAGTTTTAGTTGTGTTTTAGTTTATGATTCATTTCAGAATTACTTTTCATTAGCTTAATAAAGCTTTCCATACTTTATGTTTTTTTATATTTCATAAATTATTGTGCCCTTAATATTAATATATTTGGATATATTTCGATATGATTTCTTACTGGACTTTGCAAATAAAACATTAAACTTTTTAAAGTTACAAACTTTATTTACCAACACCTTTAACTTCCTGAATAAATTCACTTTTTCACTATTTATCACTGTTCTCTATTTCACTTTTACTTTTACAGTTTTTATACTTCTTAATTGTTCACTGTTAAACTACAACTGTTTTTACGTTCCAAAATGCTCGCGATTATATACTTGTGCATGGCTGATTGAGATTATTCCATTTATTGTATTTGTACTTAGTGTCTTGTAAATTAAAATAATAAAAAATACATTTAAATAATAATAATGGTTAACCCCGGCTTTGCACTCTTCCGGCATTTTTAAAATGCTGTCGGATTAACTCTTTCCATCAAAATTTAAAATGTTTTTGTATTTAAAATGAATTAAAATTTCTATTGGTTATAAACCGGGTATTGGGAATTAAAATTTTTTTAAAATTTTGAGATACAATAGCCATCATGTCCACCCATCTCGCGCGCTTAGAATCTTGCCACAACATTTCTTGAAAGCACTGATGTGATTGGACAACACCTCTCTAGCAAATTTGTAGTAGTGTCGGCGAGATCACAATCGAATAATATAAGTAGACTGTGAATTTTCGTGGTCCGATAGCAGTTGTGCAGCAATTTCCGTGCTGTGATAGCATTAAACGGAGCACGTAGGGAAACTTTATTCTCAAGTCATTATGTTATGTTGGACATGTGTAAGTAGTTCTGCTGTCACGCGATTGGTTTCATGTGTCTTGCCAAGCTGCAATGGACGATTTTCGAGTATCACTTTCGAGCTTACTCATGATATTCGGCCTTATTGGATTACCTAGAATTTGAACATTTTCGTAACTAACACTGCAAGATGTAACTAGCCAAATTCAAAAATATATCGGTTGGGCTGACTCCAGCTGGGACAGTAACCGCTTCAGTTGAGACTGTTCTTTATGTTAAGATGGGCCATCTATTATTCCTTTTTTCATTTGTAAATAAAACACATTTTGTAATGAAAAGTGAAAATTTTTATTGATAAGGAAAGGTGGTTCTATGCCATTTACGAATAAAATACAATGTTCTTTATATGCTTACTACAGCTTCGTCTATACAAGCCAGCATCCGAACATCAAAATTTTCGATGACTTCTTCCAATAAAAGCGGACCAATGACCTCAATTTCAGCTCGAATGCTGTTTTTATTGTTGAATTGTTTGTGGTTGATTAGCATACACCTTACGTTTCAATAAACCCCACAAAAATAATCAAGTGGTGTTAGATCCGGGTTTCGTGGTGGCCAATAAACTTCACAGTTTCTTGAAATGAAATTCAAATGCAATCAGCAAATTTTGTTGACAATAATTAGATTAGTGCACGGCTTGCGTGACACAAAAAATCAGGTAAAATCTTGCGATAACGTTCCCCATTCACTGTAAGGGCATTTTCCTGTTCGGTTTCATTAAGATCAAAATGAGCTTCATCTCTAAAGATGATTTTTGATGAAGAACTCTAAAGGCTGGCTTCAATTGTTGGTTCTGAATGTTCTGTTTTGAATTGATAGTAAGGATATTGTATAGATCAAAAACGCTGACTTCTTGGACATCATCTCGTATGCTACAGTTGATTACTATATCCCAGAGGTATGAACCCAATATTAAGATTTGTGGACAGTCTTTGTTTACGGTTTTAGAAAGCGTGTCGTGGTTTGACACGGCGGTTGCGATCTATTAGATAATTAGATGTTTATGATCAAATAAAGATTAAATGGACAGTCCATTCTCCTCAACTCTTTCATTATAGTAGGCCACTACAGATTATGAAAAACTCCAGATACAACTATAAATACTCCTAAGACGTACTTTTGCTCTGACTGCTATATTATGTTGACCATTTAACCCATAGCGCCCTCTGTGGACCTATTTTCTCTGTAGCCAAACTATTTGCTACTGCATTTCTCGCTACTTTGGAACATATTCATTAATCTGCCAGTTATCAATTTCTCAAGACATTTACCTAAGACTGGAAGCAGCATGATTGGCCTGTATGTGTTGGGTTTGGTGTGATCTCGCTCATCACCCTTTTTGATGATTATTACTTTGCCATTTTTCCAAGATTTTTGAAAAAAAAAAATATTTGTTAGCCATAATCTTTGTACTACCGCGATTTTGATGTTAGCTAGGCCTGGCGGTTTATCTTTTTCTTAGACATGATAGCAATTGTGGTTTCTACACGGTTAAATTATTCTATCAGATTTGTATTTTGTGCCATAGAGTATTGAAAATGGATGATTGTTTTCTCACGTGTGTCTGTTTAGTCGTAATCATCAGGCAAGAGTATTCAGTAGGCATTTAATAGTGACTTCTCAACACGTAGTAGCTTGAACACCGCCAACTACCAATATATTAAATACATCAAAGTTTTAAAGTTTTTCATTGCTGAATTTGTACTCGAAGTCTGCATTACAATGTTCCGTAATGAATCAATCTAAGCTGCTTTGACTTGATAAATTAGAAATTGTTTCTCTTGGATAAAACTTTCGGAGCTTATGAAAACTCTAGTTCATTTGATGGTAGAATCGTTCGATCACCACGGCTATTTAGATTTGATAGAACGTTATTTAGACAAACATTTGTCGCATGTTATATGGAAGCTGCCTCAAAAGTGAACGTGGTTGTTCTGTGATTACTCGTGGTTTAGTTTTCCTTGACTGTTGATTCCTCAACTCACCAGTCTGCCCGCTATTAATGTAAGGTCAATATTAGACTCGCCTTTATGACCATATGTATACTTGGTTGACCAACTTTATTAACAATGAAGAGGTTACTTCTTGCAGTGAATTCTTCAATATTGGTATTACTATCATTGGTGTCACTGTTGTACCATAGTTGTGACTTAACGTTAGTATCCCCCGTGGTTAGGATTTGAAGATTTTTTAGGCCACTCATAATATTTGCGAGTTGCCATATTGTCAAATATCACAGTACTAAGCACCTCTAGATCACCATTGAGGATGTCCTAATTGGTGCTAGTGTATTATCATCGTCTCCGATAATAATATGACCGACGTAGTATGTGCCACCGCCGAGGAGGTTAATGTTATGATGTTCCGAACATTGCCCGATCTCGTGTCCAACAACTTTTGCATTTTGAATATTTAGATGTACAATCTAAGTTTGCAAACGGCTTGATCGCATAATTGACAAAGACTTTTATATTATTAGGCCATTTTATATGCGATATACACTTGAGTGGTAAAATGCTGATTTAGCATTTTTACAGCAGACACACTTTAGTGCCTCTAATGCATTTCATTTCAAGTGCCTTGTGGCCCTGCCTTGCACTCTGCGCGAAGACTAGCCAATATATATCCTATGGTTCTTTTATTAGAGCATTATTAGGTGACATCAATTCAAGGTTACTCTTGCGCATTGGAGGAAATTTGGTCTGGTGTTCCTGGAGAGTCTGCCTCGACCCGGATACGTGTTTTGTTTTATATCAATTAATTTTTTAATTTAAATTTATCTGTAAAAGTAGTGGTCTTTTTAGATAACATCACTCTGATATACTGCCAACATTGACACAACTGAAAGAAAAATAAACAATGATTTAATAGAATCCCGCGTGAGCTTTAACGCCATCAAATGAATTTTAGTGAAAAATCTTGTAAGGTTTTCTGTGAAGGTCATAAAAGTTTCAGAGAAATAAATGTGTTTTTATCGTAATGAGCAGTGTTCGCAGAGAGCTAGTTGATTCTTCAGGCTATTTTTAAATAAAATTCGTTAATCATTTTAAATATTTTTAATGCAAAATTTTCGATGAATATTGCTTCTGGTACAAAGCTTCATTGAAATTTAGCTTCAAACTAACTTGATGGAAAAAATCAAAAGGAGGGCTTACTTTGAAATAAAGCGTTATATAAGGGACTTTCGATTGACCTGAATTAACAAAATTATCGGAATTAACTGAATCAACTGAAATGAATTGGGCGTTCGATTCGCACCTCTTTCCTTCAGTTAAAAAATTGGGCTACTGAATTAACTAAATTAACTGAAGAGATATTTTGCTCGTGTAGTTAAATCAGATAGGTTGTTTTTGTTGTATTTTTGACATTTATTGGTTTTGCGTTCATTCTGCGTTTTGTTTTAAAAGTGTGTTAGTGTTTTTTTTAAATTTAAAATGATTTTTGACATTCATCAAAAATGAAGATGTGCGATTCGAACACCCAATTCACTTCAGTAGCTCAATTAAGTGAATAGTAACTCAACTATCGGAATAGTAACTCAATTGCAATTCTGTTAATTCAGGTCAATCGAAAGCCCCTATAATTGTTCGGCGATTCTAATATATTCCATGTGATCTGAATAACTAAATGGTCTTAGGGCCGATGTGATCGCTTTGAATTAATCAACTAATTCGGTATTAAAATTGAGAAAAAATATTAAATAAGAAATCATTTTAAATATTTGGGCTTAACGACCGATTCATAACTGAATTTCAAATCTCACATTAAGAAAGTTAAAAATTATTTCTATTTCAAACTAGATCCGGATTCCTAGAATTTCCAGTTAATCATCCAGTTAAGAATTATAAACTGGATAATCTAGTTATATATTTTGAGGATCAATAAATCCGACAATCTAATTGTTTAGCTAATTACTCCACCTGATTTTACAGCGGTAATAATTAAGTTTGGATTAGTTAAACCTATGGAGTAATTAGCACAGAATTTACAGTTAATATTTTGGTAAAAATATCGGAACACGTAGATTTGTCCACTTAAAATCTAGCTAAAAACTTCTGCTTATTTAGCTACTCCAACAAGAGATATTCAGGTTTAAATGACTGAACCTTGAAATCTAGCTGAAATATTTGCTTATTCGGTAGAGTAGCCTAGTATCTTTTCATAAAAACTTAAAGTCAAACCTAATGGATAAACTATTCCAATTTTAAAAATTAGAGTATCAAAAAAATTAAAAAATTTCGTTAAATTTTTATCATATTTCAGATTATGAACATTGTGTAGTTTATATAGGACTTCACATGCTTTAATAGCTTCTTCACCGACGTCGATAGTAATTTCATCGAAGAGAACAGAAAAATGTCCTCCGCCAAATTGCTCCTCAGGCGAGCGACACACAATTGTTGGTTGAGTTTCCCGATTGTTGCTTGCAAATTCTTCCATCCCTATTTACATCTAAAGGAATCAATATATGAGCGTAACGTACCGGGTATGAGCTTCGTTGTTCATTTCATAATATTAATTGAAAATGTTTATTTTTAGAAAAATTAATTACGGTTTCTTTAATTAAAATATACTGAAATGTGACAAGTTTTTTGTTTCTATGGTCATTGAATTTTTAAAAACGTTATCTAATCTGAAGCCCAGAGGGATTTCAACTACACTAACAAAATCAATTTAAGTTTGTAAAAACCTAACCTGCTTTTGAAATGATTTACTTGAATTAAGGGGACATAGCCCCTTCAAAATTGAAAAAAAAAAGTTTTTCAAAGATTTTTTTTTTTTGAATAAAAAGAGATATATCATAATGAAACTTTCCATTGACAGTTTATTTAACTGAAAGTATACAAAAAAAATTTTTTTACATTTTTTTTAGCCCACCGTCGTCTGCCAAAAACACTGAAAATTCGCGGCGTGCATCATAACTGGTCTCAGAAACTTCTAAAGAAAAAAAAAACGGGATTTTTACGGGATTAAATCGCCCTTGGAATGAACTAAAAGGAAAACAATTGGTTGAAAAATAAAAAAACTTTCGAAAATGCAGCTTTTGGCCCCCCCCCCCCTCCAATTAGTTGTAACTCAGAAAATTGAAAGCTGATTATTCCTTCCGTAGTTCATTCTGAGCAGAAATATATGTAGATCAACGTGTTAAAATTTTAGAACGACTGGATAAGTACTTTTTTCTCAATCTTGCACGCCAACTTGAAAAACGTCATTTCGAGATAATCGCGTTTAAAAACGGCGCGCTTCACAATAAATAAAAGAAAAATATAAATAATTTTTTTTTGAGATTTTCATGTTTATATCATTCAAATCATGTTTTTAAACGTTCATTCTAACATATTCTATCATAAAAAAAATTCGATTTTTGGAAAATTTGAAGGTGCTATATGCTATGTCCCCTTAAATAAATGCAACATATTAAAGCGTTCATATAATAAAATTGTATCTCTATCAGCTTGATTAATATATTTTAATAAAAGAAAATCTTTAACGGTTTGTTTAAAATAATTTGTTATCATTTGGACTACAGATGCCATTTTTGCCAAACAATAACAACTACACTTTCAGGAATATTTGAGTGACAACGGATCTCACGAAATAAACTGTTAATACCACAGTCAATAACTAATTCAGAAAAAAGTTCACTGTTACTAATATTATTCGAATTGTTTGTCCGAATTGTTTCACCAAAATTACATTCGCGTTCATTGATGACCAAAGGAGTTTTTACTGTAATTTAGACTGAATTTCCAATACAGTAGCAAAACTTTATGTTGTCTAGTTCAGTGGTTCCCAACGTAAACATAACCGCGGACCGGTGAATTTCGCGGCGTGAATATTCTAAATTACTTATATATTTTAAGTACACGTTTATGTAAAATTTCATATGTATTTATTTCAATTCCATATATATTATCTACAAAAAAATTCTAAAATTAAAAATAATTTTAATTATGTATTTTAATGTGACTTTTGTTGTTCTTTGTCCTTTACTAACTTAGTAATTCGAGGATTTATGTTGGTAAGAGCAACACGCAAGGTTTGATTGACAAGTAAACGATTACGTTGCTTGGTTTTTATGACAGTCATAGCAAAAAATGCCGATTCACATAAATATGTAGTTGCAAATGGTAATATTAATTTCTTAGCCTTTTGGAATAATAGTTTGTATTCTTCCTTTATTTGTATCCAAAACTGAGCTAATCTCATTTTTGCAAATAATGGTTTTAAAATTAAATCTGAACTGAGTTCAATTAGTTGTAGTTTTTCTTCATATGTCAGTTTATTATCTTGATGCTCCACGAAAGGATTAGCAATCCACAAATTTCTAGATCGTTTATCTTCTTCTGCTGGATAATAAGTTCGAACGCATCCGCCAGAGATGCTAAGTGCTCCGCAATAATAGGTATAATGACTGCAGTGGCAATATCTTCAGTCAAAATGAATACACTGAGAGAGGTAAACATTTCAAAATTATTATCTGTTACTCTATTTTGCCAAATATTAATTTTTTTTTTGAATTTTATTATACAAATTGAAAATAGTGGTCATATTTCCTTGCATGCTTAAATTCAATTCATTAATGAGCGCAGATATATCTGAAAGATATGCGAGCTTAGCTAGCCAATTTTTATATAATATTAACGATCTGACTTCTTTTTTGTTCTAAAATTATTTCAGCCTCTTTTCTCAATTCAAATAATCTTTTGAGGAGTTTTCCTCTGGAAAGCCATCAAACCTCGGCATGCAGTAATAAATGTTCGTGGTCAGATCCCGTTTCCTGACACAAAATCGTGAACAATCTTGAATTAAGTGCATTATTCTTAATAAAGTTAACAATCTTAACCGATTCTTGAAGAACATGATTTAATTGTGTTGACATTTGTTTTGCTGCTAAATGTTCACGATGTATGCAATGAATAAATTCCATTTCGATAGCAGCTAGTTCTTTAATTTTCTTCGCAACTCCCGAATGCCTACCGGTCATACTGGCTGCTCCGTCTGTACATAATCCAACGCAGTACTTCCATTCAAGAGAATTCAGTTTAATATAATCATCTATGGCCACATACACATATTTCGTCGAACGTTGAAGTGTACAGACGTGTTTTGTTTTAAATTATAAACAAAAAAATAAAATAAAAAAACGGGAAATATACCAAAATTAAATAAAAAATTTTGTTTTTGTATTGTGCAATTTGGCAGCAAGGTTAATTTCGTATTAACATACATAATTGTGCTAGTTCAAATTATAAACTATAAACCGTGATTTTTCCGTGATATTTCAAAGAAAATAATTGTGATATCAAAATAGAAACAGTGATAAATTTGCATAATCGTAGCTCCTGTTCTGAATGAACCGTTATTTTACAATAATTTGTTTGTAATTGTGTTATTTCGAACATTAATAACTGTAAACTCGTACTGTCAATTAACAAAGACGCATACATTTTCTATTCTACAAAAAAGTTCGTGTTTAGTATACCATGTCAGAAACCTGTAATCGATCGGTAAATTGGTTATGTGAAGATTGCAGAACAACATCGAACCAATCTATTATGGATGATGATCAGATTTTGTCAGATTCTGGTAATACTAATGTAAGTTTGTCTGACGTCATGATCCTGCTTAAACGTATGGAAAAAAAACTCTCCGCACTGGATGACTTGAAGACCTGTGTAGCTTCGTTAAAATTTAAATGATGAAATTAAGTCCAGGATGTATCTTTTGGAGGAACAACTGCTTAAACAAGCCTCAAAACTACATTCATTAGAAGCGGATGTGGATAAACCGATTCAACAACAAAATATTTCCAGCATCGTGATCAGTGGCCTGCCATCTAACCATGAAGACATTCGCAGTCTAATCATTTGTGTTATTAAAAAATTCGGGGTAAATTTGAGTAGTGATGACATAGTATCCGTTGAGGCAATCCATAAAAAAATTATGTCGGCTTCAGCAAATCAAAACAATTCAAAGCTTTTACAAAAAGATTTCTTTATTGTGAAACTAAATTCTACCCAACTTAAAAACAACATTTTGACACAAACACGAAAACACAAATCACTATCAACAGCAGATTTGGATGTCCCTCTACCAATAAATCACCCTGTACAGCGCATCTACATAATGCATAAACTGTCTGCGTTTCAGTCCAGATTATACCGGGAAGCTAAAAATATCAAAACACTGTATAAGTATAATTATTTGTGGTGTAAAGCTGGACAAATATATTTACTTACGAAAATCGGCGGAGTCTGATGTTCATCGAATTTATTCGTTTAATGATATTTTTCGTATTAAAAATATCCACAATCCTATTGTTGGCAATACATCTACTTGATCTACCTGTGAATCTGCAATTATATAGTTTGTTAAGTATTACAATTTATTTACCTGTAAAAGCTCAAGTTTTAATTTTTGTTTGTTTACCTTTTGTGTTTTTTATTTACATTTTTTTGATAGATCTTATTCGTATTTCTATCTTGCGTTTTATTGCTTTAAAGTTTGTTACATTGAATATTAATGCTATGTATAATAAACGTAATGGATGTTATTTTTTAGTGCGTTGCACATTTTCTAATTTTCTCAATTCTTTAAATTTTTTTAATCTATATGCGTATATATACTCTCTTATTTTTATGAGTGTACTGTATTTGACATTCTATTTTTATGATTATTGCTCAAATTGGATATATTATATTGGTTCACTTTATCATTATCATTGTATTTGTATACAAAATATTTTTGATTATCGCCTTTCACAATGTTAAATCGGTATAGTATATTACATCAAAACATTCGGAGATTAAGAGCAAATTTTGATTTTTTTAGTACATTTACGGCCAGTCTGAAAACCCAACCAGATTTAATTTTTGTTACTGAAATTTGGATTTATTCTCACGAAAGTACCGAATTTGATTTACCTAATTATTATTATAAAGCATGCTGTAACGATAATTACCGTGCCGGTGGTGATGGTGTATTTATAAATAAAAATCTTAAAACTGGATCATGTTATAGTTGTAATTGGAGCTCAGCTGATGTTCTTAGGTTGGACATTCAACTAGATACAAATGTTTGGACGTTTCTATGTTTGTACCGTTTTTGTAACAGTGACCTTAACGTTTTTTTATGATGATTTGGATAATTTGCTCGCAAACAATTAGCAATAACAATATAGTTATTTTAGGTGATCTCAATATCAACTTGTTAAACAACGTAAGCAGTTTTAACTACCAAACATTGCTTGCATCATATGGATTCCTAAGTATTTCTAATAACCCAACCAGGAATTTATCATGTTTAGATCATATGTTCGTTAAATCCAGTAATACATATAACTTTACGGTTGACAATTTACCAATTCATTTTTCGGATCATAATTTAATTTCACTAAATATCTGGGTGGTTTCGAATAGACAAGTAATATACAATAGTGATTATATCTCAAAAGTAAATTACGATAAGCTTAGGGATCGCCTACTAGTTGAAAACTGGGACCTTGTATACAGTGAAAAGGGTTGTAACACAGCATTCAACAATTTCTTAAAAATTTTAAATTCTCATATTGATCTTTGCAAAGACACAATTGCTGTTCAAAACAACAAGAAATTAAAACACTGGATGAATTGCTATTTTTTAGGTCAAATCAATAAGCTTAAAAAATTTTCTAAAAAATTAAGAAGGTATCCAAATAAATACGTGAATAACAATGTCAAACGAGTCAAAAGATTGTACTACAAAGGTAAGTTCGAATCAGTAGGAAACAATTCTAAGCTTATGTGGAAGGAAATTGATATTATTTTGGGACGTAACACATTCACAAACCAATTAACGCAAATTTATAAAAATAAGACTGAGCATGTTCTTACGGATAAGCAACATATTTGTGATGAATTTAATAATTTTTTTGTAAATGTCTCGTACGATTTAACTTCTGATCTTAATCAAAATAGTACTCATAACAGAGAAGAGTACAAACGGTTTATTTTTGGTAACCGTGATAACTTCTATACTTCCTGCTTTTTCGACGATATCAATTCTTTTGAGATTCTTCTTGAAATTAAAAAATTAAAAAACAACCATTCTAAAGGATTCGATGGTATAGACAATGTAATTATTAAAAATTGTATTTGGTATCTGGTTGATGTATTGAAGTTTCTTTATAATTTAAGTTTAATGAGCGGAATTTTTCCTGACATTCCAAAAACAGCTGTTGTTATTCCAGTTTTCAAGAAGGGTGATGCTTTGCAACTGAATAATTACAGACCAATTTCCTTATTGAGTACATTTTCCAAATTATTTGAAAAATTAATAAAACGAAGGTTGGTCTCTTATCTTGATAAAATCAAATTTTTAAATGGCCACCAATTTGGTTTTACAGCTGGAAAATCTACTAAAGAAGCTCTCTACAGCTTTCGCGGACAATTTGGCATTAACCTATGCGTCGAATGATCACATTGCATTCAACGCTCTATTGAGAGTGACTTATGCATTCTGTGTAAATGGTTTTTCTTTCACCGACTTGTTGCTAGTGATAAGTCAAGAGTTATGCGTTTTGGGCGTCCTGACATAACATTTGATCAAATCTTTATCAAATACCATGTTCACTCATGTGACAAGAACCTATGTTCTAACCAATGCTTTGACCTACTTTGCGTAAAGGAGTTTAAATATCTAGGCGTTACAATTGATTCACAGCTTAGTTGGACCCCCCACTTAAATAATATCAGGAAAATTGTGATTACTGCCGTGCATAAATTCTATAATCTTCGACCTTTGTGTCCTTATGTTTTGCGAAGGTTATATCATGCTCTTGTAGAATCCATCATAATGTATGGTATAACTAGTTGGGGAGGTATTTACTTTGCTAATATTGTTGATCTTTTTATAGCACAGAAAAGAATTGTTAAATTAATTTACGTTCGTCCGAAACTTACACCCACAATTCCGCTTTTTCGTGAGTTGAATTTGTTGCCTCTGAGATATCTATACGTGTTTAAAGCATTGAAAATGTTTTTTGTTCGTAGCAATAGTTTTCATAGTCGAATATATCATGCGTATAATACGAGAAATCCAAACAATTTTGTCGGTCTTCGTTGTAGTAATGAGAAGTTTAGAAGATTTTATTTATACATGGCGCCGTATTGGTTTCATCTTTTACCGAATCACGTTAAAATGCTTCCATTTGAGCAGAAATATACATTTTTCAGGGAAGTTCGGATTTGGCTGCGTAGCATTGATAATATTGAGCAATACTTTTAGTAATGAAATTAATCATTTATACTATATCCTAATGAACCGGAAAATAAATTTACAATATAACTAAAATAAAAACTGAGCTTGTATATAAATAGTATTTGTTCTTTAAAAATTGTAACTTAATTATATTTTTTTAAATGTTAATTTTAATTTTTATAAATTTGCTTCACTACAGACATAAAGTCTAAAGGAGCTCTACTTTGTCTCAAAATTTATTGAAATAAAGATTTAAAAAATAAATAAATGGCCGTAAATATTTCGGAACTCGTCGTATGAGAAGGTAACTAAATGCAGCAAGAAAATTCTTCTTTTATATCTTTTACTTTGTAATCAATATATCGAACAAAGCATAACAATATGGGGTTGTTTGGCACGTCAGTAGATTCGTCTAATTGTATTGCAAAATAAATAGACTCTTTAACGTTTTGAATTATCTTATCTTCAATATCAGCAGATAAATCTGCAATTCTGCGTGTAATTGTGTTATTAGACAGTGGGATTATTTTATCCCGAGATGTATCATCTAAAATTTCCTCACATACATCAATTAAACAGGGTTTAATTAAATCTTCTGGCAATGCGTAATGCTACTAAATAAGATGCTTTCACTAGAAATTTATCAACCGAAAAACTTTCAGTAAAAGACTTTGTTTGAATTTGAAACTCAATTTTTTTACGTTGAAAAAAATCAATTGGTTTTGTTTCTATCTCTGGATGTTTCGTTTTGATATGACAAATAAGATTAGCTGGCTTCATATTTTCGTTCGACAAAATCTCCCCACATATAATACATTGAGTTCTTGGAGAATCAACTTCACCTTTTGCAAGTTCAATAAACCCGTACGATTGACCGAAATTGATTGACTTGAACAACCAGCTACATGGTACTGAAGTCGGAAAAAAGTTTATGAAAAAAGTTTAGTAAGGTTCCTTGAATTTGTTTTTTACTCATTTTTACGGTTCATCAATTGCATTTGCACTCACTTTTTCAGTATTCAAATTTATATTTTCAAAAACACAATATGCTCTTGATACATAGATTGGAAAAAATAATTACGTTTTTATCACACAATTCACAGAATTACGGGGAATAACCAAATTATAAAATTACACCAAACAAACTAAATTTTTAAACACAAACAACTGTTATACGTAATCGTATTATCTTTTATTTCGTTCTCAACATCATATTTTCTCTTACGCGTATACACCACAAACGATGTTTAATAAAAACTAAATATGTATATATATTTTATAGCTTCTCTGTTAAATTAATTTTTATATTTTATGATGAGTTAAAATTTTATAAATAATAAATTTATAGATATTTTCGCTAGTCTTAGGCCCTTTCCCAATTACTGACTTATTTGTGGACACCGAATTATTCAAATAAGTCACCTCGCGTTGAGACTTATTTGAATAAGTATGTCTACACAGAAATGTCTCCAAAAATGTGTCTTGACTAAATGTAATACATGCAGGTTTTTTTTCAAATCTAGTGGCAACGGCCAACATGTCAAGCAAATTTTTTCTTCCATATAATAGAAATTGCGTTTTGTTTTTTGGTCGTTACGTCACAAATAAGGCGGTACAATGAATTGAAATGACTTGACTGACGTATTCAAGATGGCGTCAAATAAGTCAATAAGTCTGAAATAAGTCGGTAATTGGAAAAGGGCCTTAGTAGGAAAATATAGAAAAGTTTTGCGGACCATTGTAATATTTCCGCGGACTGGCGGTTTGGAACCACTGGTCTAGTTAACTAGAAAACTTTTTAATGGGTAGATAGAGCAAGTACTTTTATATCTGAAAATTTTTTACTGGATAGATAGAGCACGTACTTTTATATCTGCAAAGTTTTAAAACTTTTTAAAACTATGAAAAATTTCCGGCTACGAAATATTTAAAAGGGGATCGATTAGAAAAATCATTATAGTCACTGATCAGTTTAAGGGGACCGAGCACCTTCAAAATTGAAAAAAAAGGTTTTCAAAAATTTTTTTTTTGGAATAAAAAGAGATATCTTAATGACACTTTCCATTGACATTTTATTTAACTGAAAGTATACAAACAATTTTTTTTAGCCCACTGTCGTCTGCTACAAGGATTTTCCAAAAACACTGAAAATTCGCGGCGTGCATTATAACTGCTCTCAGAAAAGTCTAAAAAAAACGGGATTTAATGCAGCATTAAATCGCCCTTGGAATAAACTAAAAGGAAAACAATTGGTTGAAAAATAAAAAAATGGCGGAATATTTTCGAAAATGCTGCTTTTTTGTCCCCCCCCCCTTCCCAATTAGTTGTAACTCAAAAAATTGAAAGCCGATTAGTCCTTCCGTAGTTCATTCTGAGCAGAAATATATGTAAATCAACCTGTTAAAATTTTAGAACGATTGGATAAGTAGTTTTTTCTCAATCTTGCACGCCAACTTAAAAAACGTCATTTAGAGATAATCGCGTTTAAATTATCGCGCTTTAAATACGGCGCGCTTCGCAATAAATAAAATAAAAATATAAATAAATTTTTTTTTCGAGATTTTCATGTTTATATCATTAAAATCATGTTTTTAAACGTTCATTCTAACATATTCTATCATAAAAAAATTTCGATTTTTGGAAAATTTGAAGGTGCTATGTCCCCTTATGGCTGGTCTCCACTTACATATTTTTCTCGTGACGGAAAAAAATCTAGTCTATTTTTTTTCTTGTGACACTTTTTAGTACATTTTCAAAAATACATACGCAAAAATGGTTTTGAGCATGCGCATTGAAATTTTGTCAAGAGATGAAAAGATCAAAATATTCAATATTTTTGTCATGATGTTGTGCCAATTGAGCATAATTTGTGTTTTTATGCTCAATTTAGAGCGCACATTATATTATTTTGAAATTTAAAATTAAAAAATCGTGGATGTTTTGTTTGTTAGAATCACAGCACAGCACACTATCTAAAATGACAAAGCAAATCATTTTTTCTACGTAATCAAAACAGAGAAAATATGTCTAGTTTTGAAGAGTGTAGTAGTAAGTATACTATACTAATAATGTCATGAGCCGAAGCCATGTATTTTTTGTCAAGAGAAAAATATGCAAGTGGAAACCAGCCATTAGTCATTAAGGGTAGTACAATTTAGTAGATTCGATGATTAAAAACTTTAATCGTAACTACAAAAAAATTAAAATTATAGTATAAATTAAAATAAATCTAACTGTAATTTTTTGAAACCTTTACATATAGCGGTTCAGATTTAAGTTAATAAAAACAACATACATCCAGCGTTCAGTACAAGTTAATTATAACAATTTTTGTAGACACTTCAGACGATAAACGGCGTATTTTATGCTTTTCTTAGTCACATCCAAATGCCACACGACTCAAAATGACATTGTTTAATTATTTCTATCACTTCAAGTTACTAATTGGTTTAGCAACTGGCTATTTTTTATTGTCACAATAATTGCATATGGTCCGAAGAAATAATTCAGAAAGCGATATCAACACATGTTGACGTATCGCTAAATATATCGAAATCGAAACAATAACAATCTTTTTGGCATCATTGTATCTTGGCAATTGAAATGCACGCATAACAAGCTAATTGACATAATAAAGACTAGGAAGAGCGGAATGCCAATTTACCAATATAGTTCACGTCTTTTCGTTACTGCGACAGGATTTAAAGTCAAATATTTCATCACGTTCTGTGAACGTAGCTAAACTTGTAGAAGAATAAACTGATCGCTTTAAAATTTATCACAGCCATTTCCAAGAAAATCTATTTTATTAAAACGAAATTCAATATTTTATTCGGTTATTGTCTATGGGCTTTCTGTCATAATGGCTATAATATATCAGAAACGCCTGATATGGGTCCCAAACAATTTCCTTTTGTTGTGATATAGGCGTATGTTAAAACAAGAATACCATTTGACAAAAAATTGAATTTGTAAAATTTATTCCTGAAATATTTACAATATTTCTCTTTTTTAAAAATAATTCGACTGTTTTAATCCCAAAGCGCTCCCACACAGTCATTCATACATGACTTGGAAAAAATGTATTTGAAATTTAAGATTTATTTGAAATAATAGCAATAAATTTCTCTTCGAAAATCAATTACGTACCCAATAAGCAGTATCATCCTTTTAATATATTTTATTGACCAAAACACTGTGTATGTTTTTCTAACACAACAAAAAATTTGCTAAACTTATGTGAAAATATGCGGATATACGTTTTGCGCTATTTGGGAGATATGTCAACCAAATCGGGAAAATTTATATCAGCAAGGAAAAGAATTTAAGTTTTCTACACAAAATCTCGATATCTATAAATAAATCGTTTATGTATAGAATAAAAATAATATATTCATAAATTTTCCTTTAGAAAATACGAATGAAATGGAAAACCGAATGAAAATGCCATATATGTACATCTCTATATACGAGTAAATTTGTAGACATTTTATTTGATTATTTAGCGATATATTATAAATTTTTGGAACAATAACATAGAATCATAAACCAAAAAAAGCGATCTCTGTACATGTATGTGTGTGTTTTAAACATGATTTTTGTCCTGTATGTGTTTATTTTAGAAACACATAACAATACATCTTAGAGCATTCGTCTGAATACAGAAAAAGGATTGGTTTTCATTTTATGTTTAAAGCAGTTTTTCTGACAGTATAAAATCTAATTATGTTTATAAAACCAACTCATCCTGCTTTAAAGTGTGGATGGATAGTTTTTAAATCCGGTATAGATTTCACATCATCATGCCAACATCCTATACATACACAAATACTAATGAATATTTACTTATGTATGTCAAAAAATTTATTTTATTTATTAATTTTCCTTACTTGTCTTATCCGTATCCTTTTATTGTGTTCTTTTATACAAGGTGATTCATAAACATCAGAACTTTCAAGTCAATACTGAAGTTCATATGCTTTTCCTATTTATGACTCACTCTGTAAAAAATTATAAATGATTAGGATTTTTATGTAGACATTTGCTTGTAAATAAAAATTTAAATAAGAATTGTTTGTATCTTTATTTATTTTACGGTATGGTTCATTATGTTCTTCTTGGTTTATGCTGTTTTACGATAATAAAGGATATATACTTTTGTATTTATTGGGCAATGCATGTCTGCATCTAATAAATATGTACTATATGTTGTATATTGAAATTTATTATATTAAAATTATCAATTTTTCTTTTATTTTTATCTTTGCTAGCAACAATATATTTGGTTACCATTTTACCAGAAAAATTCAAATTTTCAATAAAAATTATATTTTGCATATATAAAATTGACTTTGTAAGATTTAAGAATTTTGTTTTATTTTACACAATATTTGAAATTAATACGTTTCATATAGAAATGGGATGTATGCGTCAAATACAATAAAATTTAAGATTTATATAATTTTAAGTAAACTGAAGTATAGTAATCATGAAAAGATTTGACCTCCACGTTTTTGCAGAATTACGATACGGCGATATAACCGAAGTAAAATGAAAAGTTTATAAGAATTTGTCTGTTCGTGTGGTGTCGTGCAGACTAAATATTATTGGTTCTCTACAGAGCATACAGAATGATTGATCGAAGTGAAACTTTACAATTAAGCTTGCTCGGTCCGCCGGTAGTGGCAGCTTCGATTAGAACTTTTTCGTTTTTTGCAAATATTTTGAAAAGTATATCATTTACAAAAAAAGCGGCTATGAACGTAAAGAGTCTAAATTAATTTTGGAACAATACCAGTTCAGATCAGTTTTACAAAATTAAGCGGAAATGACGATTTTGCCAAAAAACAATTTTTTTACAAATACTGAGCCTCTGTACAGCCTTGACGGATTGATTGATCAGGATAAAACTTTTACCATAAATTTGGAGGTCCCATTGATGTATGGCCGAAACCGGCTAATCGGAAGAGACAGAATCGGAACGACCCAACTCTGCAATCAATGATGACATTAATCCATTCCACAAGAATAAAAAAAATTAGAAAAAGAAAAAATGCTGTGTTCAACCGGAATGAAAACCAAGTCGAAAAAGGAAAGCTCCACACCAGAAATGACACTAATTTTACCATTAACTTCAAAAGAGATTACTAGAAATTAAATAATCATCAAGAAACAGCTAGTTCTAGAACAACAGTTAATGTCGTTGGAATACAAAAATTCTGCATAGTGGCGATTATGAAATCGGTTACAATAGCCGAGTACAAACTTGAATCTATAACTAATTGCGTCTGGAAAATTAACGTTGCAGTCTCTGAAACCTAGAGGTTTGGCTACAAAACTTAATTCTGAGGGACACCAATGGTTTACCTGCGAAGATAAGAATGAACGCCAATCAAAGATATGGCTTAGAGGTCGTCATCCAACCTGTGCAAAAGGAGAAATTATTGAGACGCTCAAGCAAAAGAGGTTATCAAACAGAAAATGCTGTAAACATCATTACGAAATAAAAATAGAAAAAAATTCTTTTACTATTTATGCTCACTTTTAATAACAAACGAAAAGTAAAAGATCTGAATAATATCAAAGCAATACTTAAAACGAGAGTTAAAATAGAGCCATTGAAAAAATAATCGTCTAATACTGCAGTGCAAACAATTTCAAGATTTTAATCATATGCAGAAATATTGCCAAGGAGAAACTATAGATGCGTCAAATGTGGTGGAAAGCATCACACTCAAGTATACCGGTTAGTAGAGGTTTTGCTACAAAATGAGTTAATTGAAAAAGGCACATCCCGCAAACTGCAGCGGATGTGAAATAGCTAAGGAGCTACAAAGGTTAAGAAATAAACGCGAAAACAAAACCCAGACATACCGGAAAAATTAACCAAACGTGCACCACAGAGGAGTCAAAACCTCATGCTAGAAAAACGGGAGAACTGTACTCGCAAATGGTAATTATTACAAACAAGTTATTTCTTAGAGCAATGCTGAAGATACTACAGTGCTCCAAAAGATACTAAGAAGCATGGAAAACAACATAAACAAAACATTAAGAATAGGTAATTTGGAATGCGCAAATTAGCTAAAGCAACATATCCCAGAATTAGAAATTGTACTTCAACTTCGTATTTTAAAATATATGGATAAAGCTTTACCACGCTATTCATCCAGCAGGAAGGGCAAGAGGAGGATCGTCGGTGATTCAGTATAGAATAATTTATACAAGTATAGACATCATAAAAGTATTTACATTTATATAACAACAAAGAATATGGTATATCATCAATATATTTCCTTCCAAATTATAATTTAATTAAGGAAGACTATTGCGCATTATTTAAATCACTTGGATCAAGTTTCTAAATCGGAGGTCATTTTAATGCAAAAAAATACCTACTACACTGTCTGGTATTCTTAACTATTGTAAAATTAATAGCAAATTCTCCGAGGGTCGCATCAATATGCCGCATATCACAAATAAACCGTGAAGCCAAGCCTAAAATGCCGGAATACTCATATTTTTTCTAGACATCTCTAGAATTATGTATTAATGGCCATCAAACAATCCTCGTTTTCGATCGTAAACTTTTTTTACAGTTTTTGGGGTTTAATTTTTAATTTTATATAAGTATTACGAGTAATATTTTGAAATCCTAATTTCAAAACCATAAAGAATTATTTCATTATTTTCGATATTTTTTAAATTCTTTACGAATTAATTCACATCATTTAAATCGGAAAAGTTAATTAATAAAATGACATTCTAAATTATTTAGTTCTATCCCTACCTTTTGTTTTTAGGTATAAAATGTGGGATATAAATTAAAAAAGATATAATTTTAAACCTGCCACATTTTTTCTGTATTTGACTTCATTTTTTGTTAAATTATGTAGCAACATTTTTATTTTTTGTAAATTTGTTTAGCTACACTTTTGGAAAATGTTAAATACTTCACTCCGGTGCTTATTCCTGTCGTATCGATCGAGAGCTCCTTGCTCTTCGTCACTGCTCGTTGGAGAACCCGCTATAGAGGCGCTTGCTTGACGCCAGTTGTCCTTGCAATACCAAATTTTGATGGTTATTTCACCAGAATATCACTGTTTACACACGAATTTCACTAGTCTCGCGAACTACACCGAAATGTTAAATTTTCTTACCCACGAGTTGCTGTTGCCACGGCACGAAAAATCCAAGAAATGCGGCTCGAAGGACCGAAAATGTTGGAGCGGAAATGCGAAGAATAAGATTTATTTTTAACTTCCTATTCTTGCATGCTGCTTGAATGTTTGGATAAGAGGAAAGATGTTTTACATCCGAAAACGTTATGTTGACGTGTATCGAAATGCCCGATGTTGTATTGGTGATGGGTTGTCCGTTGTTATATTATTTAGGGTTGCTTTGGTGTGATATATGATGCCCATCGACAGGTGTCACCTCCAACTATCGTGGGAGTCTTTTACTGTCATCTCCAACAGACGTAGACGTTAAAATTGAAAAATAAATTATTTTTGATGTAGTGGTCAGTTTTCTTTTCTTTTAATATTTTAATTGGCTTGCTGAAAATTGGCGAAAACCTTGCCAAATGCTGCATATTAAGGCTCGGGCTTTAACATTTGTTAATTTTGTTCCATTGGACAAATTGCTAACTTGTGCATACCAAAAAAATCACGAAAGTATGTATGTATTCTGGAAGATCTTTTGTTCCACTGAAATGAAAACTTAAATTTATTTTAATAATAGAGTTTCCTGAATCACTGATACATCACTTCATGTTACAAAACTAAAACTTAGACCGAATCCGAGAATAGTATCAAATTGGCTTCAAACAATTAATTTATGTTATTGTTACACACTAAATAGATAACATTATAAGTAAAATACTTTAATTCGAAAATAATCGGTAATAAGAAATCGTTAGCCATATAATCCAAAATTGCAATAAAAAAATATCATGCCACAACGGCAGACTGGCAGAAAAGAAAAGTCAGAAAACTTTTTTACTACTCGAATTTGTTCCATACCACTATTTTCCTCCGCAACCAATACACATTTTTTTTGTTAAATGCTTTTGATTTATGGTTGATTCACACTTAATTATTTCAATAGAAACTTTCTGTAACTTTATACTGTTGCTGTTTTTAGTTGTGCGGTTGCTTTAACTTTTATAGTATACGGATTTAATGGAAACGAGAATTATCAGTATCCTAGCAACAATAAAATCTTGTGTGTAGTACAAGTTTTAATTGAACATGAAATTAAAGATAATTATAGACGGCGGAGATGATTTTGGTATATATCGGATGGTGCGAGCATTAAAGCGAACCATTTTTTACATTTTGTAATTTACCAAGGGTAAAAGAATTTAATTTAGATTTTTGTTTTTTTGTTTTTTGGCAAAATTTTCAATTATACCTTGGCTTTTTTATTTTCTTATGATTGTATATTAAGTTTATTCAAAGCATTAATTTTTTAGGTGCTTTCGGTTTTATTATTTCTTCATAAAATATTCATTTACTGTAGTTCAGTTTGGTGTGGTGTCGAGGGGCTTTATGTACCTAAAATCAATATAATAAATAAACAGAAGGAAAAACCTCGAAATGTGTCTCGCTATATACTCGTATATATTTAACGTAACATAGAAATGAATTCGTTTCCCATTTTTAATTTTATGTAGCAAAAAATAGTCTATAATTAATCTTTTCTGTTGGTTTTATGTGTATATAACCGTATTGTACTCGTAAATTTAAAGGAGACTTATATCGGGTTTGAGAATATGAGGCCAACAAAAAATTTAAATTTTAAAGTATTCCTGCTATTTTTTTAGTGCTCTAGAGGTACAGTTTTTAATTTAATATTGTCGGTTTATGTAAATCATTTTGTGGTTTGTCATTGGATACGTCCTTTAACCGTCTTTGGAATTGTCAATTTCGTACATTTTCTTTTAACTAGATTTAGCATGCTAACATTTTTCACTAATCTAATTGTGTCATTTATGGAGTAATCAGTTACTGGCGACCAATCCGCGTTCTGTGAAAATAGGAAAATGATTTTCTTTTCATTGGCAATCGAATAGGTGTGAATTCATCATAACAAATTTTGGTTTCACACAGAGGAATTTAAAATTACGTGCGAATAATTCAAACTACTAGATTATTAATGAAAAAAGCTTTTCATTTTCAATATTTCACGGAACGCGACTTGACCCCTGTGGCACTATTCTGGCTTCCCAGATATTATTTCTCTCATCATTTAAAATTACATGAAATGTATTTTAAAATTACAAAATAATTCAACCAATTTTAGTTTCCACTTTAAATTTGAGAGAAATAATATTTAACGCGCAAAATTACGAAACAAAGAAAAAGGTTAAATGCAATTTATTACATAACTTTACTAGTAAATTTACGGTATAAACCATTTAATTTTCATGTAATTTTACGTGAAAAGGTTCGTCAACTTTTGTCCAGTTGAAAATTCAATGCATTTTTTACTGTGTATTCTTTCAGTAGGCCAGAAAAATACAATTCGATAAAAATGATATGAAAATATTTTTCCCTAACTCCCTAGTCCCAAGGAAAGCCAGATAAGTGCCTGAAACTCATTCTACCAAGCAAATATTATACAGTATATCATTTAAAATAAAACACCCTCAATAACTTGTAAACTATTTAATTTTGCGAAAATACCAACCTTAACTATTTCTAATATTAACATCATAGACGTATATTACTCCATTTAACTCCAGAGGTGGCGGCTAATATTTTTCAAATGGCCGTGATATATCATTCGAAAGGAATATCTATTTTTCTTACTATAGTATCTTGTTTACAAAAATGGGCCAAACGATTATTGCGTTAAATGAGACAAAATGTTCTAAATATAACGAGAAAATGAAGAAATTTTGAAACAAATCATTCACAATTATTTTATTAAATGTTCGAACTCAAACTCCACACAGTAAAACAAACGTTGTCCGAACTTTTGTCTAACTGTACTCGATTGTTCCGTAATTATTTTATGACAATAAACAATAACTTTTCTTTTAATGATTGAAGTTCATTAATTTACATAACAGATTTGTGATGTGGCCATAAGAAAAAACCAGAAGAAATGCGACGAACCACTGGTTCAAGAATGTACAAAACGGCTGAACAAAATAGGGAGGAGCTCAATCTTGTTGAAATCGTATAGTTCATCCTAGGTCATATTTTCATTACCCCTCAGTATACCTGTTTGTTAGCTAAGGATCAACCGCTAACCAATGCCATTAATCCAGAGACAAATAAAAAGCCTACAGTATGATCTCAGAGAACACATGCCAGAACATATTATATCAAATAAAATGTGTTCTCATCAGAAACAAATATGGTAATACAAATATATCATAGAGAATGTTGTTGGGATGCAAAGATGAATTAAGCAAACTCCTGAAGATGCAGTTCGAGAAATTTGTGATACATGCTTCAAGAAATCCTAAAATTATTGCAATACTTTATTGTAATAAACCAGTTTAATTTCCCCTCACCCCTCGTCACAAAACTGAATTGATTGTTAGTGTATTATTATTTCCAAAATTTGACCCTCGATAATTCTTAAAACTAAAAATTAAAATGTAATGCATTTGATATATCGATCCGTAATTTGCCTTTTAATTTTGTTTAATTCTGTTTATGGGAACCCTTCACCATCGATGACAACCTTGAGATATTGTTTCAACGAATTTAAACGTGGTCGTACATTTGTTTTTGATTATGAGTGGCGGACGTTGGTCCGAGGAAATCGCTGAAATGGTTCACGATATGAATCTTGCTGATCGCCCAATTAAAGCGCGCGATGTAGCAGAAGCCGTACGCGTATCATACGGAATAGCAATTAATATTAAAAGAAGGTTATTGTCGAGACAGAAGCGTATTTTGAAGAATTTCAGAAATCGTATTTCTTGGAGGGTGGAAAGGAGGTTTTGGAAAAGTGGTTCGACCTAAAATGAGATTACGTTGGAAAAAAACTTAAAAAACTTGTGTCTTCATTCCTAACACGGGTACTAATGATTGACCCTCGTATATGCTAGATGCGCCGAAAATATCATATGAGTTTTAAAAAGTACCAACGTTTACAAGTTACAGTTGCATTAGTAACGCTACACACTTAAAAATTTTACAGCGTTTTCGATGTAACCCCCCCCCCTATACGAAGGAATCGTGTAACACATTTAGAAGCAAAGAATGCAAGGAAAATATTTAAGATGTAGTTGCGTCTAAAACGAATGTAACACGTCTGTCGGAAGGAAATTTCTATATAACCTGGGGTTAACAAATGTTTAGCGTATTTATAATAATTCGCTAAGATATTGCGTATATACTTTCAATATAAGCTTAAAATATTTTTCATATAAGGTATAAACAGAACCAGAGATACAGCGACAAGATACATCGACAAAATACATTTGTCTGCTGGCAATGTCGCTTTGGTAAACACAACAAGCGCGTCAGCATTGAAGAGACAAAACAAGAAAAATAATAACAAATTAACCCTAAAATATTTCATTTATCTTTTTATCGACTCTATTTAAATTTTTTTACATAAAACATTGAGTAGAACTTTCAGATTTTCAGAAATTCATTTAAAAACAGTCGTAAAAAATGTTTACCAACATAATAATCTGAAACTTATATTGGTAGTACTGCAGCGCCGGCGACAAAATTAAAATAGATTCTAAAAAAAATTCGGCGACAAAGTTGTCGTCGCCAGCGACATTGGTTGTGTTAGCATCCTATGGTTTATGTGTATTTTAATTTGACAAGCGTTGTATTTTGTCGCTGGTTCTGGTAATACCTATATTTGTAGTTTGGTGAGCGCAGTCTGCTGAGTGCTGACTTGACGCTACATCTGAATTTTTGATATAGGGGTTTTAAAATCTCATGAACAGTGCTGCCACTGTTTCTAATCAACAAGGGCGTAGAAACTCTCAAAAAAGGGAGTAGATTGTAAAAAAGCGGAGTAAAAATAAAATACGTATTTTTGTTCAATTCAAGATATTTATTTAGAAATATAATAATATTCACAATAAGTTTATACTGTATAATATATTGTATTGACCGTCAGCAAAGATAAATGAAAGCACGAAGTCGGAGATAGATACAATGAAACATTCTTGAAATCAGTTTTGGTGTTAAAAAATTTCTATTTTCACAAAATTTTTTAATAATTCTAAAAAAATTAGAAGTGTTAGAGTTAGAGTTCAAGATGTTGCTTAATTATAATAAACATTTCTTGTGCCGTCGAGTCCGCTAATTCTATTAAGCCCATAAAACTATCAGAAATTCTTCCTAAAATCTAGCAACAACTATCATTAGATTCATCCTAAAATCTAGCAACAATGTCCAATAATTGTATTGACCGTTGCCGTTGATTTAGTTCTGCCATACCTTAATTGTTTTGCCACGCTGAAGTCCGGGAATAGCACCTCAAGAAATGCCGGTAAAGAATCCTTTTGGGAAATGGCAGTTTGATAGATTTGTGGCAATATTGTTCTATGTTTGGTGTTGTATTCCTAATTTTAATATTTTCGGGTGTAATTTTGTAGTCAAATATCTATTTAAATGGCTTTTATTATTTGTAAGCATTGTGAAGCAAATTGAACAGAAAGCAAGGGCTGGAAGGCCATCAACTTTCCTCAACCATGAAAACTCCACTTCCCATTCACATTATAATTTTGTGCATATCAAACTAACCAAAAAATGAAGGATAATAAAAGAGGAATAGATTTAAATAAGTACGTGCCGAAAATTCATTACGACAAAAAGGTAGTATATCTACTCCAATCGGAGTAAAGTGGCAGCCCTGCTCATGAAGCATAAAATATAATTGAACAGGTTGTTTTTATAACAAAATTTGTAAATTTCTTTTAGTAAATTTCTGTAAAATCTTTTTTACAGTAGAAACAGACAAAAACTAATTCAAAAAACATGTGCTTCACATTTTTTTTTTCAATTTAATTAGTATCAAAATAATTTACGACACATTTTGTTTACAATAAATTCTACTCACATTACGATACAACTGTATCGATACAGTTTCAATGTACCCCAGCTTCACAATTAGTCATAAGTTGCATCAAATTCGTTTTAGAAGTAATTTATTACATATTTTAATGCTAACTATAGCCCTTATGTTAAGATGCAAAGCTTAAGGCGTAACCACCGAGTCTGTAAGAAATTTATGTAACAAAGCGACATCTGAAAAATGTATGTTTATTGACATTACTGACCAGCGAAACTCAAAGTACTTTTCGTTCAGTTTCGTTAAATTTGAATTGTCATTTAGCAATCCGTAACAAGAGCGAAAATTATCGCTCAAACTGAAGGAAACTTCAAAATTGTATATTTGAAATGGCGGTATGTTGATATGTGTTACATTTTTATAATTTATGTGTACAAATATTTATTGTTTGCCCTCTCGTCCTTCAAATAGGGTAAAAAGCTGTCCAATTTTCTCAAATAGATTCATTTTTGATTAAAATCGTGGTGTGGTTAATTTGTTATTTTGCAGATTGACATTTAAAAATTCAATTGACAATAATAATCGTGTTACAGATTCGCTGGTCAAAATGTCAAATATTCTGTAGTAAAACGTTCTCGTTAAATTCTGTAAGGTTTCGTTACTGACTCTTACAGACTCGCTGGTCAAAGCTTTACTTCTAAAAACGATATACTTTTGCACTGGATTCATATACGTAATTATTTTCATCGCATATCAAACTTTTTTTCGAGTGTGTACTTTTGTACAAATTATTTTTGAAGTAAAACAATTATTTTTGAAGTAAAACTTCTTTAGGCACGCTTGACTTGGGGACTAAGCTGGCAAATGCCTTACGAAAAATGTAATCGAACGAGGCGAACGAAACAATAAACGCAAAACGAAATCATTTTCCTTTAGTATCAGGATGTGCCATGACAATTCATAAATCCCTAGGTGGAACATTAGTTGATACCATTTTATTTTAATAATTGGTTAAAAAAATTGGAAAATAATAAAATAGAAAAATTGGAAAATTAGTAATTGAAAAAATTGGAAAAATTGGAAAATTGGAAATTTCGAAATTTGCAAAATTGAAAAATTTGAAAATTTGTAAATTGGAAAATTATAAAATTGGAAAATTATAAAATTGGAAAATTAGAAAATTGGAAACTAGGTAAATGGAAAATTGAAAAATTGGAAAATTGGCAAATTGGAAAATAGGAAAATTGGAAAATGTGAAAATATTAAAATTGGAAATTTGGAAAATTGGAAAACTGGTAAATTGGAAAATTGAAAAATTGGAAAATTGAAAAATAGGAAAATAAAAAAATATGAAAATAGGAAATTTGGAAAGTTGGTAATTGTAAAATTGGAAAATTTGAAAATTGAAAAACTGGAAAATTGGAAAGTCATATAATATAAACTTCTATGTCACTGACTGGCTCACTCGAGAACGCGCAGGGTGAGCAAAATATTTTTTTTTTCTATATTATAACATCTATGTCACTCACTCACTTACTCACTCCAGAACGCACAGGGTGACTAAAAAAAATTCGTCCGTATGGTATATTTTAAATATGTATTTTTTTTCTATATTATAGCTCCATTCCACACGAGGTATCACAGAAACCGATTCTTTCTTCGTTTCTTTCCCCGTTTGCCTATGATACAGGTTTTAATGATGGTATTACCAATTTTTGATGGTATTACCACACTACACAAACATAAATGAAATAAAAAATATTTCAAGGCCATTTTTACTATGCGAAGAGATTTCAAAAATAATTTTTTTGTCCATTTTGTTACACATACATAATCATTATCTATTACGACTAGTTGGCCTTGAAAAAGTTACAAGGTTACAAGGTTACCTCTTGTGGCATCAGACATAAACGGCTAGGTGACACTCGAGAACGCACAAGGTGACCAATTTTTTATTTCAATATTATAGTTTTTCTATATTATATTATATATATATATTAAATATATATTAGAAGTTTTACTTCAGTAGTGTGGTCTAAAGCACACTTAATTTTTTTTAAACAATAATGCTTAAAAAGTTAATTTCTTGTGTTAATAAACACTGTTTTTTATGGGAAAAAATACCGTTCAAGCAAAAAAGGCCTTGATAAGTGTTATAGGGATTCTGTTCTATCGAAAGGAACAGTTAAACGTTGGTGTGCGGAGTTTAAACGCGATCGTACAAACACCGAATTCGGCAGTTATTCCAAAAAGAAGAATACTTGCTTGGTGATACCTTAAAGATATCGGAACTCAGTGTACACGCTATTTTGCATGGGCATGCCCATGAGAAAATTGTGTTCAAAGTGCGTACCGCGCTAGCCCACATTAGACCAAAAACAGCAACGCGTCGATGATTCAGAGCCCTGTTTGAAGCTGTTTAACTGTAATAAAGAGAATTTTTAGCGTGTATTATAGATGAAACGCACATCCACCACTTGCAAGGCGACCAAAAACAAAATGTGTCGGCCGAATATTACGTGGGGTTATTGGTGCATCTGAAGAAAGAAGTTACAAAAAAAATGGCACAAGAAAAAAGTGCTCTTTCACCATGGCAATGCACTTACTCTCAAGTCGCTGGCCAAGATAGCAAAATTGCATGAATTGAAGTTCAAATTGGTGCCCTATGCTGAAGTCATAGCCGAAAAAAACATCCATTTTGAGGCATTCTACAAAAAAGACATCGAAATGTTGGATACGCATTGGAATGAATCAATCACTCCTGAAAGAAACTGTGTTGATGAATAAAGTCGAATTAGCAAAGAAAATATTTTTTACTAGGTAGCGGAGGACTTATTGTGTAACATAATACATCTAAATGTCAAAAAGATTGTTTATGAAACAGAGACTGTGACCGTCATATTTGAGAAACTCATTTTGGACATTTATTGTCAGGATGCTAAATTTTCGTCCGGTCCGTGAGTTTCATCTGACCGATACAACTTATAAAAATTATCAAAACCATTTGATGAGTTTCTGGGTAATTTCATAATGAAGATAAAAATCTGATTCCTTAGCTCTGAAGCATCATTAAAATATTTTTAATTCAAGCTCTAGCTTCCTCTATCCTTTTCTTTTCTGTAATTTTAATTTTACTTTCCATAAATATACTAATTGCTTTGTTCCACTAACACAATCTACATAAAAATAAGATTTGACTCTGGAGTCCATAGCGTGCTTGTTTCTTGTGACTTTGCAGAAAATTATTCATTTATAATGCAAAATGCAGTACAAGATGTTCATTGGTACAAGAAACAAGCGACTATTTATCCGATTGTAATTTACAAAAATGTAGGAGAGAAATTACAGCACTACAGCTTCATTGTGACATCAGATTGTCTTTATCATGGCACTTTAATAGTTTACTATTTCATTAAAAAATTGTTGCTGTATTTGTGCGGTAACACATTATAAAAATATGGAGGGCTGTAATCGTTGCGAAAAATTGAACCTACCGGATTTGTGATAAAAATTGAAAAAAAAATCAACAATGTCAATCCTTGTTAAAATCTTCATTGCAAAAATTGAAAAAGGTTTCTTCGGTAGCTGCTACTTCTAGTACGCAGATGTGAAAAAGCTTTATTAAATTTTTTTTATTAATACTTGTCATTTCCGGTAAAATTTAAAATATGACCTGAACTAATCAAAATACTTGCCAAAAGCGAAAAATCTTTTATGGAAGCTGCCACTTTCGGTAGACCGATTTTATACAAAATCACTGCAATCTTCCGATTTATGATAAAAGCTTAAGCATCCCAATCAGTAAATTTGTCTGAGCTGTAGAGAGGACGCAGACATTTAGTCAAAAATCTCTAGGTCAATAACTTTTCATGATTACTATACAAAAACTGTTTTTGTGAAAAATCGACCTTTCCGCTTAAATTTCGGAAAATTGAGATATACCGATATTTTGCAAATTTAATTTAAAATAATTTAGTTCGTAATCGATTTTCTCATAATTGATATACTTTTCGAAATATTTGCAAAAAACGAAAAAGCTCCTGTGGAAGGTGCCAGTTCCAGTTGACCGATTTTGGCCGAGTATCACTGGGATCTCAAAATGTATGGAAACAGATTAGTTATAAAGTTTCATTTCGGTCAATCAATCCGTCTGAGCTGTAAAATTTTTGTTGAAAAACCGTTTCCGGAAAAATCGTCATTTCCGGTTAAATTTTAGAAAAATAATCAGAACCGACATTGTTAAAAATTTAATTTAAAATTTTTTGGTTAATCACGCTTTTCTCGTAAATTTATTATTTTAATTTTATTTTTAAATAGTACAATCTTATCACATGATAATTTATTACTAATGAAGATAACGCGCTTATTTGAAATAATAAGTAGAGCGAGTATGGGTTTACAAGCAATCAATATTCAGCTCCCATTATTAGATTATTAGCTCATTACTAGCTCAGTTCTTGCGTTCAGTTCTTTTGCCATGCTTTTCAAAATACATATTTCCAATAAACAAAAAGCTCCTATGGAAGAAGCTGCCACCACCGGAGGACTGATTTTGGCCAGAAACCTCTGACATCTCCCGATTTATGGAAATAGCTTAAGCATGAAGTTTCAACTGATCAGTTACCCCGTCTGAGGTGTACAAAAGACATTGATAACATATAGAGGACATTTTGATAAAAAACTTGAGGTCAAAAATGTTCATGATTATTACACAAAAAAGAGCTTTTTGTGAAAATACGACGTTTCTGCTTGAATTTTGGAAAGTTGACCTGAACCGATATTGTTGCGAATTTAATTAATTGACATACTTTTCAAAATATTTTTGAAAAACGATAAACTCTCATGGAAGGTGCCACTTCCGGTGAACTCATCACACCCAAAAATCACTGAGATCTCCCAATTTATACAAAAAGCTTAAGGTTGTACGGGGACCAAATTTTTACTGAAAAACCTTTTTGACAAAATTCTTGATTTCCGTTTAAATTTTGAAAACCTGTATATCGATTTTGTCTCATGATTTACTCATTTAAAATGAGTGAAGCAAAAAAAATCGAATACGTACACAGTGTATAATAATACACAATATAACACATATAATGTCTTCGTATTTGTATTTTTCTTTTGTTCGTATTTCTGTCATTTGTATGATGAACTTATTTCCTTCTCTCAGCACATTACGTGTGCTCTCGAGCTGTGGAGTTTGATTATTTAACATGCTAATATATTTTATATTTAATTTTTTTTATCATAAATTAATTTTATATGTTTTAATCAAATTTTATAAATAAATTTATTTTAAATTCCATAAATTTTAGAAATAAAATGTTAACTGTAAAAAAAAAATCGAAAATACGTAACCAACACAAAAATATGGCGTTACCAATGGTTAACTCTTTGAGTGCCAAAAAGCGCGACTGTGCTCCTCAATACACTAGCCGAACTCACGTTGGCACACAAAGGGTTAATATGAATAAACAAGAAAAGAATGACACGTGTTTGCATATGGAATAAAACAATCATACGCATGAAACTAACACAAACACAAATTCTACTACTATTTCTTTCCGGTTACACTCATTTCGTTTCACACATTTGAGACAAAATCTGTATACTGATGTGGACCGGTAATGCTGCAAAATTAATTTAAAATCTGTTAGTTCATAACCGTTTTTCTCGTAAATGATAGGTACAGTTTTCTAAATTTACTAAATACATAAAAGAAAACGAAAAAGCGATATACGCTGTCACTTCTGCTGGGCTCGTTTGGATCAAAATTCACTTGGATCTTGCAAATTGGTAGAGGAAGCTTAGATATGAAGTTTCATGCCGAGTCCATCTGGGTTGCTTTAGAGACGAATTTTTGTTGATAAATGGTTTTTTTATTATAAAACGTGATTTCCGGTTAAATTTTGGAAAACAAATGTAGAACAGCATTGTTAGTTCTAAAATTAATTTAGAACTCTTTAGTTCATAATCGTTTTCCTTGTAAATGATATAAGTACTTTAAAAAAAAAAATCAAAAACAAAATGCTCCTATGGAAGCTGGCACTTCCGGTGGACCGATTTCGGACAAATTTTTCTGAAATCTTCCAATTAGTGTACAAAGCTTAAGTAGTTTCATCTCGATCAATCAATCCGTCTGGGCTATCAAAACCGAATTTTGGTTGGGAAACATTTTTTTTTTAATTGTCATTTCCGCGTTGATTTTGGAAAGCTGTACTGGACCGGAATTGTCTGCAAAATTGATGTATTAGGTGTGCAAGTAGAAACTCGGCTCAAATGTTGGTTGCATTAAAAAACACATACATCCAAATTGCCTGCGATTTGGGGTATATGTAGCTTAGTCGGTGCTGTTATGACATACACAAGTTTCAGTCATTTACTAGCTTTCGTTGCATGTGCATCAATTTTAAGAGATGGATATTGATAAGCATTCTGTTCTGCTTCCAAATAAAATAAAAATGCTGCTCAAGCTATGGAATTGTTAAATTCGGCTTCGAGTGAACATTTTTTGAGTCATTCAACAGTAAAAAATAGTTTGAGAGATTTCGTGATGGCAATTTTAGTCTTGAGGACGATCCACGTGGACACAGACAAACAATTAGAAGACGAAGAATTTAAAATTTTAGTGGATGAAAATCCGTGTCAAACTCAATAAGCCCTTGCAGAACAGTTAGGAGTTACTCACCAATCAATATCACTTTGATTGCATGCAATGGGAGAAATAGAAAAGGAAGGAGAAGGTTCCCCATAAACTGGCCGAAGAAAACAAAAACCGGAGAGTTGATATCTACATGAATTTGCTTTCTCGGTACAAAAAAAAAGAATTTTTTGCATAAAATCATTACGGATGATGAAAAGTGGATTTTGTACGATAATTCTAAACGCGAAAATTATGGGTTGATATTGCTGCAGGAACTAGCTCTCCTTAGGCTGGAAAGTTTTACAGCTTGCGGCATATTCATTAAGACCAGCGGTTCACGAAAGTTGAATATGTACAAAAATGACTCGATGACTGTTTTGCTTCGAAACCACCAACTTATGATCGCGAACGCATTCATCTACCTGATAAATGGTAAAAGACCATATAGATAGTAATGGCCAATATTTCGATAATTAAGCTTTATAACAATTATATTTTCAATTCATCTATATTTTCAATAAAGTGAATTTGAAAAAGCATAGTTTCTACTTGCGCTTACACAGTTTATTATCAAAAATATAGAATTTCGTTCCATCCGGATATAACAACATTCGGGTATAATGACGAACTTTTTCCGGTCTCCTCGCGGTCGATATAACAGAACTTCACTGGCTCGCATTTTGCGAAAAAACGAAAAATTTTACTATCCTAATTTTTTAATATGTTCAATAGAAGTAAATGACGATAAATTTAAAAAAATAAAAAATTGGATGTTCAAGAGAAAATTTTGACGGCCATTTTGAAAAGGAAGAGATGAAACAAGATGCCATTGTTATAATTACCCAGTAATTAGTTTTCATTTCATAGCCACATTTAGAACATAGTGTTCATCATTTTTCCCAAAATTTGACACCTTATATCTTGAAAAACAACATCAACAACAAAAAATCATCATTCTAGAAAAAAAAAAATGAATCAAGACTACACATTAATATTCATGTTTTGAATCATAAACTAAAAACATTACTTCCAAAAATTTCTGTTTTGACGTTTTTTTGCACCATATACAAATTTAAAAGAGAGTTTTCTTTCGCTTTACTTGTGCCACAGATTCATATGAATTTTGCCAAATATGAAAATCAAAGTAGTTATGTTTTTGGGTTCGGCAAATTTTATTCAGATGCGGGATGTTGTATACAATCACAAATTTCGGCTTATTTTATGTCTCACGGTTTAGGAGTTTAATGATATACTGTTTCACCTTTCCAATTAGTATAATTTTTCAATTGTGGTCTCAACATGCACGAATAAAGAATCATTCTATTTCTATTTTACGATGTCTACGGTTACTCAATTTGTTTATTTATACATCACTTGCAAATTTTGTTGTTGACACGTTTGTCGAAGTGTGGAAAAAGAACAGAGAACATATTTATACTGAATAGCTGAAATCGAGATATTTTTTGTGTAATTGATTGGCTGAAACGCACGTCATTTTTCTTTAAAAAAATGAGACATAAACTAAGTCCAAAGTCGAAAAATGTGATGGTACAACATGCCGACGAGTTCCAAAAATGTTTTGCTTATTTGTTTCCATTATATTCTGAATTGTATTTTGATTGATCCAATATAAAAGACAACTAGCACGGAATTAAAATGGTTAGCTGAACACCCCTGTTTACTATATACCGCAAAACCAAAGTTTTCTGTTTTATTCAAAAATATTGTAATAGTTATTTTACAATTGTACGATCTGAAAAGAGCGCGTATTTTCTGTGAAAAGCAAATTTAGGGAAAAATCAAGTATTTTTGTCATGTTTCACCTTATGCAAATCCAACAAATGTTTAATCTCTGTGTATATTATTTGAATTTTTCAAGCCCACTTTTTGTTTTGTGAATTATAATTAAAATTTATAAATTTGTTCATTCTGTCTTTAGTATTTACAGTGTTATGTAGCAAGTAAGTAAACACTCTGTAAAAGTTATTATGTAATCTGTAGTGTGTAAGGGTATATGTTCCTTATAGTTTATGTTTTCCATTGTCTCTTCAGCATGTTCTACTAATATTTGTATCATGATATTTCTATTTTAAGGTCTGGCACACACATAATACAATTAAGCCAATATATTCGCAAAAACAACTTTTCTTCCATTTAATGTTTTTCTAGTTAAGTTTGTTTTATATATCTAGCTCTAGGTTATGTATATCATAAACAGTATGTTCAGCCATCTCTATTCGGTTTATTTTTTAATTTAATCTGCACGAACAGATTTCAATTATTTCAATAATTAAAATTTTAAATTTATTTATGAAAGTATTACAACAAGCAACTAAACATTTTTGTGATGTACAACGGTTACAAGAACGCGCAGCATAAAATTAATAGACAAAACCCGGGAATAATAGCAACAATGATAATAGGAATGGTAATAATAAGAGTCAGCCACAACAACGCGAAAAGTGAACATTCAAATAAAAATTTATATTCACTGATTAAAAAGTTCAACAGAATAAAAGTATGTAATACACAAAAAGCTCACAACGAGGAAATACATTTCTGTTTTTTTTTTGTTGCTGGTTCGAGAGGGAGAATAATACAGAAGTCAAGGATTTAATATTACAAAATTAAAATGTAGATTCATCACGTCGAACAGTCTCTCTCGTATTATAGTGGAAGGATACGTATAAGGAAGCATTTCTGTTCGTTTTGTGAAATGAAATTAGCAAAATAAAAATACAGCGCAGATGAATTTATAAAACATGCACAGTAGAACTAGTTGTGAGTTTTCTTTATTTCAATGCTCGTTTTCAAATAAAAATTCTAAGAAAGATTGAATTTTTTTTGTCTTTACATACCAAACTATAAAGATAAATTTGATAAGATAAGCTCTTTCTTAACAAATAAAAAATAAGAATCTTTGCAGCCCTATATATACCGATTGTATTTAAGTTTCAAAAACTAGAAAGATTTAGAATAAGTATTGTGGAAAATTATTCGATTTTTAATAATTCTTTGTGATAAATAAAATACACATATAAATAAATTTTTTGGCAGTTTGGGGGGAGGGTAGAGATTCTACATTAATTTTGCAACGATACTGGTCCAGATCGGGTGTTTAAAATTTAAAATCGAGATGATGGATTTTGGTACCTAATTATATTAATTGCCCCTAATGCGGATATGGGTGTCATTTTCGAATGTGTGAGGTTTTTGTTATCTATATTATCTACCTATATAACGCCCGTATAGGGGTCATTTATGGTCGATATCGTTTTTAGTACGATGATGATTATAGGTAGAAACCGATGTGGGTGTCATTTTTCGGGTTCTGCTTCAAGGAAATTTAATTTTCTCTTATTTCCCTTAAGTGTAACCGTTTCCTCTTTTGTGTAATCAAAAATAGAACAAAACTGTGATAAATTAAAATATAATCTACAGTCCCTGTTTATTGAATTATAAACACTAAAATATAGTAAAAATCTCCAGTATTTTGATCAAAATAATAACAAGATTTTTTTTTAAATGCTTTAATTCTTTAAAATTAAATAACTTTGAGTATACATAAATTGGAAAACAATTAAGATTTGGTTAAACTACCTTTGTTTTTAATCACAGTTTTTATTCTTTCAGGAGGATTGGGGGACGTTTGACTTAAGTAAGGCCCATCAATTCTTGATAGGGTTTAAGTACGGAAAATTGCCAGGCCAAGAAAAGATGTCAATATTTTGGTTAAGGAGGACCTTCTCTATTAATTTTGCGGTATGGCAAGGAGCTTTATCTTGCATATGAGTGTAAGATTATTGGCCTTTAGGTAGTGACCTCATGTAAGGAAATAAGACCTCTGTTAACACCTGTTTATATTGTTCTTTTCTCATGGTTTCCTATACGAAGTAGTTCGGACCAGGTCCATCTCCACTAATGCAGCTCCATATCATTACTGATGGTAGATGTTTTATGCTATTGACTACACCGTTCTCCCTAAATCTCTCTCCTGGTCTCCTTCTAAAGAACTGGGCCGATTCTGTAATGGCCTCTAGCTTGCATTCGTCACTAAATATAACCTGTAAATTTAAAAACACTCTTTTAATTCGGATTTTTTTTTATTTCATTTTTGAAAATATATACTCGTAATGAGTGCGATTCACCTTCTTCCAGTCGTCTACTGTCCAGTGCTTATGAAGTTTAGCACAAATAGGACGTATTTTCCGCATTTTTCAGTGAGACTGGGTTTCTTTGCCTGCATTTCAAATTATTTTCATATAGCCTTCGTCGCAATGTCATCGCTAATATGTTTATCCCTTCTTCACTAAGGTGCTTTTATAGCACGCTCGTCGTTGCTTTGCCCTTTTCTAAGGCCGATTGAATAACTTTCCGGTCTGTTCTGAGCGTTGTCTTCTTGCTCTCCAGCTTGAAGAATCTTTGCCAAATTACTTACTGATGAGCAAGAAATTTTTCCATATTTGCGATCTCGCGGTATGAATAGTTTTTTGTTTTTAATAATGTTTTGATAGCATGTTTTTTTCACTACTTAGGTCCTTTTTTGACTCATTTTTAAAATTAATGTCTCAGTCTAGACTTTCCAAACACACACACACACACACACACACACACACACACACACACACACACACACACACACACACACACACACACACACACACACACACACACACACACACACACACACACACACACACACACACACACACACACACACACACACACACACACACACACACACACACACACACACACACACACACACACACACACACACACACACACACACACACACACACACACACACACACACACACACACACACACACACACACTTTAACTTAACTACAAGTTTTTTAACCCTAATGTGAGTGACGTGGGTACTCGGGTACCCTTTGATTTTAGACGACTATTTTTGTATGTTTTACTTCCAATAAAATTTTAAATTTTATGAGAACTTCTAGTTCAATTGGTAGATTACGATCATATTTAAAATTGAGAAATGTTACGACTTGGACGAACGTGGAAAAATTAAGTTTCCATACAAAAAGCATGTATGTACTAATCACTCAAATTAAGATACATATTTTTTCTTCTCCTACATGAGAGTGAACTAAATGATAAAAATCACTTAACGTAGATTGTTTCTTACTTTAGCTCAGTCACAAAATTTCTAAAAACACCTTGTCAAACCGCGTGTCAAACATAAAAAGAGAGAATAAACTAAAAGTAAAATATGCATGCTATAGATCTTTTTAGTCCTTTTTCAGATAATAATTTTATTACAATCTTTTAAGAATGTCGTAAAATAATCTTACAACAATAACAGATGGGATCCTAAATGCATTTTATTACTTTGAAATATTTTAAAATATAAAACAATAGCAGGAATTAGGAACTTCCAAAATACTAATTGTGTCCAGAATGCAATGAACTGGGACTGTATATATCTCCAGTCACAAGTTATAACGGCGTTCATTGTACCTGGTAGGGGACTATTTCAGTACCGGCGAATGCCTTTTTGGCTGTGCAATGCCAGTCAAACTCTTTGATGATTGATGGTTCAAGTACTCGGGTCAATCTGAAGCGAGTTTATCTGGATGACATTGTCGTGATGTCGCTGACGTTTGAAGATAACATGTCACAACTAAAAGAGGTAGCAAAACATTTCACGATAAGAGAAGCCCTTTTTCAACCAAAAAAATGGGCCAATTAAAGTCCAAACCACACAAATGTGTGAGTAAAAATCATAGTATGTAATGGCGTTTTTGATAAAAATTTCGCTTGATTTGAAGTACAACCAACACAGTTGTGAGTATAGTTACAATGTTTTTTTCGGACGAAAATAAGTTTGAAAGCAGAAAAAAAATCATCGAAAAATGTAGACTCTATCGAAGGCGTGAAATTCAGGGGGCCATTGACTGTGTTTCCTTGATATGGTTGAGGAATTTGAAGGATCCTGCATCTCGGCTAGCGCGTTGGTCTATGAAGCTGCAACAATACGATCTCGCGTGCATATATGGGGTTGACAAAAATATTGAAAAGAATGATGGTCACTTATGTCTGACCTCAAATCAAGTCAATCCGTCCTAGAGACCAAATCCTAGTTTTCTATCGGCTATAAGAATTTATATCGAATTCATGTTAGCTCAGGATTCACAACATTTTTATTCAAATTTCGGAAAAGAGATGTGGTTTAGAAGAACAGCAAAACGTGCTTTGATCAATGATTTGCCGAGGAAGGAACAAAATGGAGTAAACTCGACGGTGAAAATGATGCATGCAACTGCTTTATATTACACTTTATATCGCGAAATGTGATTTAACCACCATAAAATGACCACCCAGAAGTTTTTGTAGAACATACTTGAAATTTTTAACTTTTTACTTAATTTTAGATCTTAATAATTATAAATACATTACTTGTTCATCATATTTTGCAGGGCAATTTTATAAGCTTTCAAATGATTATAGAGTGAAATTAACAAACTGGTCGACTTTAAGATTGCAGTGAGCAAAATACAAAAATATGGATAATACTTTGAACTGAGGTGGCCGAATTTTTTAATTGAATTTATTATAATTTTATTTTTTACATTAGTTCAAAACCAAATTTCCATAATCTCACCAAGATGTAAATCGATATCTGCTTACCGGAATAACCGGAAATTGCGAATATCTGTATTTATTATAAAAATGAATTCCTGTCTACCTGACTATCTGTCTGTTTGTTTCGAATGGACGTTTCAGCAGCTCAACCGATCATATTGAAATTTTTACCATGTCTTAGTTGTATGCCCAGAATCAACGTTACAAGATGTTTTAAGGGACTGGACCCCAGGGTCTAGGGAATTCGGTACAAATTTATTGTAAAATTTCCATTTATAAAATATTCACGGGAATGGGTTTAGGAAAAGAGTTAAATGACGAATATGAGCAGGTGTTCGTAATATTTTTGAAGGGGTCGGCCGTCTGAGTCTAATTGCCCTTATGCAATTTATATCTCGTGAATATCCGCTTGTTCCAAATGGGTGTTTCAGCCACTCAACCGATCCTGAACTTTTTACCATATATATAAGAACCAACCTTACGATATTATTAAAGGGGCTGGACCGTGGGGTCTAGAGGCTTTGCTACAAATTATAAAATATAATTTTATTTTAGCTTTCATGGGAATGAGTTTATAAAAGAGATTATATGACTTTTTCTGACATGCTTGAAACCGAGGGGTCCTTCCACTGGATCGTAGGGGACATTCCTTTCAAGTTTCCGCGACATTCATCCATTCGGATTCAGACTTACGCATACGAATTTTATACCATGAGCAGGCTTTCGTATTATTTTTGAACGATTCCCACAAATTTTTTTTCCAAAATGTCGATTTTTTTTTAAATTAATCACATAAATTCCGTTGCAGTCTCCATTTACTCGAATTTACGAAACGGTAAATTATAGTATATGCTATGGAGTATATGTTATGGAAGAGAGTGATTCAAACGATTTATCTTTATATGTATAGAATCATCAACTTATTGGGAACAGAATCACTCTAAACACTCTGAAATATGTTACGAGATGATTTGCGGTGCCCACCATTTGAATCGATCCGTCGAAAAGAAAGTGTTCTCCCAGAGCTGAAATGAAAACCATGAAGTTAAACATGTACTTCTAGGGCTTCTGAAACAAGTGAATCACAGAGAGGCATGGCAGAAAAGTAATGTCTTACGATATAGCAGCAGTCAAGTACGATAAAGACTATGATTATAGTGTATTTCATATACTCCAATGTTTCAATTGGGCAAACAGATAATATTTGTTTGCATTGGCATGCTTTAAAGTTCCACAATGAATCGACTGGAATGTGTTTCCGGACCGATGTGTCCGGGCAACTTTTACAAAACATTCGAAAATACAACTTGTTACAGGCTGGCTACTGCCAACCTGCAGATTTCACTTAAGCCCCTGCAGAGGCCTCCACGGTGATTTTTGCCGGCTACGTTCTCATCGGAGAAGTGCTAAGGTCGTGGGGTTTGAGGCATGCAGGGCTCCTGGCTTACACCGTGATGATACAGATAATTTGAAAAAAATAAAAAAAACGCAAATAATAATAATAACCGATGTTCCGCCGAAACTCGTCGGCCGGAACCTGAGGAACGAACCGAATAATCAAAATAGATTATAAAAATAATAATAATAACGGTAGAGGTGCCTTGGTGCGCGCATCCATCCGAATTCAAACGAGGTCAAGCCTTGGTTACGGAATTGGATGCGGGCACCAAGGGACCGCAAACACTAAACCGACACAGAGGGAGCCTCCGCTCCCATCATACCACACCGAAAGAAAAATTTAATAATTCATTTTATAAAAACAAAACAAAAAAAGAACGAAGCGAAACAACTTCCCCTCCACCCGCACAACGATGAGAGAGAACGAGAGAGAGAAAGAAACAATGCGTATCGAGCGCACACCCGCTGTGCGGCGCTCGATTACAAAATTTAAATTGGAATTTAAAATAAAATTTAAATATATATATATATATAAATATAAAAATCAAAAATTTAAGAAAATTAAAAAAAAAAAAAAAAATCGTACCTTAATACTACAAAACCTGTTGCGGCCTTGCTCGGCCGTCATGCCACAGGCGGACCACGCCCGGACCGTTGCGGCTTTGGTGCCGTTACCCCACCGTTGTAGTGCGACCTTTAGCAGTCGGCCGTTGCGGGGCCCTTCCCCGATACCACAAAATATCACCAGATGGGCAACCGGTTGGCTACCCGTTCAATTGTAGCCCTTCCGCCGTTACCCTTTAAAATGTTGGGCGTTGTACCACCGAATAAATTTGACTTTGACTGGTCGCCGTAAATAATTTTGTTGTGCGTTATTCCCGCCTCGATAGGCCGTCCAAATCTCGTCCACCGTCGCGGCCCTTCCGCCGGTATATATATAAAAAATTAAGAATGGCCTCCATGTTGTTGTTTTCCACCCGTTACACTTGCAATGGTCTTTTACCGATATACTTATGAATGACGCAGTTGGCCACCCGTACACACATTGACTTGTCACCGACTACCAAGAATTTAAGCGGCCACGGATCGCATACAATCAAATGTAATTGAAGAACCTCGATGAACCCGTCTATATCGTTGCAATATTTTTATATACCTAGGGTTTTCGATGGCATTGCCATATCACCCACATGTGAGAGCATTTTTAAATAATAAACATTCAATTACACAGTTATTTACAGTTGTTTTATTTAAACTTTTAAATTTATAAAAAAAATAAGCGCAACATACACTAATGGATATATACAATCATGAATGTGTAGTTGTAAAGTGTTTTCTCTAGTTTCGTTTCACATCACCCGAAACACTCTTATAAATTATTAATATAATTACACTTTTAAATGTTTTAACAATTATCAAAATGACTAATCGACTTTTGTTCACTTTCCAAAAAAAACTTTAATTGTTTTGTCCCAAATTATAAAACAGACTTTTGTTTATCAAAATCAAAACTCGAATGACAAAAAAATTCTTACGCCGCACAAACGACGCGCAAAACATTCCAGAAGAATTGTCTTTCTTCTCTGTTTCTCGTTTACATCAATTCGCATTGATGTAAACGAGAGGCATATAAGAAAAACATTCTTATGGAATGTTTTGCTTGACACACACTCGATACGCATTGTTCTCTCTTTCTCGTCATTCTTCTCACCCCTACGCCACCTTACAATGAGGTACAAAACAAACATCTACGAAAGTGGGGACAACAACCGAGGTGAATATAAAATACCAACATTGAGCAAACATAGAAAGTGGAGGCACAAACCCGAGGAAAATAAAATACAAACAGCGCTTGTTACGATCATGTAATCGTAACAAACTCATACTTTCAAGTCACAGTGAACGCAATCGTCTAGTAAATTTAGGACGCTATTGTCTAGCAAAAGAACGTTTGATAAATATGCAAACACTTCGACGATCCAACGATTAACAAAGATGTTGTTATCATGGTCGGTACGGATTTTAATCGACGTGATATTATTATCCAAAGAGTAATGAAAGCATAAAGCGTGCTACAGAAACAAACAGATCGTATAATGCTTTTCAATACCCGAACGACAACCCGGAACGACTTCCTGAGAGAAAAATGTTTAACTAAAGTAAAAAGAAAGACAATATTGTAAACAAATTTAGAATGGAGGATTGTAAGATGGAGATATATAATTTATGAATGGGTAAGAAGTGCCAAAAGTAATGAACCTATCCCAGAATATTTTATAAAATTCCTATGTCCGCCTATAAGGGGGCGTTTACAATGACGGCAAATACTTTCAAGAACATATCGATATATGGTCACTTCGCTGCAATAATGGGAAAGTAATGCTTTCGTTACTAAATTCAGCACCTTATGAATTCCTTTCATATATACTTTTTACGCTATTTGCCGTAGGCACTTGGCGAAACACACTTATACTTAATAAACACATTTTTATTAATCACTTGTTTTTGTTTCGCAGAATATTTTTCAAAAAGTTTAATATTAAGAGTAAGAGTGATTTTTTAAACTTTTTGAAAAATATTCTGCGAAACAAAAACAAGTGATTAATAAAAATGTGTTTATTAAGTACCTTTCATATATGATAGCGACGTTCGGAGATTTCACGCAAAATATCCGAGGTTCAAAATAATTTTAATTTCTCCCGTGCAACGCCGGAGTAATTCAGCTATAATGCAGGGTGGGCCATCTGTTAGTCCGTTTTTCATTTGTAAATAAAACACATATTTTGGGATGAAAAGTTAAATTTTTTTATTGATAAGGAAAGGTGGTTCTATGCGATTTATGTATGAAAAACGAAATCGTTCCCATGACTTTTCCAATAAAAGCGGATCAATGACATGACATTGTTGTAACGCGTTCTCCAATTATCGGGGTATGGGTAGATGAAGCTAATTATCCGTTTTGAAAATAGTGGTTGGGCGCCACTCTACCTGCACGTTTAGCCCATCTACACTCAGATGTGAGCAGGGAGACATGGGCAAGGGTACAAAACAAAATACCCCAACACAAAAGAAACTCAATCAATTGAACACCAAAGCAACTTGCAATTGAATTTGCTCAATGCATAACACACGGAGCATATTAGGGAAACAATACGCCAGAAAATATATGAATAAAAAGAATGACTCACCTGTCGACCTTCGCTACCGCTATGCCGCTCCCATCGATTCCTCATTGATTCGGCTACTCGGCATCATCGTGTGTTTCTTTATGGCATTGATAATGCGCACTACACCAACCAAATTCCTCTTGTGTCTTTTCACTAGCACTTCACCAACAATGCGACAATCCAAATCACACACGACTGCCAAATCGGCGAACAACCAAAAATAAACAAAGAGCACAACGGTTTTCTATATCTTTACGACACTTCTTAAAAACTGTTATATTCACACAAGAAGCACGTCGCTCGTTTTACCCAAAATATCCGAGCAACTTGTTTTTGACTCAACCTTTGGTTTACAATAAAAGCGGAATTTTCTAAAGTCACCTGACTTGGCGAATAAATTCTCAATCACACGATCCGCCCGATTTCCGTTTTTTTCGCCAAGTCGGGCGATCAAATTATGATTGTCATCTCGTCACCTCTTCTTTTCCGTCTTTTCTTCCACCATTAAAATTTCACATTTCCGTGTTGTGGCCCTGCTGCTCACTCATGCCCGAAAACTTCATCTTCCATTTCCGAAATACCTGCTCAACGCCATGTTACCCCCTTATGATGATCGTGGAAAGCTTTTTGTGATTTCAATTATTTTTCTCGCCTAGATGTATGCTGCACAACGTCTGCATTTTTGATATGGACGAGTTTTTGAGGTGGGAACAGAATTTTAAGATCGAGAGCGGATAGGAGAACGAGGAAGGGAGAGGTTAAAGGAGAATCCAGCGAGTGCTGGATCAAAATCGCGCTATCTGTTCGTTATCAATTCTCTACCAACCCCTACCAGGTAACCGTTACAATGTTTCAAATTACTTGGATTCTTAGTGGCCATGGAACTTCATAATTTCTTGAAATTATGCGATCAGCAACTTTTGTTGACAATAAATGGATTGTCGAAGGTCGTTGACATGCTATTTTTTCAATTTAGGTCACAAACAGCCAGTAAACATGTTGCGATCACGTTCCCCATTCACTGTAATGGGGAAATGTAATTTTCATGTTCGTCTTCAAAGAAAGACGGCCCAATGATGCCATCAGCATAAATCACACTAAACAGTGACTCTTGGAGGATGAACTTCTGCTTCGTGAATAACATGAGGTTTCTCCGCTTCAAAAATTTGACAATTTTGCTTATTGACGTAGCCATTAAGATGAAAATGAGCTTCCTCGCTTAAGATGATTTTTGATGAATTAAACCTTCATTTCGTTCAAGCATCCAATTAACAAAACTACGACGATTTAAATGGTCTGGTGGCTTAAATTTTTGAGCTAGTTGATTTTTGTATAGATGTAAAATGTTAATTTCTAGTGAACGATGCCTGGTTGATGTGCTTGGTTCATTCCGAATACTTTCACTAACAGCTGCCACTGCATGATGAGTACAAACTGGATGAACATGTTGATACGGTCTACGACCTTCCACTGAACCAGTTTCTTCAAAACGGTCGAATAGTTTTGCCAATTGCACGCTCAGTAGGACGTTCATATCGACCAAAACTCTCACGCAATTTACGAAATGTTGTTGTTTTTGAACGATTATTTTCATCATAAATTTGGACAATCAAAATGCGTTGTTGTGTTGTTAGCGACTCCATGATGATAAATGGCATCTTCTTGACTTCATTTCCAAATTTTTTTTTAGAACAAATAGCAATAAGTACTAAAATTTATCGATTCAAAAAAGGAGCAACAGATGGCCCACCTATGAAACTAGTTTGAGTGGAAGAAGTTTCTTGCGGAATGATACATGTAAAGTCATTTCGCTTTGTTCAAGGAATCTTACTGCCCCTTTCGTGTCAGTAAGTTGCGGGACACTATTTATACTTAAACTGATTAATGCTCAAACGCAAACCTTTAAAAATATGTCATTACAACGGGGTTTACGAAAATCAGCGTCAGTATAGTATTTGCAAACAGCACCCTTTTAATAAAACAAATATGAACTTGTGTGCAGTGTCAACGATGGTAATCCAGTAAAGAATACGACTTCATATAAAATAACACTCGTACGAGTAACGCTATGTCATTAATCTGAAAACATTTTTTTGTTCCCCTCCATGTAAACACGCTCATAAAAGTCAATAATTTTTAATATTACACAAAACACTTAGAGCATGTTCTTATGTAAATTTGATGTCTTCGTACGAAACTTAAAATGATTTTTTTTTTATTGAAAAACTAAAATATTTATGTACACCCATAAATTTATGTATCATGCTCTGTATACATAAAATCACATCAATTCAGTAGAAAATTAATCTTTTTGTGATGCTGTTGTTGGGTTGTATCTTATTTCCTAAATTTTATGGTGACAAGAATTTTAAGCAATTTGTGTTGACAAACACAGTTTTATTTATGTACATAAGCGTATATGAATACTAATTTACGCACGAGCTTTCATCATATAAAATTTATTATCCATTTTGGTGGGGGGCTTGATGTTTGCGCAATTGTTGCAGCGTGTTGCCTGATCACCCTGTACATCTAAATATAAATAAATAATTAATTGTTTAGCTAATCCGTATTTATATGTAGCCAATTGATCACCATTTAATCCATCATTTCGTATTTATCAAGATGATTATTAGACATTTTCTTACAATGGTATACATGAGCATCATTTTTCATCTTTATCGATAATAATTTTTCATTCGTTCGGTGTATAGGGCCAAGAACTAACCAAATCTTTTCCTTTCTCTCTGTCTGTATACCCTTACTCGTATGTATGTAATGTACAAGGCAACCAAACTAATAAATAATATTAGGACTAGAATACGAAAAGAAAATATCCAATTTCATATTTTATGATTATTATAAGGATACGTCAAAAAGCTGAAGACATATTTATTGTTCTATGTGCGTATCATATTCATATACATCCGCACAATTCAGGAAAAACATAGAAAAGTGAACACGATGGTGAAATAGAAGACAAATGGTTAACCAAATGAACGGAAAATTTATCAAAAATGTATATGTATGTGTGTGTTGTGAAACACGATTTTCCTTCCAAATAGCTATACGAATTTCCGTTTTTCCAATTTTCTTTTTTATGGCTACAAAGTTTCGAAGATTGATGGAACACAAAATTGTATGTATTAAAAAAATAAAGTTTTGAATAAGATATATTTTTATGCAAATTTAGTTTATTTTATTTTTTGTGAGCGTGTTTGAAATGTGTGTTTGTATATATGTGCGAAAACTTATTTTTCATTCAATTGCGAAAATTTGGGGGACAACATATTTCATTAGATTATAGTCGTATGGGGGGCGCATATCCTTACATACAAATATATGCGGCATATTTCTGCGAGAATGGCAACATATTTAGTATTGAACAGCTGGCTGGCAAATTATCAGGATCACCTGAATAATTTGTATTCTTTAAAGTCTAAGTATAGTTGCAAATTTATAGAACGACAAAAGGGGTGAACTTGCTTACTTCGTTAGTTGTTTTCATCGAATACTTTGAGTATTAAAATTAATTTCTGCTGACAGTTGCAGACATCCAGACATGTTATTTTATTTGATTTCCCATCCACTCAGTTTGGGGGTTTTATCTCCTTTGAGATTAATTTTATCATTATCGACGCATTTTTTATTTCTCCAAGCATCAAACCATGCTTATGCGTGAAGTTATTGTCATTGACCCGTTCCACACTGTGTTTTTTGAAGCACTGCTTCACGCAAATTTGTTTTGTATTGTTTTATTCTGCTCTCTCGAGAATATAATTTAAACTAAAATCTACATGTTAAAAATGGACTTTAATTTGTTTTATTTCATTTGTATTTGTGTTAGTACTGCTGCACCGAAATTTTTTTTGTTCAAATCACATTAAATTCGGTTTTATAGGTAAACGGGGAAAGAGACGAAGATGAGCCTGCTTCTTTGAAACACTGTGTTGTACCGCTCATTAGAGTTTAAGCTCGATGCCTTTTTACATGTCTCTCAAAGACCTTTAATAACTTTTTACCAAAACGGGAAATTAATAGACTGATTAAGGAAGTTCGCTAGATAACTTAAGAATAAGCCTAACAGAAATAATTTAGAAGAATTAAAAAATATTAAATTAATTTTAAAAGAAAATTATCAGCCTACTATTAAGTAAATTTAAACTTAATTTAAACTTAGATGTTTTGATGCCAGTATCTTCTTCTTTGCACTGTTATCTTATTAAAAATCAGTTGCGAAGGAAGCAGAATCTTTGGGAATTAGATTAGGCTGATTCTAAAATTTTTCGTTCAATTAAAGGACACGTTTTTAGACATCATATTAAAAGTACGTACCGTCTCAGTAACATGCAACATCACAGATGTCGTATGTCCTGTGAGACTGTACTCTTTTAACTTTATTTTAACAAAATACAGGTGTTTTATATAAAGAGTATCCATTTCAAATAAATGATCAATGTACCTACCACCTGCTTGTCACAGAACTATCAAATACCGGTACAAAATTTGTTCGGGCGCCTATTAAAATGCGACCCCAAACCATAACAGAACCTCCGTTAATGCACTTTTATGCAAATATTATACAACCAGCAACTCTTATTTGTACTTTTAGTAACCCTTACTCGACGTTCAGAGCTGTATAATCAAAACCGCAACTCGTTGCCAAACAAAACGCGCAACCTGCCTCGCAGATTGTTACATTCATTCACTTACAGTTTTTGGTTTTGTATCAAAAAAAAAAAAAAATTTATAACACTCTGTTGCAAGGTAAAATGTGCAACCTAAAATTTAAAAACGTAAGAAACCGATTAATGATCGGGGAAAAATGCGTTTAAACTTTAGCTAAATTTTGAGGGATGTACACTGAGAAAATTTTTGATTTGTAAAATTGAAAACAATTATGTTTGAATTTAAAAATCATTTGTTTGTTATTAAATGAAATTTTTAAAAAATAATAAAAAAGGTTTTCGGATTTTAATAAAATGTTTGTTGATTTTAATAAAACTTTTTGTAAAATTATTTTAAAAAAATCCTTTTAAATTTAAAGAAAATATTTATTTGATAAGAATAACACATTTTAAAAAGAGATTCTTTGCATTTAAAAACAATTTGTTTGATAATAATGGGTGTTTCACGTTTTGTAAAAAAAAAAATATTAAATCCCGTTTTTATTTTTTTTATAGTAATACAAAAAGAATTCGTTGCGTAAAGTTAATCAGAGTGTTCTCGTGCCCGTGATATTGTAAATTCTATAAAATTTAATTTTTTGGCCATTTCAAATTTAATAGTCAATTTAATTACTTGAATAGTGTAGTATTTCAATTAAATAAAAAATTGTGTAAAATTAAAAAAATGCACGTGTATTGAATTAAAATAAATCAGTATTTTTGTTTATAGGAAATGTCATGACATAAGCCGTGTGTCGTTAACATCGTTTCGCTTGAGGAGCGTTTCGAAATATTGGAAAATTTTCAGTCAGTGTTGTGTAACCGAAAGCGTGTGAATTTTGAAAAGAAATATGGGTCGTGAAAGAGCACCAAGCGGAATCACTGTAGTGAAATTGGTGAAGAAAGTTCGTAAAAAAAGTCTTGCCATAGGTAAACAGAGGTGGTTCCCGAGTTCGGGCAGTGCACGCACCCAGCGCGAATATTGCGGCTATGGTTCATAGTATAAGACAGAATCCATCGAGATGAACTCAACGCCGATCGCAGCAATTGGCCATTAGCCGCACCAGGCAAAACCCATCAAACACCATTTGATGTTGTTACGTTACCTTTGACCCCGCGGTCATAAACTTAAAAGTGTTTGTGATTTCATTACCCACCTTACTTCGGGGAATATCTAAAAATTTTCTTGGACTGTTTTGATGTATCAGATTCAGCTGTCGGTCAAGTTGATTGCTGATTGGAATGAGCAAATTTATCTTTCCTTGATATATTGTGTCTTTATTGTTGATAAAAATTGTTGTTGAACTATAGATGTTTATTTTTTAGTAAAGTTAATATAGGTACCTTTAATTTTCTTTTACACTTTGTATTTTAGACTCGTATTTGTTTGTCCATTCTTCATCTATAAGACGCCAAAGAGATCGTTAGCTAATGTGCCAAGGAAACAGACAAGTGCACGTTTTCGTCTTGAACCGGATAATTTTTTACTTGTTTTCAAGATGTTGTCTGCATCATTGATGTGCTGCAATTGGTCCAGCAGATATTCTACCGTATATGTTGAGAGAGTTGAGAGAGGTGAACATCAATCGCAATTTCATATCTGGGGTGTTTTCGAATGAAAGTATTTCAACAAGGCTGGTTGATTATTGCTTTATTATTGACATTTTGGGACTGGTGCTATAAGCAATTGATTCTATTTTAGATTGCCGTTTATGAGCAAAATGCATATTTTTTGGATTGGTCTTTTAAGGTTGTTATTTCTCTTGCAACAAACCGTAACCAGACGGGGCTCTCCTTTTTTACCCGGATGTAGATCCTCAATTTTGCCTAGAGCCCATTGAGATTTCGGTAGATATGGTTCTTTTGTTATAATTATAACTATATGTTCCCAATTTCTATATTTGAGCTTTTTTCCTGCCATTTGAATCTGCGTTGTGATGATGTTAAATATTCGCAAGACCGTATTCCCAGAAACCTTGTACCTGGTTCTGAATCTAAGTCTAACGGTTGCTTAAGGTACAGAGTTGTTGACCAACATCTTGGTCAGCGATTAGTGATTCCTCGATTATAAAATGTCCGCGGGTTAAGATTACTGTATCTTCAATGTCTGAAGATGTGGTCTACAAATAAGATATGCTTCTATTTGGCTTAACATTTACAGCTTTATCGAAAATTCTATTTAGGTGGTATTTAGATGATTTTACGGTTGCCTCCCACAATCCACCGAAGTGCGGTTTGCCGGGGTACAGTACAGCACAATCTGATTATTAAACCAATTTTCATATGAATATACAAAAATCCTTTAAGTTACATTTGATTTATTATGTGCTAGGTAAACTGAATTGATTTAATAACGCAAACTTTTTTCCTTTTCAGGTAAGATTTAAGTATTATTTATACGCAATACACAATGAAGATCCACACAACTCAGTTGGATCATAACAGATATGTATATATATGAATATAGGTAAGCGTTACATATGTCTGTTAGTTTAGTGAATATGAAAAAATCGTGGTCCACGATTGGATCTATCGGTGGATCTATCTATTTTACCCAAAATCTTACAAAAAGAAGACACTACTCTAATGTGGAAGTGAGGGTTTAATAAAATATCAGAAAATTTATTTTAACCTTCTTTGTCGAGGCTGAAGTAACAAAAGGGTATGAACTAGCAAATAAATTCACAGCCTAACACAACAAAGATTCATAGCAAAGATCTTGTCTAATCAAAAAATAGAGATGAATATTTTGCGGACAACACTTGACTTACTTTTACGACAAATGTACATAGAACTCGAATACAGCACATTTAATTTCTAAAGCGAATTGAACCTACCGGTTTTGCTATAAAAATTGTCTATTATGCAAAAATCAATATGCCTGCTTAAGTTTAAAAAACCCAGTTATCCTTTGTAAAAATTTAGTCTTTATTGCAAAAATTGGAAAAACTCCTATGGAAGTTACCACTTCTGGTACACAGATGTCCACCACATTTTGCATGAAAATGATCTGAACAAATTATCTATAAATGCTATATACTTTTCAAAATATCTTTGCAAAAATCGAAAAAGATTTTATGGAAGCTGTCATTTCGACCAAAAATCACTTGGATCTCTCAATTTATGAAAATAGCTTAATTATGAAGTTTCATCCCGATTAATCAATCCATCTAGACTGCCACTGTATGGCCAAATTTATATTGAAAAACAATTTGTCAAAAATCATCATCCGAAATCGGATATGAATCTGTTGTGGTAATGGGGTTTAGCTTTTTGAGGTCAATAACCATCATACGCTTTTTGGTTTGTGAGGCATTCAACTTTTTGTCGACAACGCATATTGGTTATGAGCTGGCTTATTTGTTTCTCGACTTCTTGCCTCATATTGTAAGGGGATATGGGAAAGACTTTGTGTATGTTAGTTCAGCGGTAGTCGTCTTAATTTCAGTTTTTATTCCTACGTCGATTATTTCTGTATTGTTTACGGTGACAAATGCCGTTTTGAATTTTGAAATCATAGCTTGAAGTTGCTCTTTTAGTTTCCTGCGAAAGATGGCTGCCTCGGATTTCCATGTTGTTCACTTGAAATAATGATTTGTCGGGCAATGGGACTTTTATATTTGGGGTTATTATTAACATATTGCGTTTTCTATCAATTATTGCTCCGGGGTTTTGAAGGTATCCTCCTATTATACCGTCGAATGATTTTAGCCCTGGTAATACGAAGAATTTAATAATTTTGTTAGTTATCCGGCTTCATATAACTTGGTCGTGGTACGGTTTAAAGTTGTTTTGATTTTGAATCTTTTTGAACCCAAATTTGAAAATGGTGGAAAATTTCACTTTCATTAATTCGTATCTAATCTTGTTTTTTTACATATCAAATTGATCAGTAGTACTACTCATCATCATTCCAGTAGTATTAATTGACAGTAATAGAACATTAAAGCTAATGGATAGTTGACACTTGTAACGTTTGACTTGTTTCGTTCAGCTCAGCTATATGTCGAACGCGATGTATCGGATAGCCGTCAGTCTGAGGATGGGTTTTTACGACATGACATATGCTGAACAGTCATCGTTAGCAACAATTCATAACTCGCGTTCATATAAACATACTCCCTATTATTAATAAGAAACAACAACCGTTAAACGATGGTACGCAGAAGCATGCCGGTAGCGGCACCTGACTATTCCGTTCCCTATGACATATTAAATTATTATTCTTCCCGGGTCATTTTATGAATTATAATTATAAACGACAGAAAATAAATGTAATCGGCATGATGAACGAAATTTCGAAGAAAAAAATCCTCGCGAAGTTGAAACGATACTTCACAGATGGTAATACAAAGATTAAATATTTAAATATAGGTATGTATATAGAATCACTTAATTAAAAGGGTTAGTAGAAATAATTAAAGAATATAAATTAAGTGGTTAGTTAAATATAGTTAAGTAAAAATGTAATAAAAATGACTACGTCACCATACAGTTGATCGATCCCGCGACCTGGATTGTTCTCACTGATATACTTCGAATTGTTGCGGAGGTTGTTTGTTGCCATACTCCGTTGAACCAGAATTAAACACCGATTCCGCTTGCCGTATGAATCCGGAACCTTACGCGTATCACCTCCTTGTAACGTTTAACTTCTTCATACAACGTTATATTGGTATACTGTATACAATTTAGCTGCACATGTGCAGTATATTGATATATGCACCGAGATTTTTAAGTAGCAATTCTTTTTCAGCAAACTCATCAACTTTACCGAAAGACTAGTACGGGGGCGAAGTCCGAGATTCATACCTCCTCGCCGGTGCTCCCTGGGTAACGCTAAATGAATCAGGCGGTGTAGTGGAGACGAGCAGACTAAATCCTGTTTATAGTCATGGACACTACATGTCAGGGCGGGTTATTGGCGCCCTAAAACCAATACCAAACCAGCGTCTGTTCTCCATGTTAGGAGCGGCTGAAGCGGGCGTCTGTCTTGTATCAAGCGGCTCGCTATATAAATGTGTTCATGGTAGGACTGGATGCCTTAAGATTCTCACCAGTACGTGACCCACACACGTAACAAGCGGGTTGAGCGGCAGGCCAACAACCTTCCCTCATAAAAACCATTTAAGTTATGAACCCTAAACAAAGGCCTCGGATTACCATATCGGATTCATTACAAACTCGACCTCGGAAATTGTACACGGACAACGCTTTAAAAATGGGAACATGGAACGTGCTTAGCCTCTTAAGACCTGGAGATCTCCAGAACCTTTCGAACCAAGCAAAGAGTTACACACTAGACGTACTTGCACTACAAGAGCTTAGATGGTCGGGGAGTTGGATCCATGACACCACCAATGGTTACACTCTCCATTACAGCGGCCATCAGAACGGAGGAGAATTTGGAGTTGGCTTCCTCATCCATCGGCGCGTGAAGCACCATATCATCGATTTCCGCCCGATCAACATGCGGATGTGCACGGTCAGACTTCGCACTAAGAAATTTAACATCACGATCGTTAATGTGCATGCACCCACCGAAGATAAATCGGATGACATCAAAGATTTATTCTTTGTCGAGCTGGAGGAAGTCATCAATAACATACCGCACCACGACATTAAAATAATCGTGGGCGACTTTAATGCAAAAATCGGTAGGAGTGCAGAAAATACATCGCACATCGGTCCTAACAGTCTGCATCTAACTAGTAACAACAACGGCCAACGCGTCACCGACCTGGCATTAATGTACAACTTAGTTGTATCAAGTACGTTTTTCCCACATAAGAGAATCCACAAAGTAACGTGGAGATCGAATGATGGGAGAACGGAAAACCAAATTGATCACGTCATGGTGTCTAAGAGACACTCGACCAGTATATCTGACGTTAGATCCTACAGGGGTGCAGATATGGACAGCGATCATATGCTTGTCATATTTAAATATAAGTGCAAACTGTCATCAACGTTCAACAGACAAGCACAAAAAACCGTTCGATGGAATGTGGATGCTCTAAAAGACCAAGCGTCACTGCAGAGTTACCAATCAGCTGTCACTAACTATCTAGAGCGGCCTAGCAACAACGAAGAAGCTCCTTCTAACATCCAGGAGCAGTGGCACACAATACAGTCAGCCATTACCACCGCGGCGCAAAACACTATCGGAAGAAGACCTCCGAGACCCCGCAGTGATTGGTTCGATGATCAATGTCGCCTGATCGTCGCAAATAAACAAAAGCTTCGTGAAAAATGGTTGGCTCGCAACACTAGAAGCACACATGCAGAATATCTCCGCGCCAGGAAAGCCACGACTAAATACCTTCGTCAAAAGAAACGCGATCATATGAGATTATGCATCGAAAACTTCAGCTTCCAAGCGGAAGTAGGAAATTCAAGGGACTGTTTTGCTAATGCCAGGAATCTCACTAAAGACTTCCACCCAAGAAGTACAGCCATCAAAGACGGGAATGGAGAGTTGAGAACAAACGTGGCTGATGTTCTCTCAGTATGGCAAACCTACTTTCAAAATCTACTAAATCGGAATGACGACGTGACCCCCATTAGAGCAATAGCTCCTCCAGGTGATGAGGTCTTCGTCGAATATCCCACAGTGGAGGAAGTAGACGCAGCTATTAGTCGATTGAAAAACAGAAAGGCACCCGGTCTCGATGGAATCCCCGCAGAATTAATAAAACTCGGAGGCGCTACTCTTGCAACAAGTCTACACGATCTCATCGTCTGTATTTGGGACCAAGAAGAGCTGCCGGAGAATTGGAAGACCGCGCTCATATGTCCGTTGCATAAAAAAGGCGACCGTCTTAAATGTGAAAACTATCGTGGTATAGCTCTATTGAACACTGCTTACAAAGTGTTGGCTAATGTTGTACTTGCCAGACTCATCCCTTTCGCCGAAAACATCATTGGCGATTATCAGTGTGGTTTCCGTCCCAACCGATCGACCACTGATCAGAGTTTCACCATGAGGATGATCCTGGAAAAATGTTGGGAGTACAACATAACCATTCATCAATTATATATAGACTTCCGTCAGGCATATGACAGTATAAACCGCGATAACCTTTGGGCCGCGCTCATATGCCTAGGAATTCCAGAGAAACTCGTTTCTCTGTGCAAATTAACAACGTCTGGGTCTGTATGTAGAATTGTAATCGAAGGAACTGTGTCAGATTCCTTTGAAATAACATCTGGTGTTCGACAGGGAGATGCACTCGCGCCTGTGCTGTTCAATTTGGCGCTTGAGTACGTAGTGAGGAAAAGCAACATCGAAACTTCGCGCTGTATATTTAATAAATCAGGCCAAATTCTTGGATATGCAGATGATATCGTGCTTCTTGGCCGAAGACCTAGCGATATCAAAGACAGTTTCGTGCCGCTCGATCGCTGCGCAAGAAGACTTGGTTTGAAGGTGAACAGTAGCAAAACCAAATTTGTATCAACACCCAGGAACATCTCCATGGCAAATCTCGGAATTGGCGACCACAATTTTGATCGCGTTGAAAATTTCAAATACCTCGGGTCAGTTATAACATCATCAAATGACATGCAGGCAGAAATAAAAGCCCGAATAGCTGCCGCACATCGAGTTTTCTACGCCCAATCAAAATTATTGCGATCTAGACATTTATCGCAGTCGTGCAAGCTCGCACTTTACAAAGCACTAATAAGACCTGTGCTGGCTTTCGGAAGCGAGAGCTGGACCATGACCACTAATGATTGTAGATTGTTATCAACTTTCGAAAGGAAGGTCATTCGCTCCATCTTTGGTCCAATTAAAGTCACGAACAATGAATATCGGATTCGCATGAACCACGAGATAAAGCAAATACTTGGAGATTGCGATATTATCGGATTCATCAAATCCAATCGAGTGAGATGGCTTGGCCACGTTGCAAGGTCCCCACAACAACGGATGACCAATAAAGTGTTCCATCAACAACCAGCCGGTGTGCGTCGTAGAGGAAGACCCCGACTGCGCTGGCGTGACGACGTCGAACAAGATCTACAGGCACTAGGATGTCGAAACTGGAGGTCGAGAGCGATGGACCGAGACGGCTGAAGGACCATAGTGCGGGCGGCAAAATCCCTTCATGGGATGTGAAGCTAGAGAGAGAGAGAGTACGTAACACAAATTTTAGTTCCCGGTTTTACATGAATGGAACAAACGTTGAGATTTTTCACCACTTATTGTAGGAGACAGAATATAGCTTCGATATATCGGGTTTTGATTAGACTTGCCGATTTAATTAAACAACACTGCACTGGTTCATTTTATATAGATATTTATTACACAAAATTTTTGTTAATATATTTGTTTTTGTTGCTTTATTATTGGTCTGCACAATTAAACATTTGTATCACTTTGGACGGCAGTCCAAACGAGTGACGAAAGCACCTACTGTGCTGGAAGTCGAACGAAGTATATTATACAGCAAGTTTCGAACTTTTTCACTTTGAGGCCGCCAGGATCATTTTATATACCATTGGAAAGGTCTTGAAAAATAAACCTAAATAATGTATAAAAGCATGAATTTCTACCAACATTGAGTGGAGATATGACCTTCCAAAAATTGCCCCAAAAAATCAGTTTTTCGCGTATAACTGCCCCAAAAAATGCCATAATTATTTTCTAACTGGCAAATTATGATTGTAGACGTCAATACTAATTCAACGACACCTCAAACGTCCAAAACGAATGATTTTGGCCAAAGTTATGACAATTTTAAATTTTTCTATGACGTCACCAAATAATCTTGCTTTGGTATATATGTTTGTTTGTCCGTACCTCTTTTATTTGATCTCATATTTTCAGGGGTTGTAGTACTTAAAAAACTAAGCAACTTTTGTTCTACAACTTTTTGATTTGGCCGCCATGTTGGCCGCGGCCGGCCTCTGAACGGCCATTTTTGGCCATTTTGCCACGTCCACAGTGCTGAATCTATTCGACATACCCTGGACATATGCATATCGTTGGAAAGGTATTGACGCCAGCTATCAAATAGCACAAAAAAGAATTCAAAAAATTAGGTTGGAGGGTCATTTTGGCCAAAAAACTGAAAAATGCGAAATCGGCCGGGCACATTAGGCCGAATTGCTAAAAAATGAGCCCAAGACTTTCGATTCATATTTTCAGGATTATTAGCCACAAATCTCACCTTCAATATGACATCAACCGTTTGTCCCAGAAAACTCGTATATTTTAGATATTGACCTCCATAACTTAAAAGCCACCCTAATTTTTTTGCAAAATTTCATTTTTTGGCTCAAATGCACCCTAATATCGGTCCGTTGCGGTTCATAATGATAGTGAATCAACGTATTACAATGAAACAAATCGTCGCCTCAGTATTATCTTGTCGTAAGTCCAAATATGTCATTTTTGGGAAATTGAGTTTTAAGTTTGAAAGCTTATTTAGATAGTATAACATCGAGAAGTGTTTAATTTAATAGAATAATTCCAAACCTATCATACCATATATTGATTACCACTTCCTACACTTTAGATAAATCCTCTAGTTTTTCCGGAAAATCACGAACAGTTTTCCAATTTGTCGTATAATTTTCGAAGTTGTACCAAACAATGGACTTACGATAAAAAATTTGCTCATACGACAAACACCTTCTGACTAACAAATACATAAATCACATTAAAATTTATGGACTTACGATAAAATTTGTAAAAATCTTAGGAGACGTAAGATTATTTTATAAAAATGAACGTTTGACTGTTAATGGTACAAATTAGAAAGCAACTAAAACATTCGTAAACATCGTCTGAATGTATCTTTTATTTTCAATAACAAATATTCAGTAGTTTCAAAATAAAATAGCATATTAAAAAAAATCAAAATAAACAATATGAAATAAAAAATAACCGCGATTTGCACCATTCAATAATAACCAGGATACTGAATTAAAATTGCGATTAACCTTTATATATATTCCGCTCACGTGGTGGAGTACTGTGATCTTATTGGTTTATTTTATGACAGAAAAAATTGGACGTATATCAAAATATTTGTTTATGCTGGACATACGACATTTGTATTATAAATGTGTGTTAGCGACTTTGTCGTATCTCCAGAATTTGTGACATACGATACAAATATAAAGTTTATGATGTTGTGTGGATTTACGATAAATAAATTCTCTGTAACTCAGAAACCATATAACCTAGGATAAAATGGATTGTAGATTTAGAAAGAGGAAGAAAACTAAAAATACTAGTATAAAAAACTGAAAAACGACATTTTGGTACTTACGACAAGATAATACTGAGCCGACGAAATATAAATACATCACATTATTATCATTGCTAAGAGAATTTTTACCAGTGACTCTTTTTTCATAACAAAAAAAAATGAAAAAACTGGCAAATTGATGTGATCGAAAAAATCACCAAAAACATTGAACATTTGAGTCTCCTTGCATAAAATCGATATTTTTTTATTATGATGATTTCTTTGAAAAATAGTCCCCTCCCATCGCATGAAGATGGAATATCAGCGAGAGGCTAGCTACCATTAACTTTTATTTCCAACTAACACACTAAAATATGTATATTTTATTGTATTGTTTAAGGAATCAAAAATGAATGGTAGCCGCATGCAGTTAGTGACAAAACAGCAAGAAACATGCAAAAAAAATTGTTGAATTACTCAATCGAATTTCTACCAAAAACACATGCATCTGGTCTAAATTTTTACTACTCTGTAACATACACTAAAAACTAAACTACAAATGTTCAGCCGATAGCCTACGAGAACCGGGTGTGTAATAAGATCACACCCGGCATGACCAGTTTGTGGCATGTGGTAAAGGATTCTGAAATAAAATCTACTAAAAGACTACAAAATGAAGATTGAAAAAATGCATGCAAAATAAAGAAATAGAATCGTCTTCCACACACTAGAAACAGTACACCACCAGAACGTAGGTTATCGTGCTAAACATAATAAAAAAACTACCTACCTGAACCTAATGATGAGACCTGACCCTAATTTTCAACATAAAAAAGATAATACAAGTCTTTACTATTTCGAGGCCAAGAGCATATACGTACTTTCCAAACATAAAACGTATTGAACCATTCTTCAATACAAACAATTTTGTTTTATTGTTTTTCATTTTTTTATTGAAACAGTTTCGTTCTATTGTTTTACGTTCTATTGTGCCTCATACACAGACGCAGGCCACTGGAGTGACGAATATCGAGAGAAGAAGAACGAATCATTCACACTCCGTAACACACAGCCGGCAGCTGTGTGAGAGTATGTGTAATTCGTTTTTCGCGAAACGAACAACAATTAAGCTCTGAACAAAGTCTGAAACGCAGATGCCAATATTCAACAAACTACAGAAGATTGTATTGGTTACACTAACAATCCCATGTTAATTTTTTTCTTTCGTACCACTACTTATTAAACTAGTGCCCACATACGATGTACACATATATTCTAATACAACTATCTATAGTGTAGTTTTTTCTGTATTTGTTGCATTAGCATGGCTTTGTTGTTCGTTTTGGTCATTTCAATACCGCGCATCTGTGTATGAGGCACAATAACACGGAGCGGCCACTTGTGTGCTATCGTGTGTGTGTGAACTAAAAGTCGAACTGACAACAATAAAACGAATCGCAATTCAATTCATTTTCAATTTGCCTTGCCAAAATCATTGATATCAAATAAAAAACCTCTTAACGAGGTAAATGTTCGAGTGACGAGAGCCGAATTCAATTCACAAAATTTCTGATATCAAATTTGTGCCGAAAAAAACAATTGTATTCGATTTGTCAACGATTTTTCGGAATGTTAGTGCATTCGGCGCGTTTGTTTACATTTTTCTTTCTAGCTGTCAAAAACAACAACATGTCAACGGTTTTTTGAATGTTAAACAACAACGCGCTGAATGCACTAACATTCCGAAAAATCGTTGACAAATCGAATACAATTGTTTTTTTCGGCACAAATTTGATATCAGAAATTTTGTGAATTGAATTCGGCTCTCGTCACTCGAACATTTACCTCGTTAAGAGGTTTTTTATTTGATACATTATTCACTTATATTCTAACAAACAGTTTCTTTTGTGCAACTTCAAAATTTTTATTTTTATTTATAAGTTTAAGGTACAGAATAGCATTTTACATTTAATGTTAGAATACACACAAACTGACCAAAAAAATTTTTTATTAGGCCATAATTTATTATATTAAGATCACACAAATCTGTACAGATACACAGTTTATATACTCAGTACCGTTTTTTTTTTCTTAGGTACACCTTATCACAGAATTTATGAAATTATACAATTATACATGCACTTATCCTTAATATAGATATTATTAATTTTCTTATATAGTTTTCTTTCAACTTTTTAATTTCACCCAGAAATATTTTTTTTGTGTCTTTTTTTTCGAGACTAAACAAAACCCAACTGACCTCTGGCTCACATTTTATTTCTCTTTATATAGCCTTTTATCCCGCCTAAATTTTGCAAAATCAAGTTTGCTCACCGACACTACCATAATCAAATCCATATGATCAACTGTCAACATAAATAATACTTTATCGTTTCCACTACAACAATCGATCATTGACGAGGGTAAGCACCAAAAGTAATTTCTATAATGCGTTGCGCTGCGGTATTTATGAATTTTATTTTAGATAAATATTTAGCAAACTAGGTAGGTGTGAGCTGTATATTTCATATAACCAGCATAATAACGTTTAGGTAGGTATAAAGTCGGGAGGTCCATAGTAAAATTGGCATAAGAGATCCTTAGTCATTACACACTTCCCCGACGTCCCCGACGAAGCTATCGATGCAAGATACCTATAAAATATCTACCTATCGATGCAAATTATTAAACCAAATTTTAAAATTAAAACAATAAATGAAATATAATTTTTATTATAGAAAATGGCGAGTTTGGAAAATAATATGGTAGGTGGCGACACAGGCCAGTTAGGATTCAAATCTTAGTTACAAAAATTTTCGCATTATCATCGACCGTCGTTGTGTTTTACATAATCCAAAAATATTTCAAATAGGTAAAGAAAACACAACTCTCCATAAATATTATTTTGGCACAAATAAACACTAAAGTACGAAAACACGACACTCAATCTCTCACACCGCTGTAAAATGCGTATTGCCTCTTTTTCCAATCGATTTTCGTTTTGATTTGTGAAAATGAAATGAAATTGTCTGAATTATGTTTAATAAAATTAATTTTATTTTTCAAAAATATATTACCAAATATGCGACAGCTAGCAATGTAATTTAATCCTTTAGGCAACTGAGACGATGATTTTGGGCAAGATCACGTTTCAAGTATCGAATGAACAAGATTATTTAGGGTTACATAATATGTCAAATATAATCGTAAATCTGGATTATTATGACAAAAGTGCATTAGCAGCATGATGGGGGTCAGTGACATATTTGTTCAAAAATGCATTAAAATACATTAACTTTAATCGATGTTGATTAATTAAATATTCACCAGATAACGACCAACAAAAAAATTGGTTAATTAAATTAAATTAAAAATTATTGTAACATTGTCTGTTTGCTGCAAATATACATACCCTGGTAACATATTGCCATTTGTGATATCATCACAAAATAACCCAATCATAAAATGGGTTTGCTGGGCGAACATTGTTATTATTACTACTATTACTATTATCATAAATATGCATTGCTATTTATAAACTAATTTATGCATTTTACGTAAATTTAATTTTTAATTTAAAATAAATATATTCATGTAAAAAAACCAAAATGATATTTATAATTATTTTTATTATTATTTTAAATAATCAATAATTGATAAAAACCAAACTAAAATATTATAAAATAAATTATTATTTATTATGTATTTATTTTTAGCTTCATTGTTATTATTATTAATATTTTTGAAAAAATTATTTCAAATCAATATTCATTTGGGGTTTTCTGTTAAATTAACATTTTCTATATAATATGAACCCATATCCGCAAAATTTACTCGTTATACTTGTGTCTGTGCGTGTGTGTGTGTGAGTGGTGTCACATATACATAATTAATTAAGAAAATTAAACCGCAAGCAATATAAATTAAATAGATTAGATAAGGAACTTAATTTACAGATTTATTAAATTGCTGTGATTTTTTTTAATACAAACTAATTTTCAAGCACAAAAAAAATTGTTTATGATTTTAGTTTTGAAAGCTATAAAATTTTCAGCGAAGAAGCTTTTTTTCGAAAGTCACGTTCTGCTGGAATACAGCATTTTTTGAAAAATAAAAGATACTATTAATATAACTATATACGAGTACATGATACTGCTGTACTGTCGAGATTGGGAAATAATTTTCTTTTCTTACAGATTTTAATCTGTTCCAAACTAAAAAAAAAAATCTCAAATCTTTCAAGAATGAACAAAATGAAGCAATAAAATTTAAGCAATAAAATAAAATGAAAATTTCGTTTAAATCTTAATCAAGTTTTTCCATTTTTAATTTGCGAATGAATCAGTTTCTATATAATGTTTCGTTAGCGTGATGTGGTAATAAAATTTGATGTATTCCGTGTTTCATGTAAATTGTAACAATTTGATTACATTGTTTTGTGATTACATATGGATTCGATATTAGAAAGGACATTTTGATTCGGAATTGCTTCAGCCAATTGTTAGAAATAAAAGCAGGAAAATTTTAAGCAGGCTATATGCTTCTGGCCATTTAATACTTCTCTCCGGCCATACTTGTAACGTATGGTATTAATTATTGTTAATTACGTTAAGGCAGCTATTAAACAAAAAGCTAACTTTCAAATATTTATATTTTCAAAATTATTAAAACCGGATCCGTCTCCATTTTTCCTGAAATCGTTCCAGACAAACAAAACATTAAGAAAATTTCACACAAATGATGTGCTGTACCAGAGATAGATCAACTGACCGCCTCCGAGTTTCGACAAACGGCCATACAAAAGGCTTTACTTCTTTGAAAATTGTCGCAAGGTTTTTGAAATATTGGCGAATCCTTTGGTACAGGTCGTTTATAACAGGTGCATAATCCAATGAAGCGTAGCTAATGAAAATTTTTGAGTCTGGGTTACTTCATCTACTAGTTCAAATTTTTGATTAGTCTAAGTGAATTCCATTGGCGGTATGGAAAAACTAAACTAAGTTTTGCAAAAGTATTTAAGTGCTGTTACATATAATTACGTGTGATTTGACTAAATATATTTTTTGTCTGGTTAATCGGGTGTCTTAAAACGTCAAAATTTGGATTTTAAGACTAATTTTTGAGTAATCCATAGTCAAGATTTTTAATAATATTTGGATGATTGTGTGTTTATATAATCTTGAATATTACTGCATGTAATGTGCAACTCGGTAATCCTTGCACAACAGTTCGACTATAGAAGACCAGTTAAAGGGACGAAGATATTATCATATAGAAACGCTATATGATAAAATCAAAAACATTGAAAACAGATTAGATAAAACGGTTCTACGATGGAGGCATTAAAAGGTGAAATAAGATTCCTGAAGCAGCAACAATTAGACCGGTCAATTTGGGTATCCCCAACAACATCTCCGATGTCGATGAGATGTTAAAAAAGAATTCTTATCTATAATGTTGAAAGGAGTGAACGTAAATGCTGTACCTATAAGCACAAAATAAGAGATTACGCTACTCGTCACAGGTGACAGCATTATCACAAAAGAGATTTTCTATTATTATTTTATACCCGGGGAAATTTTTTATTCATTTTGTACCTCTGTTTTACAAAATAAATCATTTCAACAAAATAAAATGTTAAAAGTCTTCCTTAAATTGAAATTTTGAAATTATTCAATCTTCCATCTATCGTCTAATGAATTATGATTAAATTTGCTTAGTAGTATCGGTTAGGAATACTAAAGTGGGTTTTGGAATAATCTAGGATCTGTTCGTGCCGGACTAAACTTGGCCATTTCATAACCAATCCTTATGGACTTTAATTTCTAGATTTATTGTGAATTGATGTTATAGTGTCTACCCATTCTACAAGATTAAACGGATTTTAACTATGCTGGAGAGACCTCGGCTAATTCTTCAAGTCCATATTGTAATTCTAATATTATAATTCTACATTTGTTCTTCCGTTCTTCCGAAATGACTCAGTGATGGGCGCTTCTCGTCCTCTTCTTTACAAGAAAAGACAAAAATTGTTGTGCAGAGAGAATCTCTCTTAAATTTCATATTAGAATCGAAAGTTTCCAATCCTAAATTCAAATGCCCCACTGCACAACTATTTTTATATTTCCTTGTAAAGAAATAGACGAGAAGCGCCCATCATTAACTCTATATTTTTTGTATTTTTTCAGATGACACACCAATGCTGTTTGTGTTATAAGAAAATACTGCGCTATTTTGGTGTGTCATGAACAAGTGATAGACGCGCACGAGTTATAAACATTATAAAAAAACAAACAACATCACAAACATAACTATAAATTATTCTCAGAAAGTCAATTATTCATTGGTTTTTTCCATTTTATAAAATATGTGGGGAGGGGGATGAAATTTTTGGGCTATATGTTTTGATATGCAAAAAATCTTAAAAAAAAAAAAAATAAATTTCGTCAAGAAACAAAAAAAAAAATCCTAGAAATTTGAACCTACCGGGTCCAATTATAAATCTGAACCATCCAGAAACCCATTCAAATGTACACAGAAGTATATGCTTTGCCACTGAAAAAAAAGCGCGGAGATATTTACACATTTTGCTGCGTAAACCCAAATTTGCAATTATTACCAATAATCATTTAATAAAGTACGAGCCTTGTAAAATTTGCAGTGCAATATTTACAGTGCATTTTCAAATATTAAAATTATTGCTGAGCAGCGTCTGATGACAAATTAGATTAATCATATTGCAATGCTGCTAGGTAAATTGGAGCTGCGCAATTTGAATATATCATTTTCAATGCAAAGATAATAAAAATTAAAAAAAAATATTTTTTTCGTTGAGAATAAATTACAAAGCGTTTTTTTAAATGTTCAAATACTTTTCAAAATTTACTTTGCACTTTGTAAAATAATTTTTGCGGAGAGAGTATAACCAATCAAATCATTTATTCTATCCGACTTTGCATTTTGTTCTTCAAATTTTATTTAAAATTTCAAACAAAGATTAGTCTTAAAGTGAATGTAAAGCAGTACACAAATTGCCACAAAAATCCCAGTTTGTCTAGTTTCCGGATTTGTTGGGAAAAATGGTAATTATTTCAAAATAAAATAAAATATAAATTATAATTATTTTTATCCTTCATTTGCAGTTTTTTTGCAACCTTTCTTCGCGTCGCAACAAATGGCCGCTAACCTTGAGGATTAAACCATAAAAGTGCTGAAGCGTTGTATGGTAAACACAAATTAAATTTACAAAACTTTATGTGCATTTAGTTATATTTGTTGCTTTCTTGTTTTAATTTCAGAATTTTATAGAGGATCAGACCATCTCAGTTTCCTGAACATTAAATGGTTTCTTATATGAGCAGAATTTAATTATTAGCAATATTTCAACAACAATTCAATATCTTTCAAGGCTGTAAAGGAATAATATGTTTGATCAAAATTCTCACGTAAGTTTTTTGTCAAACCGGAGATGTTTGATTGATTATCATGTTTATTTTAAGAAAAATCGATGGCTTATAGTGAAAAGTGAATAAAAAAAATTAATTATGAAAAATGTGTTTTATTAAAATTGGTTTTTAATATGTTAAATTATGTCTCCTCCAATCTAGAATTTTCGAATGTTTGCTTCTGTGCAGAGTAAATATTAATGCGCTGCAATTTTCTCGATCCGCAAATTTTAAAAGCACTACAAACCATTATCCACCTTGCTGTCATTATTTACCATGCGCTCTGTAAAGAATTTCTAAATTATTTTACAAACCGCAGAGTAAATATATCAAAGAAATAGCAAATATTTCTTATCCACCCTGAAATTAAAATAATAAAATTTACACAGCAACTTGTAATAATTGATTTGCTAAAATCGCGATAAATACAAAGCGCTTGTGTGGCTGAGTTTTTGATCATTTTTCGTTAAATATTACTCCGCTTTTTTGTGAATATCACCGATTATTTTTTTCAGAGCAAGACTCGGGCAAATCAAAAAACAATCGAACTACTCGCCTGAGTCACCTTGATTGTTGTCTAGAACTCATTGGACCTTGCAACCTTTCTCAGAACATTGCAGATTTCAAAAAATGTTAAGTTTATTTACTTCGAAAGTTATTCAATTTACGTTTTTATGCATTATTTTTAAGCTTTTATTACACTGGAATGTTTTATTTTGTAAAAAAAGGTTCGAAATGAATAAAAATATTCTGCTGGTTATAAAATAACAGCAGAGATTCTCTTTTATGATAGTGATGCCACTTGTGGTGAGAACCTTAATATCTAGCGTAGCGGCAAAGGAACCTTACTCCAACTGGTGTTAAAGTCAAAGTTATGTTTTTCAAAAAATCGCTTACGGAAACTGTAGGACAAACAAGCTCAATGAAGCTGAAACTGCTGTACTCAAAACCCAATTTTAAAAATGATATTCTGTCTATAGCGAAAAATTACAATACGAATATAGGACTATTATGAACGATGTTTTAAATTTAAAGAAAACAAGCAAAATCTTTGAATTCTGGTTTTGTCATAATCATAAGTTCCACAGAGTTCAATATTCCAGGTTGTCAAATTAAATGGTTTGCAAATTTAATTATACCTTTAATCATAACTGCTGTCAACAATTGGTTTAATGAATCTTTATTTTCAAAAATTCTAAAATGGTCATGCCAACCGTTTTTAAAATCGGGTAATAAAGTTCTGTTAAAAAACTAACGACAATTTTTGATCCTCCCGCTTGTGCGGGATATAAAATCAATAATTGAATCTTTGATTATAAAAAAACGAGGAAAAGCTGGTTAGAAAAAAAATGTTGGCAAAATTTTTGAAAAAGCTATCCTTAAACTTCTCTTAGACCATTTGCTAGAAACTATTTATAAATCGATTGAAAAGTAATAAAATAAATATAACGTCACAGAAAATGCTCTAAAGCTTTTGAGAACAATATTCATGGTATAGGGAATGTGATGTGGTGTCTCTCAGGACTTAACTCTCGGACCAACCGTATTTCTTATTAATACAAATGATCTAAAGATGATATGGCAAGTGACATTAATAATATAAATAATTTTCTATCGGTGAATTGTCTTAAACTTAACAAAGTAAAAACTAATTATATATCTTATTTTTTTTAACTTAGAACAATTTAATAAAAGCATCAGTTTCCCCAGTGGATTTATTGTTCTTTGAAGGGGTTTACCGAATTTAATTAAGATCATAGTATACAGTATGTATAATAATAAAAATACGATATTCAAATGGCAATATTCCTTAACAGCTTTTTTAAAATTATGTAAGTCTCGTATTAATTCCACCAGTTCTGGTAATTTAATTTAGCGGGCCAATGTATAATACCCGTTTCCTACCATATTCATTTTTGCTTGACCAGGGGCGGTATGTTGTACCATCACTTCGAACCGAAAAAGTCGAAATTCGAAAAAGTGAAAGTTCTATCATTTTTACTTTTCGAAAATGATACAACATACCGCCATTCGACTTTTTTCGAATTTCGATTCGAAGTGATGGTACAACATACCGCCCCAGATAACTCTTCAATAAATTAAATGGAGTTTCTCTAAACCCATATTGATACAGCTTCTCAAGTAAGATAGCATGGTCAATACAATCGAACGCCTTACGTAAATCAAGAAACAAACACCCATATACGATGAATTATTTAATGCAAGATTTATCATATCAACCGTTTCAATCAACGATATTTCAGTACCAACACCACTACGAAAACCATATTGATATCTATAAAACAAATTATGTTCTCTCAAAAAATTGTTTATACGATCAATTTCAATTTATATTGGTCACAAGAAATTCAAAACATTAAGCAAGCAATACCTTCTACTAAAGGATTTTTCAACAGGGCGCTAGAAATTTGTTAGGTAACAGGAACCATATTGTTAAGGCAGTACCAGCTATCAAATTTGTTGTAAATTGTTCAGTATTGTATGGCAAATCACCATGAAAGGTTATAGCGTTGAACAAAATGTGCAAATCATCAAATTTTATTTTCAAAATTAGTGCTCCGTTGACTATTCGTCGTTTGGTGGTCAAATTTGCCGCCCCGGTGGCAGGATGGCAGGATGGTCAAGTGGTCAGGATGCTTGCTCCAGCAACCGGAGGTCCCGGGTTCGATTCCCGGTGGTGACAAGGAATACATTTCACGGCTGGTTCAGGATCAATGAATTAATCGCTCACTATCCGAAATGAAAATATGACTATGAAACTTCATTTGGGGCGCCAAATCCCTTGATGGGATATAGTGCCAGAGAGGGAGAGGTGGTCAAATTTGAGTCAACCGGTTCAACCGTGCACGAGCAGCGAACAACTTCCACTCAACACGACATATCCGGGTATGACGTTAATTTTTCTATTCATTTAGTATGGAAAGTATCAGATTAATGGTAATTTTAAGCTAAACATGTATGCTAAATGGTAAAATAAAATTCAGGTAAGCAAATGTAATATTATTATTTACAGCTAAATCTATGAAACTTGTTAATATTATAATACATATATGCTTACTCCATATTATTTAACAAAGAAACAGGGTACTAAGTAATTTATGGGCAATTCTGGCATTTAATAACTCCTGACAACGTTCCGCACATACTGATTTAAGACAATAGTGACATGCCTTTCTGGCGGGTCGTCGTTTCGAGTCTTTCCGGCATATACAGAAATTAAACCTTTACGATTCAGGCGACCGGGGTTATCTCTATCTTCTAGAATCAGAACTAGAATTAGAGACAGACTAGAACCAGAAGATGGGGATAGAAATGATTCAGATACCTCTCTTTTTTCCGCATCAACATTGCTTGCAATCCGTTTCGTGCGTTATAGTTTCGATATGTAAATGGCGTTGCTGCACGTTTTTCAATTGATGGCATTGCCTGCGATTTGCCTAACTCCTCCAAATGTTTTCTCCTTGAAAATGTTGATTTTGACAACTTATGGTTGTTAGTTGAATAAATTATATGCTTAGCTAATGCAGCGACCTCCAACATGTTGTAAAAAAACCCAAGTGGCCATATCTTAGTACGGCATTTGGTGGTATTTTCGCCCAGCATTGTATCCATCGTATCCACTGCTCCTTTTGTAGCATTATAATACTTGATAATATAAAGGCTTATTTTTATACATCACTTACATTTTTATCATAATGAAGCGTGGATAAGAGAACCACAGCTATGTTTTTTAGGTATGTAAGAGCATGTAGTGCATCACGTTGTCTTGAGGCCTGGAATTCGGTTGGAATGAACGGTTTATTTTGATGAGTCAGATGTTTATTTTGATGAGTCGGATGTTATACGTAATTGGGCTCTGTTATGTGTTTTCCTACGGGTTTTAAGTGCAAAAAAATAATGGAAAATAAATTTCATACAAGGTATATTTGTGACTATCTATTTCAAATGTCGATCGTATTCGTATAAAATATAAAAGAAATTACCGTTACGTTTTCGCTAGAAAAAAATAAATCAACTTTTAGATTACTCTCTCTAACCATAAAGAGTAAAAATGTCAAAATTTCACAATTATAGCCGTTCAGTAATATTACATTTTTATGTACGAACGAATTTATAAACATGAACATACTCGAGTATGTTCGTGTTGAGTAAAAGATGTAATAATGTATATCTAGTTCTAGTCCTAAAACATCCTAATCGACAATATAAAATCATTTTTTTTTTTTTTTGGAAAGTGCATCTATTCTATTTTTAGACAGCTACTGGGTTCAATCTACAAGGTACTCTTTGTTAGGTCGATTTTGCCGTTTAAAAAACTAAATACATACCCGGGTATGTCGTGTTGAGACAAGGATTAAGGTCTGTAGAATACATCGCTATGATTTCATCGATAGAAAATAGCTGGGGTCAAGAAATGTCTGTCAGAGGACTGCGAATCATTTTCCTCACTGTTTATTAAGTGAGATAATGAGGATCGAATTGCTATAATTCCCTTCTTTAGCGGATTTTAAACGGAACTAAATTAATTGCTGGTTAGTTCATACCAGTTATGGATAGATATCTCTTGTATTTATTAACTAAAAAGTTTCTGTCAGATTTATCAAGCGCCCGTTATAAATGTTTTGGAAATTGATAAATCTTAATTTATTTTGCACATTTAATTCAAACTTTAGAGGCGGTTTATTTTGCGTCATCAATGATGAAAGGTACGAACCAACCATTAAATTAGTTATAAGAAATTTAAAGAAAAAAGTCGATGTGAGCACACAATAAATGTATAAAAAATTAAATTTAATATGAAATTAACGTTTAAATTCTCTAATATCTGATACCAATTTTTTGGATCAAATTACTGTCTAAACTTATTAATGTTACACTAAGTTTTGTAATATAATTAGATATGTTAAAAAACAGAAATAAATATTTATATTACACTAATATTTATTATTATTCATTAATAAGGTCTTTTATAATATTATGTATATATAAATTAACATTATTAAAACAAACAACAAAAATAAAACTTTCTTTATGTGATAATAAAATTTTTTATTTAAATTTCTGGAAGACCAGTTTCGGACATTCGCCCATCTTCAGTTCCTTAAAGTAACTAATTTGATACAACTTAATTGCTATAATACATATAAATGTTATACACCCAGACGAAATCTATTGTCGTTTTTGTAATTGTTTCCCATACCGTACAATATGAGGTCATATATTTTTTTGGTTTTAGTGTTTCTTTTATCGTTAAGTAATAATGGGTTGTCTTTGTTTTTGTATATTTCGATCTCTTCTAACCTGTCCATTCTCCTGCCTTTTCTGATGTTGTGTATAACATGCAGATTCGAGTCCATGTCTGCTTATGTGTGCTTCTCGCTGATCAAGTGTTGAGCGTAGTTCGATTTTACGTTAATGTTTTCGTGTGTGTGACTAATTTCTTTTGTGTGCTCATCAAATCGTTGTTTGAATGTTCGGCCGGTTTGCCCGATATAAAATTTATGGCAATATTTACAAGTTAATCTGTACACACCACATTATTACTTAAGCCTAGTACTCAGTTCGATTTCACGTCATTTTACCAAAGTGAAATTAGAAATGAAAAATTTCATTTCTGTTTTCGTTTTGAAGTACTCAGTTCTGCAACGAAAAAATCAAATGTGTTTAATACATCAAAGATGGCGCGCATAAACTCTCCAAATTATTTTCATGTGAAAATAATGTCTCGGCACATTATTTTCACGCGAAATTTTGACAGTTGTTTGTTTTTGGCAAAAACAAATTTTTTAATACCACAAATTCATAAATTTTAATTAAAGTCAATTTAATTTAAATTATTTACGTAAAATAATAAAACTAAGTTATGCATGTTTACAAATTTATACGTTAAAATTAAAAATGCTCCAAATAAAATTTCATTTCTATTTCACGCGAAAATAAATAGATTTTTGGAGTCCGCGTTAAAATTTCATTTCACTTTGAACTGAGTACTAAGCTTTAATGATAAAAGAAACACTAAAACCAACAAAATATATGACCTCATATTGTACGGTATGGGAAACAATTACAAAAACGACAATAGATTTCGTCTGGGTGTATAACATTTATATGTATTATAGCAATTAAGTTGTATCAAATTAGTTACGTTAAGGAACTGAAGATGGGCGAATGTCCGAAACTGGTCTTCCAGAAATTTAAATAAAAAATTTTATTATCACATAAAGAAAGTTTCATTTTTGTTGTTTGTTTTAATAATGTTAATTTATATATGCATAATATTATAAAAGACCTTATTGATGAATAATAATGAATATTAGTGTTATTTCTGTTTTTTAACAAATCTAATTATATTACAAAACTTAGTGTAATATTGTGATAAAAGCCACAGCGCCAACCAAATAAGAATGGATATCCATTTTTTATATATTATTAATGTTAGTTCGTCCCAGTTATTAAAAGATGGTGCAATCACTACTCGCAAATTTAATTTGAGGTTTAACAATTTTTGAAAAATTTGTTATCGATGGTGGCTAAATAACAATTTAGTAAACTATTGGGTCTTAATGTTAGGCACAGTGCATTTTATGGATATGACTACTATCAATTACTAGTACCGACTGGCAATTTAGTTTAATCAGTAATCTAGTCCAAAAAATCGGTACGAGGCAAATAATAAATCTGCATTAACTAGAATGTCTGGAAACAAAAGTTCAAAATATGTAGATTATTCAAAAACCACATAGCGTAGTGTGCAGAACTGAAATACCTTTTCATGTTATTTGCGATTGCCAATTCCATTTGAAAAATATTAGTCCTAACTTCTGAAGTTGACGATGGGAAATTTTTGACTATGACCTTATGTCAAAAATTGTCCCTTTAAAAATTAAGTTGTGTCTTGGCTGCCTCGTAAAATTACAATAAATATTCTGGAAGTAAATGCTGTGTGAAATTCGACGTACACCGATATTTATACAAGATGTTATTTCTTCCATGGACTTGATTTATTTATGCTAAATTCTTTAGGGCGTAGAAAATTTTACTAAGAAAACTTGAACTCGATAGGTTAGCCTTCAATTTTTAACATAAGGATTTTAAATTTATAAAAAAATGTTTTAAATAAGAATGCTAATTTACACCATACGGATCTTGGTAGATCAATACACCGCCATTCATATGTTGCTTCAATAGATTATAATTGTAATTGAGGTAGGGTGTCAAAAAAATCAAATATCTTGCAATATTGCAACTATAAATATCAACACTCTTCTCGTAAAATAAAATCTAACCAATTTAACAATATTTTTTGTCTCGAAATTAAAGTGTTATAACAAATTTCCTTGGTTATTTAATTATAAAGATTTTATTTTGCAAAATCTTGGCAACGGACCTCGCATTTATAAATCAAAAATAATGAAACAAACGACGACCAAAAATCTATAAATAAGACAAAAGTAATAAAATTATTTTTAAGGAAAAGGAAAATATTTATGTTTCCCAGCTTCCATATTATAATTAACTTTAAAATCTTTGTCTAGATTTTATTTCTATTATTTTTATTTTGTTCGTTCTCTCCCCGTTAGATTTTAGGAATTGTGCCAAATACAATTTTTAAAATATGGACCGAAATTCGTTTAATGACAATGGCAGCAACCAAATATTACGAACATATATACCAAACCAAGACATTTTATTTAATATTTTTGTTGTTGTTGGTTGTAAGCTGGGATACATAAATATTTCATAAAACATTAATTTCTATATATACACACAAAGATTCTAGACACTTCCATTTGAGTCTATGCACAGCTAACAAATATCTGTATAACCTTGTACAAATGCCTAAATATAAAATTATATGTCATGTTCCATGGAAAATTATGTAAAATATTGCCAAAATTGGATGTCTTCGCAGTATAACAAGATTTACAAAATTGCTATGGAATATTTATTTTGGTTATTTGGGTGGATGGTGGTGTATACGTACATATATGCATGCATACATATGACAAAAATATGGTTTAATATAAAAACAAGAACAGACGATCTTATCAGTTTTCATATAACAGACATTTGATTCTTTCTAAGAACGGAATTTGGAGCTCGAAAAACATTTATTTATCCGAATTAAAGAGAATTGCTTCAGCATTGATAAATGAAATAATATAACGCTGGAAGGTTATACATGATATAAATACCATTTTTTAAGAGAGATTTGTGAACTAATAAGGAATCAGCCCAAGGCAACAATAGCCATCCCTATAATAGGAAAACATTTTGCTTAATTCTCATTCTTTTACATTACATTTTTATTTAGGTTCTGATTAAATTAGCATTGACATTGACAAATTTGTCCATTTATATGCAAATATAAATTGATTTTGCCAATATACTTTTACACTCTTTGTTTTTACTTTACGAGTAAGTTCGTTGTTGAATTTGTAACTACTCTGCGAGTTGATTATCCTGTACATATTTATAATTGAAATATCGATGAATTTTATGTATGTTATTATTGGTTAATTATATTGGACGATTTTCATGTCGAGGAATATAAGACTTGTTTTTTTCTAAATTTCATTTCCTTGGGGTACCTCCCGAACAAAAGTACGCTAAATTTTCGGGTTTTTCATAATAATTTCGAGAAATTTAGTCGATTTTTATAGTATTTTTTCCAAGTCAGTTTAATAATACTGTCAATATTTATGGATATTCATCAGCCTCCGGGCTTTCCATAATAAATCGGCCAAATTTGGACCGATTTGAATTATATGTCGTGCAGAGTACTTTGCAAATACTACCAATAACTCTAGATATAATTAATATAAATAATAAATACCCTTTCAGCCCCTCGCGAAAGAAAATTCATTCAAATCAATAATAAAAAACGATATAGGCGAGAAGTTTAAAAATCCCAAATCTTAGGCTCATTATCAAAAGAAAAATTTATCAAATTTCATTGATATTCAACACTTTTGAGAACATCGCTATTAATGAACATATAGCATTCGAACACGCTTTGGAAATATAATATTTATTAGACGTTCGACGATTTATAATAAGTCCCAAGAACCACCTAAACCAAAACGTTTGAAGAATTTTCACCAAAAATCATTTTAAAATCAAATTTCCATCAATCATACCAAATTTCATAATGGTCGATTAATAAAACTCCTAATCCCGTTCCAGTTGGCCATATTCCAGAACATTCAGTTTCACTATGATAGCTACATAAATTGTTTAATTCAGTATAAGTTTGCTGTATTTTAAAACTTCGTCCTAAAGCCATTTAGGAATTGCATGTCCACCAAGCCACATTCAATTTCATATTCAAATGACCCAGCTCCGCCCAGTTAATCATACTTTATTTCAAAAACGGAATTAAGATTTATTCCAATCGATTTATTGCATTCGAAAAGCCCCCTCTCCGAATATGCATCAAGATTGTTGTAAGCGAATGGAAATGTGACAAAGGGACAAAAGTCAAAACATTAATTACCGAATAGCTACAAACCAATATTGCGCTAAGTAACAAGCAACATTTTCAAAAAGGCGCGATTAGCGCAACCACAAACCCATTCACCGTCAAGCAACTAACACAACTTGGTACAACCAGACATCTAATTGACACAAATCACAAGGCCCAACAAATAGCAACATGATATGGTTCAAAATCGAGTAATATGGTGCTACATCAACATCACCCAACATGGGGCACATGATGAAACATCCCACAATATGATGTCCGTTTATGCAACATAGTGGAACAACATACAATATCCCTCAACAAGATTCGGCATGGTGCAACATCTCGCGATATGATGCAATATTAAGCAACATGATGCCTCAACACAACAATGTAGGCTCCCGCAATATGGCACACCATGATGTAGTAAGATGCAACATCACGCAATATCACCGGTGGGCTAATAAATGAGTTTTCCGGAAATCACAACTCCGTGTAATTTTTTCCTTGCAACCCTTGCAATAGAAAACCCTGTTTCTAAAGCCTAAGAACCCCTATGAATAACACCACGAAAACCATCACCCAATTTGATCAAATTCGTTCGAGTCGACATTTTTTCTTCTAAAAATGGCACACGCGCCTGAAAAGCGGGTCTCCTGACATGAAAAAATTGTTACCATCGCAATTAGAAACCCCGGGCCCAGCGAAGGATCACTTAAACGAATTTTCCTGAAATCAGGACCAATCCAATACCATTAGTATATCAAAATCGTCTTAAATAACGTGTTAAATGGAGACCCCAACCCCAACAAGAACTGGCATGAATAAGGACCCATCGAAATTCCTGGCATTCGAAAACTCCTCATTACCAATTTTAATTAAAGTCGTTCGAGCCAATATTTCCCCATCCCTTCACTAATTTTTATCAAAATCGTACGTATCGAAAAAAACCGGCCTCCGTTGGAAGACCTCTTAAATACATTTTCCCGAAATCAGGACGCACCACAATTGGTTACTGGTACTTGAAACCGTCCCTTCAGAATTTTTTAAAAAAATCGTCTGCCCTGAAAAAAAAATATGAAACGAGACCCGGGCTCCACCTGACGGCCCTCAGAATGGATTTCCTGCAAATTGGCACCTATTACAATCGACTTCTGGCACTCGTTAAAATCTTCCAAACTAATGAGTTTCAAGTTCATTGAAAATTACCACAAAGGTCCCCCTCAACCCTGAACAATTTTCATTATCAGTAATTTTCTCCTATCTCGGACCCTGGGGCTCAATCTATTTTAACAAAAATTGCGGTGGTAAGAGGTTACAAATGCCAAGACTCCGGCCCGGGTCACAATAATTGAAAAACAATGTGGCTCGAACGATTATTCATAGGGGTTCTTGGTGGAGCTTGAAGTTTTCTTTTAACATTTTATTTGTTTTGAACGACTGCGTGATGTTGCACAATGTTATGGTATGTCATACTATGTTAGGGAATGTTGCATCATATGCTGCATGATGTTGTACCATGCTGCATGATTTGCACTATGTTGTTCGATGATACATCTTGTTGCAGGATGGTGCGTGATGTTTTCAACATGTACCATGTTGTGCGATGATGCGCCCTGTTGCATTACACTACAACATGATGCGTCATATTGGATCATTTTTCGTGATGTTGCTACTCATGTTGCTCGATATTGCATCTTGTTGAGAGATGTTGTGTGATGTGCATGATGAACAATATTGCATCATGTTGAGAGATGTTGCTTAAGGTGTTGCGTGATTTTCTATCATGTAATTTATTGGTGTATCTTATGTTTTTCGTTAACTAGATGTCTGGCGTTAAGTTTCATCAGGCTAGGAATTGCACGCAAAGAGCTTTCCAAGTTAGGTTCGCTTCGATCTCTTTCAGATTTTACAGTTAAGATTAACTGAGTCATGGAAATTGTACTAAAAATACCATGAACCATGAAAAGATTTAACAAACAACTTTTCGGTTTCGATATTTCTCTACGAATATTTTTTTTAATTAAATATGACTTGGTCCATATACCATCGTTTTTGCTGCAACAGTGACACAACTCAAATTTTACTCATTTCTAAGATAGTCGAATAAAACGATTCCCAATGGTTCATATTTTTATTATTTTGTATCAAAAAATACTCTCTTATGTAGTTATTTTTAGCAAATAAGGTAAAATTCCAGTTAAAAATCACTCAACTCGCGAAAGAAATTAACATTTTAAGATATTGGAAACTATCCTAAGAAAATTTGCAAAATATTAAAGAATTATAAAAAATAAGATCCGGTTCAGGATGTAGAAATAGAAATAAAAAAATATTTTACTCATCAAAATGTATTTTTATTTACTTTTGAAAAACGCCGTTTTCACAAACGATTTTGAGTGATTTTTTCAAATTGACCTACTGAAAAATTAAAAATTTTGAGTTGTGTTCAATTCGGGTTTCAAATAACAACTACCTTGTAAACACAGGATTTAGTAAGATTAATAAATAATGGTAGTTGAGAAGAACAAAGACTTAAGAAATTTCCACGATCATTATAAATTAATGTTTCGTCATAAATTGGCCAACATTTTAATAGAAGTATTCACCCCAGTCCAAAACACAATCGCATTGAGAAATCGTCTCCCATTTGATTTTATAGTACAATTTGAGTTTTTATTCTTAGGAAGTGGAGAATGGGGAGTAGGACGGACGAGTACAATTTCTGGAACAATTTTTTAAACACTTGTACTGCTACCGGCATTTGGAAGAAAGTCTAGGAAACTTCCTAATAATACTGTGATGTCTTCTTGGGGACCATAATCGGTTATATGTTTTAAGAGAACAGTAGCCCAGCAAACTACTCTCGATAGCAGGGCCATATAACTTTTATACAACCGAAACACAATATGCTAAGTGGCAATAACGCATAAAATACATAAAACAAAATTATTATATTGCTAATCTTATCAAAAGCCATATCATATTCTCATACATATATGAATATGATTGTGATACTAAAATCCTCTTTTGATTAAACCACTTTAAAGCAAAAAAAAAAAAAATTGAGAAAAATCATAAAAACACTCAACACAATATCAATTCTTTAGATTTTTGGCACAAAGTACAACAAAACCAAAAAAATCTTGAATAAATATTTTCCATATTGAATTTTCTATTTATGGGTTTATGGAAATCTTAGAGATGGAATTTTTTTTTGTTTCGGTTTCTCTTTTTTTTCTGTAAAATATTTTAATATCCATCCGTTCATATTTCCCATCTAACTACTTTATGTGTATGTGTATATGGTTATCTATGTACAAAAGAAATGATAACCAAATTTTGCTTAGAAACCGAATTTGTTGGTTCGCCTTTTTTTGGTACAAAGAACAAAGCCAAACATAAAGAAAAGAGTTTATCGACATTTTACATCTTTCCATTTTTTGGGTTGTTAAAATCTGGTTATTCTGTGTGCCTCAAACACTAATGCTATCATTTTCATGTTTTGGGTATCTGTGCGTGTGTGTTTGTGTGTGAGTCAATTTTAAATTTAGCCTTCAGTATACAAAGGAATCGGTTAAAAACCAAAGAAATCTTAAAGCTATCATTTGGTTTGCCTTATAATAAATTTTTTTAAATAAATGAATAAGATGTGTTATCTCTCTATATATAGAATACAAAAGCTAAATATTGTGCTTTTGTGGCTTTATATATAAAAACTTCGATAAATTATAAATTTGTGTTTTAGGAGTGAATGTTGACATATTATGATGCGTGATCATCATTAACATATATATTTTAGTCACATTAACCATTCTGTACATAAATCTATGTAATAATAATAATATAGTGTCGTTGTTGTTGTTGTCAAGTCAAAAAAGGAAAAGGATGTTTAAGCACACACACACACACACACACACATATCATAAAACATACAAAATTTCTGACGAGAAAACAACAAAGTTGTAATGTATGCATCATTTAATATATAAAAGAATGTCGCCTTCCGAAGAACATGGCATTGAAATTTATACAATGTAAGGTTGTTGGAGCCACATACGCGATTTATGTATTCAGTTAATAAAATTTGCGTTTACGGCATCACAACTATATATAAAATTGAATGTGTCTCTTAAACTGATGATAATAATTCTACGGATTAACATTTATGGTGCCTAAATTAAATCGTGGATGGATTTGATTGATTACTCAGTAAAATAATACTAATATCATTTTACTGCTTGGAAATATCTAAGCCCCTGCCGTAAATTACGATATTTTGGATATTTTTCAGTAGTGGCAACGATTTCACTTAATAAATTTGAATCTGTTTCCTAAAATATTGGCAATACTTCATTAATTTATTATGTGTCAATTGCTTTCATTCATATACAGGTTGCTGGGCAACATGTGAAGAGGCTGGTTATGAAACTTATTGAGTTCTTTAGAACCTGGTTAGCATACAGAATGATCAGAACTAAATTTTTTTGGTTTTTTTTTATTTAATAAATTTATTTATTTATTTATACAATATTACAACTGATTCAGAGATCATCTAGTAGTTTATCTATCTTAAATTAGTTTCTAGGATTAAGATGAGTAACCTATTGGTTACTCATTTTATAACACTTTCTTATTCTAAATCAAACTGCCCCGCTCCAGCGCTTTCTGCCTTTGGAGTCTCCTCACTTCGTTAGTGGAGTCCAACATACGACGGATATCTGCATTTTTGTGTAGAGATAAGCGCTGTACGTGTTTACTTGCTTGGTTCTTTATATAATCGGTGACGTATTCCATCTTCAAGTCTCTATGGAGGTTGTCGTTCCTAATGTACCATGGGGCATTCACAATCTCTCGTAGCACTTTATTTTGGAAGCATTGTATCATTTGTACAAAGTTGGACAGTATAGGTTCATAATGGTTTTTCCATTTACCTGTATAGAAGCAATTTGTTGTGTATTGCGAGCTCCTATAGTTGATGTTTAACTCTTCTTTTTTCTACTTGATGTGTTCTTTCCATCTTAGCTTAGCATCGAGGGTCATGCCAATGTATTCAGCTGTATTCGCATATGGAATTTGGTCTGAGTTGTGAACCACGGGAAAACAGTTTACATTTTGATTTGCAAAGTTGATGTATACTGATTTGACTGCATTTAATAAGATGCGCCATTTTTAGTCCAGTTGCTCACCGTGTTAACTGCATTTTAAAGTTTGCCTGTTGCTTCCAAAATATCTTTTCCAACTGTGTATCGTGTGCAAATGTTGCTACTGTAGTACCTTAAATATTCGGTAAGTCTCTCGTAAAAAAATAATAAACAGAATAGGTCCAAATATGCTACCTTGTGGTATACCTGCTGATATTCTTTTTATTTCAGAGCACTGATTTTCAAATTTGACTCTAAAGTGTTGATCAGCTACGTAGGATTTAAGAATTTCAAAAAATTGCTTAGGCAAGTTTCTATGCAGATTAAGTGCAAGCCCTTGAGCTACATCTTAGAAAATACTGGAGCATATTTTCTTATTCTCGAGTGCATCCTCAATGACATCCGTTATTCTGTGAACTTGTTCAACTGTAGAGTGATTTTCTCTAAACCCAAATTGGTGTGGTGTAATTAAGCATCTCTCTTCTATTATATAGGTTTGAGTCTCTTCAGCAACAGTTTTTCAAATATTTTTGATATGACTGGACGTAGTGATATCGGTCTATATGATTATTTATCGTTTCCTGGTTTGCCTGGTTTAGGAATCAATATTACTTCGGCCACCTTCCATTGTCGTGGAACATATTTCAATCTGAAGGCTGCATTGATTATTTGATTTAATTTACGCAACCTTTCTCGGGAATCGCTTTCACAATTTGCTCAGTAATTAATTCATAACCTGGAGCTTTTCTGATACTTAAGTTTTTGTTGATTTCAGTTTAAAGCTCCAATAAAGTCACATGTCTTATGTCAAGAACATCTACTTTTACAGATTTTATAGTTTAACCAAAACTATAGCGAACACCAGAATAGTGTAATACATACGAGCATTGCGTTTCTACTAGAATTGTGGCAAAAATTCTCCAACTAGTTAGCAGGATCTCTAGACGATTTTTATTGATATTGCAGCCCGTTTGACCGCTAGAAATCAGGCGGAAGGATCGTAGTTCTTTACATAGTACAAATATGAAAGCTGAAAAAACTTCAGCTAATCAGAAACGTGCCTAGATCATAGAATACCAATGTAATATTATAAACGAAGATGAACACCGACCAATAATTTGAATTCATGCACCGTCTCGCCCGTGTTGATTATCCCCACCCAGTGCCTGTAGTTATATTTGGCCCGCTTTTGCTTAATTGTATGCCATCTTAAGGTCTGCTGAAGGTTCCGAGGGTTATTTAGAAGATAATAACACATCATTCCGTCATTTACCATGGTCACTGTCCAATGCAAGTGGTCAGAAATTGCGAATAATGGGTCATATTCAGGTCAATGTTTAATACGCGGGAAAGACAGTTAAAAATGATTCTGCACGTAGCTCCCGCCTTAGCCGAATCCCTTTACCTTCGAAATTGACTTCTGGAGTCCTAGGTCTAGGTAAAACACACTTACTTGAGCATAAGCTCTATGCAGGTCAAGCAAGTCCGACCATACAAAGGCATTATACTGTATCACCGATTATTAGCATTGGAGGTTATTTAAGGAAGCGGAAGCTCCTGACCATTCCCAGTTAGTATCGTTAAAAAACGCTTATTCATTGCCGTTGATAGAGGGTCTTTTCAGCCGGTTGGACAACACCAGATACATTAGCATAATTGACTTAAATGACGCGTTCTGCCTAATTGGTCTGGAATCCGATTCAAGGGATAAGACGGATGAGACAGCTTTCGCGGTGGCTGGGTGACTTTTATCACACACTTCTTCACTGTGATGCCATTCACGTTGTGCATTGCAACCTTAACATTGTGTAAACTGATGCATAAGGTCATTCCTCGCCAGTTACATGATCGGGTTTTTGTCTATCTAGATGATCTTCTGGTTGTTTGGAGGAACGGCGGAACCCGAGGTAGTTGATAATAATTGCTCCTATCCTGATAAAGGAATGTAGGTACTTGCCGCCTTATTAGAATTTTGTGTATATGAACGAATAAATTGATAAGTTTGACGGAGTCGATTAAAAGGATTTACATCGCTACTCTCTGCCCCTTAGTCATAGTGGCGTGCTTGGTTAAAATTAGGTCTGCTGAAGCCTTTATAGAATGCACTAAAGCCCTCCAAATTATTTCAACTGTTGTTATAATTGGTAAATTGTGAGTATCATCTAATATTAAACCTTCTCTAAAAAGTAATTTTGTTACGTTGGGTTGATACTGTTTTAAGATAGTTGGATCTTTTAATAAATGAACTCTCCATCTTTTAAAATTATGACTTACGTTGTCTTCATGTGGATGCAATGAAATTCTATTCAGCTTTCTGTGAGTCAGATTGCACTTTGATTACACGTCCAAATACTATTTTATGATCCGAAATAAATTTCTTTACTAGTCTACCTTTTTCCTTCGTTTGAATTTTGTCTGAAAATGTGCCTTTTATATGTTTATCTCTAATAATGATTTTCCGGGATTGAACAATATATGATGTAATTGGGATGATGATTTAGGTCCTTCCCAAGTAGAAAGGCAGGATCTACGAACAAAAGTGGTACAAATTGTTAAACTATTCTGCAGGGAAAATTCTATTAGTATTTAATCGCCACGTTCATTAGTTTCTTGATGATATAAATTTTGCCCTAATATTTTATTATGTGATAAATTCAATTGATCCAATCCTATATGAGCATTAAAGTATAATTGTAGATATTCTACGAGCTAAGAGATGCGAAATTGTTGACATAATCTTTCTGATACACCACTAAAATATCGCACGTTTAATCCACAATTTTGTTTCACTAATATTCCAACTCCGTTTTTAACTCTAAGGTTTCGTACAGTAGGCATCATTCTTTTTCTTTGACTCAAATACCAATTATAATGTGGTGTGTTGATTTGTGGGGCAACTGAATTTGTTTCATGTATAGGTACAATATCTATTCCAACTTTAAATAAAGCATTATCGAATATTAATTGCTTTGAAACCTTAGCACAGCCCCGTAACATTCCATGTCCCTACATATAAATTAATACGCTTAGTTACTATGGGAGGTAGTTGATTGCTGGATGTGACTGGTTATAACCGGAATGAATTAGAGTCGGCCTACACTTGCATGAGGTGACTAGTTGAACGTGCATGAATGGGAGGGTAGTTTAAAAAATAATTTCTACTTAATGCATTTCAAACAATATTGCGAGTACTAAAGTACTCGCAATATTGTTTGAAATGCATTAAGTAGAAATTAGCAATCATTTTGTTATTAATATAAAGTACTCGCAATATTGTTTGAATTGAATTACCAAAGATTTGGAGCTGCATTGATTTGATATACTCCGATTTTGGCCTGATACATTTCTGAGGTAGCTTGTAATATTTCCTCACCACCCCAAGTATTATCACGAGCAAGTTCAATAAGAAATAAATTGATTAATTGATCGCTAGCTTCTAATCCAGGCCATTTATCTTTGGCTGATTCGATTAAAACGGTTTCATAACGAGTAACATTACGGCGAGTATGATTAACAGCTGTCTCTCTAAAAAATTTTGCATGGTTCCTATATTCACTACGCCATTTACGATTTGGGTTACTAATGAGGAGAATAAGCAATTACCATCGGGAGGTACTTGAATGATTGAATAATTTTGAAAAGTATTCATGATACCGTAAAGTACAAAATACTTTAACAGAAATAAATTTACGATTATATTAGTTCTTATTATGAAGTTATAAATATCTTTTAATAAAACTTACCCAAATAGTTGATAATTGGAGAATAATCGGATAATACAAATGATATTCTATATTTGATGTGAATTGATGTGAATTTTTGTGAATACTAAATATTTTTATTAATTTGTTTTTAACTTTATACACTTTATAATAATACATACGTTCAGGTTGACGACAGAATTTAAATAGAAGGAACTATTGAATCCAAATTTACAAATGGGGGGTTTTATTATTTTATAATTAATTAATTTGATGGTAGATGTCACTTCGATTTGTGAATGTTTGCTTCACAAATGGTCAATTTTATAATTAATTAATTTGGTGGTAGATGTCGCCTGATGTGTGAATATTTGCTCCATTCTTTTCGTTAGGTGGGTTATTATACAGAAAGAGACAAGTATTCAAATTTATTAAATGACTTATAAACGTTCTAGGGTTATTTTGTTGACAGTCCTGACTTAAAATAAAGCTGTCGACAAATATAATTCAGTTTATATATTTTTTTTTTCTGAACATACCGGAAGGTCAGGGAAGGTTTTGATTGCAACATTTTTGATCAGGGGGTCTATTTATTGCCTAACGCTTTGAGGATAAACTCAATACAATTAAATATGTTAACGATCCGAAGACTTTTTGTTATGGAATGTTGTTTTTCGACGATCTTTCTGGTTGAATTCAGGTTATGTTTTAGTGATGATGCTGAAATATTATTGGCATTCAGATATAATTTGTTATTTGATTGTTGATACTTCAGGATTATGGTAACGTACCTATGATCGCCGTTATGGTTGGCCTGTACGCCTCTATCATATCATATCATATCTAGATAATCTTCTGGTTGTCTCGGCAACATTCGAAGAACATCTATCATTATTGACTGAGGAAGCGTGATTGCTGTCCACAGCTAATCTTTTTTTTTTTTTTTTTTTTTTTTTAAGTTCATTACCAATTTTTATTTACAAGAATTATACAATAATAAGAATATGTACATTGGTAAGAAAAGTGTACCTTTGGTTCAAAAGAACACGGGCCAGGTACACTGATTCCCTTTTAACGAAATTATAAGATACGTACAAAAAAAAAAAAAATTTAACATATCAATACAATTTACAGTATAAAATAAACTTATAATTTAATTAATTAATAATTTACGGTATAAAATACGAATGAAATATATAAATATAATAGATAATAATAATAATATAATCTCTAGACAAAAATTTATGGCAGATGAATCCAATTATTATAATATAAACATCACGAAAGTATAATTCTGCTCGTACTAGTGTTAAATATGGAAACTGAAGAGCTCCTCAATATTCTTGGTTGTACTAAGCCAATGTTTTAGTTCTTTTGAAAATAATGATAAGGTGCAACACCTACGAATCTTGCAAGGTAACTTGTTAAAGATAATAGGTGAAACTACATTGAAAAAACTTCTTCTGAGATGTGAATTATATTTTGGGATATTTTTTTTGAATTGGAGACTAGAACGAAGACTATAGTCTGAATAGTTAATAAATGAGTTTCCGCTAATATTGTAAAAAATTCTTAATACCTTGAAGACAAACATGTGACGCAGTGGCAAGATATCGAGAGTTTGGAATATTTGCCAGGAGGGTGAACACGATTCTTTAAAACACATGATTCGAGCAATGAGTTTCTGCCTATTAAATAATGGTATTAACGTGGTTTTGCATGCACTACCCCAACAGGAGAGACCGTATTGCAGAATTGAATCAGCTAGTGCGAAATACACCATTCTTAATAAATATAATGGACAATATGAACGCAAAACGTACAGTTTCCTTGATACCAATAAAAGCTTAGATTTCAACCCTTCAATATGCGCCTTCCAGTTTAATTGTTCGTCTATTAAAATGCCAAGATAACGATAAACATGAACCAAGTCAACCATGAAACAACCACTGGAATTACAGATCTTATTGCAACCATACTCATGGTACTTAATGGCTGATGGTGATGACAATCCTTGTCGAAAATGTAATATTTTCGTCTTATCGCTTAGATGAAGATTGTGAGCCTTGAGCCAAACCGAGAGCATATTCAAATCACTGTATCAATATACTTAATGTTATCTTGTAAGCTAAGACTACTGTAAGCAAACGAAAAATCATCAGCAAATGCAATGGGGGAGCCACAGAATGGTTGGCTAAAAATTCCGTTTACATAAATGAGGAACAGTAGAGGCCCAAGGACTGAACCTTGAGGAACCCCTACACTAATCGGCAGAACATGGCTAAAATGACCATTTATTTTGACTACCTGAGTGCGACCATTTAAATATGAATCTAACCACTTGTGGATCGTATCGCGAAAGCCAATGCGGTAAAGCTTCATTACAAGAGTAGAATGTTCCACTCTATCAAAGGCTTTAGTCAAATCTATAAATAACACGGACGCCTTTAGACTATGGTCAATGTTTATACTTATTTGTTCTAAAAATGACAATAGAGCTTGTTCGGTACTTCTGTTCTTTCTAAAACCAAATTGTAAGGGAGATAGAAAATTGAATTTATCCAAAAAGCTTACAAACCTAGCTTTCATAGCCTTTTCGAATATTTTTGAAAAAACCGAAAGAAGGGAGATTGGGCGATAATTATTTACAGATGCTCTATCATTTTTTTTAAATATTGGAACTACCACGGTTTTCTTTAAGGTAATCGGAAAAATTCCTGTAGCCACACTTAGGTTAAATATAAACGATAATACATCAACCAGTAAGCAAGCCGTTTTTTTTACAGTACAGTTAGACACTCCATCTATACCAGGAGCCGATCGGTTTCTAAGAGAATTAATTATTAAATACAGTTCCCCAGATGAAATAGTTGAGAAATGGAAACTACTCATAATATCATAGTGTTCTGTGATTAATCTGTTTTTTTCAGAATTGCGCATTTTGTAAGTAGACTGCGTTGAGCCACCAACAGTTGTAAAAAAATTGTTGAATGCATTGGCAATGTCAACTGGCCCTTCAATGGGATTATTCATCTCATCAATAATTTCTGTAATTGGAACATGCTGTGCATGGCCAACTATTATTTCGTTTGCAGTTTTTGCGAGCGTTTTTGCCATTACTACGGAACTGTCGAACATAAAACTGTTTTTTAGTAGCGCATATTTTCTCGTTTACAGACTCACACAACTTCAAGCTGTACTGTTTTAACCTATTATTATTAGGGTGCTTCTTGACCAGTTGGCAAATCTTGTTTCTATTCCGTATTTGTTTCAAGAGATAATCGGACATCCAGGGCTTTAACTTAATTAATTGCTTGTTCACTGATTTAGAACTAGTACATTTATCAATGTGATCTCTAAATATGTTTAAGAAATGGTCAAAAGCCAAAGACGGATCCTTGCAGCAGTATACATCTGCCCATTCTTCATATGTCAGCAGATTAATTAATTGATTGTGATCAACATTCGATACCTCAATGTTTCGACTAAAATTTGTATGCTGAATACGCCCTGATATTTTGATGTTAATTAAGCAGTGATCTGATATCTTCAAATCTAAGACAGCATACGACACCTCATTAAAGTATCTTTGATCAAATCGATACAGAATATTGTCTATACAAGTTGCCGAACTATTTGTAATCCTAGTAGGTTCAGAAACCAAAACGTCAAGACCGTTATTGGAGACTAACATTAGAAAACTATCTAGGAGTGGACTGTTTTGTAAAAAATTGATGTTGAAATCACCCATAATAAATAAATTAGTATGAGATACGTCATTAATTAGCTTGGCGAACTCATCAACGAATATAGGAATACTAGTGTAATTCAGTCTATATATGCAAACTACGAAAAACAATTTGGAGTTCAGGGTAAATGTAACACCGACGGCATCGAATGTTTGAAAGTTAAAATTAACTTGTTTACTGTGCAAGTTATTATTGATAAAAATAGCTACTCCACCCGCACGACTGTCATTGTTGCACTTAGCAAATAAATTATACCCATCTAAACAATAATTTTCAATTTCCTCTTCATAAATCCAAATCTCAGAAAGACCAATAATAAGAGGCTTCATTTTCGTGGAGTCAATGTATGCAATCAGCTTATCATTATTTTTCCTAAGACTTCTTATATTTTGATGGATAAAATAAAGTTCTTTTAGATTACTATCCATTGCACAGACTTATAATAATAATGAGAGATGTAGATACAAAAACGAAATTAAATATAATCAAAAAATAATTCAAAATCTGATAAAAAGTAATGTTTAATAAAAGCAACTCTTCGATATCGGTAAGAAAATATACTGCCACTAGAACGAGAATGAGTATACACAATCGTAATGTCGATTTATGGAGAAAATAAAAAAGTAAAATATCCAAAATGAAAAACAATCTTGGGATATTTAAATTAGTTAAAATAATTTTGAGTAAAGTAATAAAAATTAAACAGAATAAACTAATTACAAAATTATCATTTAACAAAAAAATTTGAACTACACAAAAATTAATCCATCGTCTAGAGTATATGCGTGTAATTCGACCATTACAATTCATATACTTCAAAAGCATTTGTAAGGTTTCATTACCAATATAACGCCAAAAAATAAATAATAGAAATATAAAAAAATATGTGAAACTGTCGAAAAAAATTTTTAAAGCAAATGTAAACAAAAGATCAAAAAACATAAAGTTAAGTATATAATAAACTAAGAAACTAATACTAAAACGAACCTACATACAATTGTGATATTTTTTATCCAGTAGCTCCTTGTTGTTGGTTGCCATCCAGTGTGGACGATTATGCAGCCGGATTATTGACGTGCTTTTCCAGTGTTCGTTCAAGCTGGCTGAGATCGGTGATGGAACGGACGTGAACCACTTCTGAATCAGGTAATTTACGAAGTAATATTTTATTGTTGTTGCACCATAAAAATCGAAAATTGTGTTTTGTTTTGAATTTTTTAGCTTCCGTGTACAGTCTACTTTGGTGTTTTGTGAGATGGTGCAACAGACGAATTTTGCTGTTATCCAACCCGGAATCAATTTCGTTCCACAATATGGATTTACAGCTGCGAAATAATTGTAGTGTATGTTGTTTGATTTCAGTAGATTTAAATGTTACAATAAATGAATTTTTTAGAAAACTGTTATCATTAATTAGTTTCATTTTATCGATGGATACGATGGCTTCATTTGATATTGTCTCCCCTGATTTCTGTATAACTTTAGAAAACAGTTCTGGTGTGAGAATAGAATTCCTGGGCAACCCACAGACAATGATATTGCGCGAATTATGTATTTGGTTGGGTAAATCGACCTTATCCTCCAACCAGCTTATTTTGTTGTCGTAAATATCAATAACTTTTTCTAAGTGATTGAGTTTAATTTTCATCGCATGATTTTCACTGGATAACACATTAATTTTATTATTTAATTCATCAACAGTGTCGCTAATGAATTGCTGGGATCGTTCCAAGGCATCCAGTTTTAAATGCACGTTATTCAGGACTACCATCACATCATGAAGAGTAGGATTTTCCGGTATTTCAGGTTCATTAGCTTCCGTATAGTCAATTATCGACCTTCTCGTGGTGCCACGACATGTGAGACATAGCCATGCAGCTGAACCAGCACTAATGTTCTTCACCATATCATCCGAGAGATTTAGGCATTTTATATGGAATACTTTTTCACAGTTGCCACATTTAATCCCAGGAGATCTGCCTTGCGTGACAGATTTTGAGCAGGAGGCACAGTATATAGGCATTATCAGAGCAATATAAGATGGAGGGTTGCAAAAATGACTCTTCGAATTATGCAATAATATATGTGTATTATTTATGTGTTGTATTATGACACGTATAATATTGTGACACGCACAAAACTTATTTAATATATAAGAATAAATTTATTTTATATTTTAATTTATCGACTTAATTTTTCTATTTATTTCCTTTCTTTATAATTTTTATTTTTTTGACAACCTCGCACTTTGACGTTTGGAAAGAGAAATGAAATCTGACTATCAATGTAGAGAAAGGTAAATTTTAGCTAAACAGACAAAGTATCTGGGTTAGGTAACTGATGAGGAGTGCCTTAGAGTGGATGCCGACAAAGTGCAAGTTATATCCACGAGCTCCAAAACAAATTTGTAGTTTCCTGTTGATGTTGATCGTTTTGTGGAGTGAGTTAAAAGAAAGTCAAAATAATCAGTTGGTCGCTAAAATTTAACCAAAATATATATTGTGTGACACGAAATCACCAAGTAAACGAAAAACCAAAGTTGGCTAATGTTTAGTGTTTATAACAAATATTTTGTTCAATTAAAATGCTTAAAGTAAATTAAAGTGTAAAGAAAAATATTCCTGTAATATAAGTCATATACCATCTATGTAAATAAAGGCTATGTTATTATTAACAATTCTGGACATTTCTGTAACATTTAGTCAGTGATATGAAATTGTTCTGTGAATCGTGATAATGAGTGCAAAATTTGTTACTGGTTAAGTTATACTAAAATTGTTTGAAATTAAAGCCAGCAAACAAAAACTATATTATCTATAAGAAACTACAACTGCGTATCTAGAATAGGAATTAATTAAATCTTAATTTATAAAATTCTCTCGTGTACCTAAATAAAAAAAACTAAAAAGGTGACCAACATTATAATATCACTATTTGGTAACATGATTTAACATGTAATATGATTTATTTGGTAACAATAAATCATACAATAATAAGCAAAGGAAACTATTTGTATGACCAAATAAAAATATCCGCAATCCATACAATAAAATTGGTGATAAATAAAATAAAAATCTAAAGCATCTGATTGCTCATCTACTGTAAAACCAACGAAATTAAAATAAATTCTTTCATTTCGCTTCGGATGATATTGCATTACATGGCGAACTTTTTCAACATGGTGGCTGCCACGTTTCAACAGCAGGCAGTGTGAGTCAACAACTTTTTGTTTGTGTACCAATTTTTGATTATATTATTATTATTATTTATTTAATTCATTAATCGATGGTTTTTGTATATATTTAGTGATTTTCAAACTATAATTTTTAAATACCTCGTAATTTATTAATTTGCTAGTATTAATGATTTCTTTTGGCCATGCGCATGCGTAGTTTAGATAAATGAATAACATTTATTTAGTAGTCTAATTAAATTTTTCTGTAATTTGTTCTTTTTATTTGCTTGCTCTAATCTTAATTTTTGATGTGTAAACATCTTTACTCGCGCCTACCAAAAATTGTTGTATTAGAGTAAACTTGTAAATGAAACGAACGGAAATGACGTATCTACTTCGTTTGAAAAAAAGCAACAAATTCAATAAAAACAATTTTGTACTATACATGGCATGCTGGTATGGATATGTATAATAGTAGGGAAAACAAAAAAAGTAATTTAGAAAATTAAATAGAAACCATCGACATTTCCATCGATCAGAAAAATCAAAAAAAATGCTCAATTCATTTGGTTTCAAGTTGCTTGAGACCTGGCTGCGCGATGATGAGAATGTTAATATTCCTACGTTTGAATGCTGCGTTCAGTTCAAGAGAGATGGTCAGTGGGCTGCCGGAGTAGTAATTCCTTCAAAAGATCCATAAAATGAGCATAGTGGATACAAATAGTTTGCCGTACGGACTTTCTCTTATCATAGGTTGGCCTTACTTTCTCGAAACCAATATTGACGTAACAGATGGACTGGCGAATGGAACTATCGGCTGTCTGAGGTATATCGAATGCAGCCATCCTGACCGGGACAACGAGAACGATGAAAACGTCAATAGTAAAAAATGTCAAACGACTCTGGATGGATTTCGGTACAAATTCATAAATTGGCAAGAAAGTGAGGCAGCTTAAAGCTGGATGGGCGCAGAAAACGAATATCAGCCGATGTTTGGTGCCCATTCCTAGCAAAAGCTCAACAGTTAATCGAAACAACAATCGGACAATTAATGTTAAGCGTAATCATTTTCCAGTCGTACCTCCATGTGTCACCACAATTCATGCATCCCATTGTGGTACCTATAACGAGATAGTCAGTATACTCTTACGATAAAAGGCGCAGTCAACAACTTATGTATATTGCTTCATCACTAGTCTCGAAGGACTGTTCATCACGTCGGCTAGGTAAAAAAAGTTATCCCAGACTTTCATCCCATAAAAATCAAATATACGCTTAAGGCAATACTAACAAAACTATCATGATATTATGTTATATATAAGTTATTCTATAATGACATAACAATAGAAATCTAAAATAAACCGAAATATTTCGATACAATAATTTCAGCAAAAGATTGTTGATTTAAGTAACGTAATTAAATATAAAGTTCCAAAAATCAATATATTACTAAATCTTTTGATGCTCAATCGCTTCCACAGCCCATTCTATAAAAGTGTCGGATTAGGACGATTTTTTTTAAATGCAGGACATTAATATCTTCATACTGGATCAGTTTCATGAACCTTCTATGCGTCCAACTGGCGCAATTGAATTTTAAATTTCGAAAATCATTAAATTATTCAATTTTTTGATGCTCAATCGCTTCCAGAGCCCGTTCTTTTAAAGTGTCGGATTAGGATGAATGTTTTTTCGAAGGGGACTTTAAAATCTTAATACAGGATCAGTTTCATGAAACTTCTATGTGTCTAAGTGGCGCAATTGATTTTCAAATTTCGAAAATGATTAAATTAATCAATTTTTTAATGCTCAATCACTCCCACCGCCCATTCTATAAAAGTGTCGGATTAGAACGAATGCATTTTAGATGCGGGACTTTAGTATCTTCATACAGGATAAGTTTCATGAAACTTCTGTGCGTCCAAGTGGCGCAATTGATTTTCAAATTTCGAAGATCATTAAATTATTCAATTTTTTAATGCTCAATAACTCCCACCGCCCATTCTATAAAAGTGTCGGATTAGGACGAATGCATTTTAGATGCGGGACATTAACATCTTAATACAGGAACAGTTTCATGAAACTTCTATGCGTCTAAGTGGCGCAATTGAATTTTAAATTTCGAAAATCATTAAATTAATCAATTTTTTGATGCTCAATCACTCCCACCGCCCATTCTATAAACGCGTCGGATTACAACGAATGATTTTTAGATGCGGGACTTTAATGTCTTCATACAGGATCAGTTTCATGAAACTTCTACGCGTCCAAGCGGCGCAATTGAATTTTAAATTTCGAAAATCATTAAATTTATCAATTTTTTAATGCTCAATCACTCCTCGGAATAAGACACTTTCTGTAACTGTATGTATAGAAATCTGTCGAAGACATAATGAAGTTCATACATTTCGTCCTTGCTCCATATTCTAAAAGAATTTCAAAAATTCTCAAAGGAGACTATCATCTTTTGCCGATGATTATGAGCTGGCATTTCAATATTGCTGTTCCTCAGGCTGGACCACTTATAAACTTCCTGCGAGACGAATTCGATTTGCACATGAACTCAGATTAAAATATATCGACTACGAGATATGGAACGACCATTGTGCAGTTTTTCAATGGCTGATGCCACACTAGTGTAACTGGTATCCGGTAACTCGTTTGTTTCCCTTTTACCAATAAAATCAATTAAAAAATTGCGGCGTAGATTTTATTGGTAAAGGGGAAAGAAACGAAAAAATTACCAGATAAAAGTTACCCTAGTGTGGATATGCTCAATGAAAATAGAAAAGTTAGAGTCGACAGAATATGTATCTTATTTCAGCTACCATAATCCAATTGCGTCGATTATACCGAAAGAGTATAGACCAATTTAACGAAAATAAACATTCATAAACATTCATAAACATTCTCATTCCTTTTTCCTTCAAAGTAAACTGCTATAGACACGCCATGTTTACACATCGCCTTGAGAGTACTAATGAACTCACTCTTTTTTTTTTATTAATAATAAAACCATCAAAGTTTGATAAAATTTACAATGGTTAATTTTACATTTCATTTTTTCGCTTTTTCTTAATGGTGTATGTGACTTAAGTATGGAATAGTTTTTTTCGAATTTAATGGGAACTTAGGTAAGCGTAAGTATTGGGATGGTGGAGTGTTGCAATTTCTTCTTTTTTTGTTTGTTCGGCGGTTTACGTAGCATCCTATTATACCTCAACATCCTTAGAACCACCCCAGGCTGAGCAGCTGGCATATAAAAACCGCGTTGAAGAAAGATAGGATGAAATAAATTTCTGCGAACACAATAGGTATTCATATGGAGACTTGTTGTGTTACAATAGTCTTTCTCGATGCCTCACCCTTACACCTAAATTTAGGCTCTCCCGAATTTAAAGCGGATGATTACTTAGTTATTATGCAGGCTTTGGAAGATAATTCACAGATGCAAACAAACTTTACAATTCTGGATGGTTACGTCCATACACATTTTATTTGAATCCGGTAACTTTTAAATTTTTATGTGTTTGTGTAAAATGCTTACAATAAAAACTTTTATTAAGCATTTAATTTTATTTATCATCCATTTTTTAATCATTTTATTTTTTTACTATTCGAATTCGAATTTTTCGGCAATTATAATTTTTGTTTTGTAATGCGCATGGCTCAAAAACAAAATCAAACTAAAAAAAAAATTAGTTTAAAAAACAATTGGATTCAAGTTACTTTAGTATGGGCATGCACTTTTGGTGTAGGCCATAAAAGTAACCAGATTCAAGTTACCATAGTATGGATATGCACAATGAATCTTGCATTATACTCGTAATATCGATAACGGCAGTATCTTGTTTATACTTAGTTTCATTTTATCATATGGTTTTGCTTCTCCCAAGTGGTTACCCTTTGGGAAGGTCACCCACAATTAAATCACGTGATTTTTTCGCGAATAAGTTTTCTAGAATTGATAAATCGTGGACCTGGCCAAAAACTAAATAGTGTATTATAAAAGGCAAGGCGGGAATTAAAACTGTTCGAGTCGCGCGAGCGATATATATCTTATCCGTTCCGAACGTTCAATTTATCGTTATATCAACCCACATCGCTATACAATTTACGCAGGTTTCCGGAGCTTACTATTTACAACCGTATTCGGATTGGAAGAAGCAACCATATTGAGTGCAAATTGGGTATTGTTGTTAAAACTATTTAGTTAAGTTGGTAGTCGTGAAATTAAATTACCGTGAATCGAAATAGTTGTATTGTGCCAGATTGTAAAATATATATAAGATTTAGATATATGTATGTATATAGAAATACCCACCCGGTATATTAATTCCGATATTCCTAAACGGGATTGAATGAATTTGTTACCGATTAAGGGTCGATTTATATTATCCGTTCCTGTCAGATCCGTTCCTTTCAGATTCAGACATCATCAATTTATACTATCAGATCAGATATTTTTCATCGTATGGTTATCGTATATATTCGTATTTTGTGGTTACGTATAAAGTAAAACATAACTTATAAAAATCCAAAATGTTTTAGTTGCAATTTAATTTTTATGTATGCAAGTTTGGGAAATAAAGTTTTCGATTTTCTTAAACCTAACCTAACCCCGGTAAAATAGTATCTTTTATTTTGGCCACAGAATGAATGATGACTATGACAAATAGCATACCTTTTACACATTGTTTAGGGTTTAGAAGGCCATAAATCTTTTTTCTTAAACCAATTGTATTAAATAATGATTTATTTAGAATCTAATAAAAGTTATTTCGAGCCTTTATGAACACAAACAAAAGTTATGGCCATTTAAAGGCGAGATTTTGGGTAATTTAAAAGAAACTTAAAAATATCATCTCAATTGATGATATTTTTAAGTTTCTTTTAAATGATGTGAAACTTTAAAAATCTGTTCCATAGAATAAAATCTTCCAAATGACCCATCCTATTTGCCATAAAATATTACCGTTCCACACACCAAACACCCTGTATAAACGTTAAATAAGAAGAAAAAAATTTAAAAGGAATCCAATAGAAAATATGAACACGTGTTTTATTGCTAAGTTCTTCAGATATAAAATCTAGGTATATGCTCCTTACTTTATTTTACTTTAACATTTTTTTTTATATTTTATAGCTTATTAGAGTTTTATATATAGGATAATTTAAAAGAGCATATAAGAAAAGTTTAGTGGCGACAAACATTAACATAAGATCATGAAGAGAATATAAAAAAATATTATTTTCACACATGCTTGCATGTATTCGTATCTTTGGTTACGTATAGACTAAAAACGATAACAAAAAATCCAAAAATGTTTTTTGTAACAATTTAATTTTATTTTCATTGTTGTTGTTGGAATTCCACTTTCCTCGCTATTCTTTCGTATTTTTTCGCGTTCAGACATCAGATAAAACATTCTTTTCAACAATATTTATCTGAAACGGAAAGTAAAGGATCTGAACGGAACGGATAATATAAATACTTATATAGAAAACATATGTAACAATATTTTTTTTGTCTGAATCTGAAAGAAACGGATCTGAACGGAACGGATAATATAAATCGACCCTAACGAGGCCGTGGTAACGGATGAGCATGTAAGTACAATTTTTTTGTTTTTGTAATATACAGGGTGTTCGGCGCGTGAACCGACAAAATTTGTTTGCAGATATTTTTTTGTTCATTTGGAAGCCAATGATATTTTGATTTTTTGTTTAAATTACCCAAAACCTTGCCTTTAAATGGTTATAGCTTTTTTGCTTGTAGTCATAAAGGTACAAAATAACTTTTATTGTATTCTGCAATGTGATTTTATTCTAAATAAATCATTATTTAATACAATCGGAAAAACGGCTTTTGGACTTCCAAATCCAAAAAAATGTGGGAAAGTATAAAAAATGTCACCTAAATTCTGTTAAAAAAAAAACAAGGTTATTTTGGAACTAGCTTTGTTTTAAAAGGGTCCCGGTCGAAATGGCATATTTTAAAACGGCATTTTTAAAACAGCATTTCTCAAAACTGCATATTTCTGCCTAGATACAAAACGGACCTTGCAGTCAGAATATTACAAAAACTAGCAGAGGATGAGAAAAAATTATTCCCAGCTGCTTACCAGGTGGTAATACTAGATTTTTATATCGATGACCTCACGACAGGATGTGACACGATAAAAGAAGCGCTGCTCGTACAAAATCAATTAAGTCAACTACTTCGAAGAGGCGGTTTCCATTTAAGAAAACAGGCAAGCAATCATAAGGAATTACTAACTAACGTCACCGAGATCGGAAGCACAGAAGTATACAAAATTAAAATAGATGAAACCATCAAAGCTCTAGGGCTTTATTGCAAACCTTGTACGGACATCTTTGAATTTAATGTAGACCTCCCTGCGCACACTGGATTAGTGAGGAAGCAGATCATCCTCTCAACAACAGCCAAACTATTTGATCCGTTAGGATGGCTAGCCCAAATAATAATAACTCCGAAAATTATGATGCAAAAACTTTAGCTTTTAGGGCTTAGTTGGGATGAACCGGTTTCAAAAGAAATCGCAAAACAGTGGGTTATCTACCTAGAAGAACTTACCCTGCTTAATAAATTGAAAATCCCTAGATGGATAGGGGTCACTAGTGAATCAATCGTCGAGGTCCATGGATTTAGTGATGCCGCAGAACAGGCATATGCAGCTTGTGTTTATCTGAAAGTAGTCACTGGAGAGCAAATTGACATTAGCCTTATAGCAGCTAAAACAAGAGTGGCACCGACAAAACAACTTTACCACGTTTAGAGTTAAATGGAATCCTCCTAGCCGCGAAACAAGTGCAAAAAGTCAAGCAATCACTAAACATACAACAAGCACCATTTATGCATGGGCTGATTTCACGATAGCACTTTCATGGATACAAGGCGAAATTCAAAAGTTCAAATCTTACGTTGCCAATAGAGTGTCGGAAATTCGAAACTTGACTCAACTGCGTCAATGGTATCATATAAAATCAAAAGATATCCAGCCGATTGTGCTATAGTCGAAGAATAACAACAAAAGAGCTTATGAATCACAACATTGGTATGGAAAGATATCAAGAATTTGATGAACAAGTAGAAGCTGTACTGAAACACGCAGATATGGCAACTATCTCCGAGAAAGACAACCAGTTCATACACTCAATAGAAAAAACTTCAAGCTTTATGAAACTTATAAGCATCTGAAAGAATGTAAACATCTTTATCAAAAGATGCAAATAAGAGGATGTAGATGAGCATGATCTACCTGAAGCAGAAGGTATCATTATAAAACAAACTCAGCGTAGCGTTTTATAAACGGAAATAGAAGAATTGTTGAAGAACAAGTGAGTCAAGAAAAAAAAGCAAATTACTACAATTAAACCCTTTCTTGGATCAACATGGAATTCTGCGGGTAGGCGGATGACTTCATAATTCATTGCAAAATTATGAAGAAAAACATCTTGCAATACTTCCCTCTAATGATCAGCTCAGTAGAACAATAATCAATTACGCGCACCTGAAAATAGCGCATGGAGGAATTCAACTTACGCTCTCTTACCGACGTTAGAAATATTGGATCATTCGTGCAAAAAATGCCACTAAAACTGCAATTTCAAAATGTATTACTTGTAACAGATTTGAACAACATCATTGGTGTAACTAACTAATAGGAAATCTACCATATCCAAGGGTGCAACCATTAAGGACATTCACTCATACTGGGGTTGATTATGCAGGTCCACTACAGTTGAAAACGAGCAAAGGTAGAGCACATAAAATTAAAGGCTATATAGCGATTTTCATCTGTTTTGCCACTAAAGTAATCCACGTAGAGGTTGGAACAGATCTTGCTACTGAGGCATTCATTGCAGCTTTCAAAAGATTCAGCTCTGAACAAGGATTGTGCAGTGACAGGTACAGCGAAAACGCAACAAATTTCATTGGAGCCAAACCAGTTGAAAAAAATGAAAATAGGAGCTCTAGCGGACTTAAACAAAATTGTATCAGAAGAGCTAACTTTGGAAGAGCTGTACCATTGCATTTCCTACCACCAACATCATCGCAGTTTGGTGGATTATGGGAAGCTGGCATGAAGTCAGTCAAAACTCACCTGAAGAAGATTTTGGGAAATACCACCAACTTCTCATCCTGGAAGTTACCTCGATAAAATAGGTCAAGGTAATCTAATCAACGGTGAGTGGAAGATTATTACGTACTTTAATCTTACACAATATGCGGCTAAACTAGACTATCTTGATCGCTGTACTCAACAGCTGGATAGGTTATGCATAAACGGGACTAAAGATTTGGGGATGCGGACAGCTCCAGCCCACACGGATACCATGAAACACTGCAAAACTGTTGTATCCCAAATAAAATCGTCCCACATTGAGTTAAAAGAGCAAAATAATATAATAAACTCTTTAGGTGGAAACAAACTTTCGCGCCAAAAACGGTCTCCTATCGATTTTATTGGCACGATTGCTAATGAATTATTCGGTGCGCTTGACCAACGTGCCGATAACGTCTACAAGGACAGCATCGAAAAATTAAATGTAAATCAATTCCACAACCAGAAATTTCTACAACAACAGATGTCGATACTGGAATCAATGATCAATTTGATTAAATATAATTATAAAGAAACCAGTCAAAAATTCGAGACATTCACAAATGTTCCGAACAATATAATGTTTCAAGAAGAATTCACTGATTTAGCTCTTCACACTATGATGGGAATCAAGGACGACTAGACCCTCTCATACTAACACTGCACCAACTCCAAAGACAGCTTGGACAAAATCATTCAAGGTCTGGAACAAGTCAAGACATACCCTTTCGAGTCAATGGCATAGCTGCCATGCACAAGATAATTCAAACCAAAACAATAAAAATAGGAGATATATTCATATTCGAAGTCAAAATTCCACTGGTTCAGAGAGCACAATTTAATTTATATCAAGTTATACCAGTGTCTACATTCATCAGCTGGAATATGTATACATCAAACCAACCTCGAACTACCTGATGATCATGTTACAAAAATCAATCCATGACAACTTCTGCTAATGAATTCAATTCATGCACTTCCCTCAACGGAGAATATCTATGCAATATCCATCAACCACTATACGATTATAACACGAATACAAGCAACTGTGAAGTGCAGCTACTCAAGCAAATTGGAGATCTATCAACAAGCTGTCAAATCAACAAAATTAATATCACTACACCATTTATCCTTTTGCGTAGATACAATGCCTGGATCTTCGTGATGAAATCCAGAACGCTTTGCAATCGCATATGCGAAAGCGATAGCAGTAGGACAACGGAAACAACCACTATTTTTATTGAAAGAGCTGGAATTCTGGAACTTCATCCAACCTGCATTTTGAAAGGAGATACATTAACAGTGTCGGGATTTAAAACATCCAGCAGTAAACTCGAAATATCATCTATTCCACAATTTAAAGTGATTTGATAAACGAAAACTACAGGATAGAGATGAAATCTACCGCAACAACAACCTTATCGGAAATTGAAGCTATAGAGACCGCAATTCAGCACCAAAAGCGACTGATAGAGACATATAAATGTGCATGACTATCACCATTACGTGGCGATATATCTGCTCCTCCTAGTAATCCTTGCTGCTATTACTTGCATAATGCTTAGAAAAATAAGAAATCATGCAGTTGCAGCCCGGCAATATGTTGAAGACACAACATGCAAATAATCAGTCTGCTGCACATCCGGACACCGTACACTATCAGATATAATTTTATTTTAATTTTTACTATAAACACTTTTGCATTTACATATTTTTGTATTTCTTTGTATGTATAAACTGCTTAGGCAGAATTAAATTTTATATAAAAAAAACTTTAATGTAATAAAAATTTAAAATAAAGAAAAATACATCTTAAGTGCACTTGTTCTCAGGCCTCACCAGTAGGTATTAACAGGCCTCACCAGTAGTAACCTATTAACAAGTATTATATTAAAGACATAAGACAAAGCTTATGCGAATATAACCGCAAGCTGTTTAGTTACAACACCTTGTTTAACATAATATATGTACCAGGAGCCATATTGTCATGAATTCTTAAAAATGTACTATTTAGCTGATCTTCGGCAGGACCATAAAAAAAGGAAAATCTGTCAAACAAAAATTGTAGTGGCGACGTACGTGAATAATGCCACATATCTTGAAACCAATATCTTTCAATCGAATTTTTACGATAAACCCGATAAATTAGAAAAATACATGAATAAGATGTATTCCAATATGGAGTAATCCGCTACGACCATGCATTTGTAGTAACTAACTAGAACTTCGAAGCTCTCTACTAAAGTTTTTATATAAAACACGTAGAAGAAATTTGTCATAGTAGTTGCATTTCATCAATGAAATGAACATATGAAATTTGATCTTAATCGACTAAGAAATAGACAAGTTCCTTTTCATTTGGCTTTATCCTAGAATTTAATCCAGGAATCGTTCAAAAATTTCTTTCTTTCAAATTTTATCGTGTTCCATTTTGAAAAATGCCATTGTGAAAAATGCCGTTTTGAAATATTCAGATTTAAAAAATGCAATTTTGTACCTTATGCCGTTTCGTAACTTATGCCATTTTTGAAATATACTGTTTTGAAAAATGCTATTTTGTACCTTATGCAGTTTTTAAATATGCCGTTTTGAAAAATGCAATTTTAAATTATGCCGTTCTGAAAGGATCCCGTTTAAAAAAATCTTCTAGTTTATGCTCTTTCCAATGGTCTACTACATGCCACAGAATTCACTCATTTTGTGGCCAAAATAAGAAATACTATTTTCCGGGTTCATTGTTAAGAAAATACCTTTTAAGTTAAGCCCATAAGCCTTTTTTCTTAAACCAATTGTATTAAATAATGACTGATTTAGAATAAAATCACATTGTAGAATGCAATGAAAATTATTTCATGCCTTTACGACTAACAAAAAAGTTATGACCATTTAAAGGCGAGATTTTGGGTAATTTAAAAAATACTGAAAAATATCATATCTCAGTCACAGTAGCACTTAGGACATCAGTTCTATGAAATAAGAGCCTCCAAATGAACCCCCAATCTGCCAAAAATTTTGTCGGTTCACTCCCCAAACACCCTGTATATTCCATATACATATTGCTTTCTCTAAAAATTTATTTCTATATTGATTAATTTATATAAATAATTATTTATTTGACTTCATTTAATTATTGACTGCATTTCCCTAACTTTAATTTATGATACTTGTTTGATGTTGTTAACATTAATATTGCAAGATTCATGCATTCTTATTTAAAATGTCTGTTTAAATTATTCTTACGTATCCTATAGTGCAGTGTTTTTATTAAAAATAAAACTAGTAAAAATAGGAATTAAAAGCTTTCTATTCATAATTGAACAGCAACGCCACGAATAAAATGTCATGTTAGGTCATAACGTTTTGTCCTTGGGTTTTGCTATTTGATCGTCGTACAAGAAAGACGCGTTTTTGTCTTTCTCTGTGTAGTGAAAGTTAAATTTCTTTTAAAGTGATTTAAGTGATTTAATTTTTTATTTTAAAGTTATTGCGGTTATAGTTATATAGTTATATAATATAAATTATAATAAAAATTTGTTTAAATTTAATTTTAGTGACATTAATATTGATAAAGAGATAAAAAAGATTGTGTGGTGCGCGGCAATGTGGGTGTATTACACTCATTTTTGTGTACGTGGTGTTTGCTGTGCGATTCCAAAGGATTTTTAAAGGAAGTGTTTTTATTAATTTTTTTCATGTTTTATTGAATTTTTAATTTAAATTTTAAATTTTAGTTTTATTTATTTAAATGTGTTTTATTAATTGTTGTAATATGAAAAACGCATTTATAATATATCGTCGTAGTAGTGATATGGTACGGTTTGCGTGTGTGTGAGTGAGAGTTGTGTCCTTTTCGTTAGTATATACAAGAAGAATATATATTTAAAAATGTAAAAGAGAAAATATTCTTGTTTTTATGTACATAGATTTTTTTTGTATATACTGTTGTATGTATAAAAAGAATGCGGTGTGTTTTATCGTGATGATCAAAAATAAAAAGGATCATTGAAATTACGAGGCGTATTCGCGCGTGTGTGTTTTTGTTACTATGGGAATTGTATTTCCGAATATTTTTTTTGTTTTGAAATGAATGAGCAAATTTGTATGTATAATGTGGTATATACATATAAGTGAGTGTGTGTATTACGTATGTATGTAAAATATATATATCCAGAATCTTCTTAAATATAAGTCGTGCTAACTCGACACATATGAAATAAATAATAACTAAGTAAAGATGTATTGGAAATTTTTTTTTCCATAGTAATTTTTTTTTAAATAACTAAGTATGTATAAGTGTGTTGATGCAGAAACAAAAAAAAATGAAAAAAAAAACTCAAATTTACGTTGCATTGTTAGTGTAACCAACACACTCTTTGTTAGTTTTTTTTTTAAATAGGTATCTGACAATGAGAAGAGTAAGCGGGACTTATATTGGAGTGGATTCTGATATATCCCTTTTCTTGCCAAATAAAGTTTTTTTGTTTTGTTTTAATTTGAGTCGAGCCTACACAAATGTGTGTGTAAAAAATTACAGGTTGTATTGTCTTTCGGATTTTAACGGATCTTAGTTAAATCGGAATTATTTTTGAAAAACATTATAATTTGATAATACATATATAAATTATGTAACATACTAATTATTTGTTTTTGATAACATTTTAATTATTTTACTATTATGGTTTTAGTGTTATTTTTCGGACGATTTTAGTGGAATGCATAAATGTGTGTGTTGGTCCAGAATTCATTCCAAAAATAAGTTTTTGACATGATTATTTTGCCTTACCCACACAATTGTGATGGCAGGCAGGAAAGGGGATGTGGATAATATGTATATGTATATATAATTGACTGTTTTTATTTATAATTTTTTTAATAATTAGTTTAATATATTATTGTATATGTGTAAAATCCATTTATCATTTATGTTATTGTGTAAAATATTTTCGATGTGCATATCCAAATTGCGGTTGCTTGAATCCGGTAGCTTCTTCGTTTCTTTGTACTTTACCTATACAATTATAAGTTTTATGGGTGGGGTGATCGAGACGGGCAGGGGTTGCCGCGGTGTGGAGGTACACGATGTTATATTGGGTGAACTATGCGAAGACTTTTTAAAGTGATTTTTTCCGACATTTTTTTACACATACATAGAAATTTATCGATGAGCTGGGACTCATGTGACGTGTGTGCGCGTGAATGTTTTTTATTTTTTTTTTTTGAGGTTAGAAACCGGTCTCAACTCAAATGTGTCGTCGTGTGATTTCCCCAATGTAATTTAAATGCATGTATGTATTGTAATAATAATATGTACATGCATTTATAGGTGTTATTATTATTTATTTATTTTTTTACAGTCTATTTAACTGGTTTATAATTTATTTAATTAAATTATTTTACTCTATAATAATTAATAATGCGCGGTAAAAATTTGTATTTGGAAAAGTTTTAAAGATTTGTTTCGCCGTGGTATGGACGGGTGACAACTAAAAAAAATGAACTTTTTCCGTTAATTCACTAGAAGGATGCGCAATATTAGTATCCATATCCCTCAATAAAAACAGTTTTATTTTTCCTTCATCGAAAATGATAGAGCACAAAGTGCCATTCTTCGTTTTATGATTTTGGAATCTAATAACGTAATTAGCATTTTTTGTTTTTGCTCTCCTGCAAAATTTTAATTTTTGAGTTGTGTCTCTTTTTCATGTCATGAGCGATATGTGTTACGGCATGGCAAAGGAAAAATGGTTTTTAATTTTTATTTTCGTTGTAATTGTAACGACAAGTAAATCTTTGATGTGCCTCGGGCTATTAATGTTGGTTATTTTTTAGATTGCTTACTGCTGGCACTCTTTTCTATGAAAGAATTTATCCGACTCAACAATATTTATCGAAACAGGTTCACAATTGCATGGGAACGTCAGACACAAGTATTGATGAGTTCTAAATCTTATTCAATGACTTGCTCATGCACCAATTATGTAAGAAGCATTCCGCGTGGTTTTATTTTCCGTTCGTGCCATCACCTCACGTAAACCTTGATCGTTTTTGAATGACTGAGATGTGCGAAATTGTCTCAGTAATCTATTTCTAGACAGTATACTACAGAAGATGCATAAATTAATTTTTGGGTATGAATTGGGCTGGATTGGAATTCTAGCAAATTTTAGTTTTGGGAAGCTGGATTTGACTGGTTCATCTCTTAGCGGGTTAAGCGAAGTTTGTTTCAGCTATGGTGAATAAACGAACTGGATAGTTAATTGGCCGATTGCTTTCGGATTTGTTTTGTGGAAAGATCCAGAACTTCATCCGGGATTTATGTTGGAGTCGCAATTTAGCTCAACATACCAGATTCGAACATGATTGATTAATAAATTGCTTAGGACGGTCGAATTCCAAAACTTCGCTATAAACCATTTTTAAATCCCCACCCAATTCTGAATACCTGATTTGACAATATATATATTTTTTAATATGATTCCCAAGGTCCATTCAGAATGGTCGAATTGTAGAACTTCATCAAAAAGACACGTTAAAATCCCAATTTAAGCTGACCTTTCTTATTAGAATCCTAGCCCAGCACTGCAAAATGAAGTTTAAAGTTGTAGGTTAGGAGGCGGCCTGGTTTAATTCGTTATATCCGAATCCCAAAATTTAGTCAAATTCAGCTTTGTACATTGAATTTGATCATCATTTGTTGAGAAATGGCCTAGTTCCATTGAGCATAATGTTATAGTGCCAATCCAATTCTACATACCATATTTGACAGAAATTGGTTGAGGAACGATGAAGCTCCATTGCCATGCTCGGCATAATATGTCCTGTGCAGTATAAATTACTTGGTAATTAATCGAATATGTAACATTGCCTTTGGGATGCCTCACATATTTTTTATTAAATACTTATGGATTTTAGAGTAATCTTTAATATTGTAATTTAAACAATTATGGTTTCAGGAAATTCTACTTTAAGTTGTGGAATTGCATTATTATTAAATTAATAAATGTTTATATTATTTAGGAAGCCGGAAAATATTAATTTAGAATTAAATTTCAGGAAATCTACCGATGTAGGTGAAATGATATTCCTTTGATGGTTCACAAGCCAAACCGATTAACCCCATTTTTTGAATATTTGTAAATTTTAATATCAACGTACTTGATTGGCTCTATACATTGAAAATAAATTACAGTAATAATAAGTGTTAACACCATTAAATGACAAAACTAAAAGTAACTAAATTTGCAATTTCTGCAATTGTAGATTGTGTAGATTAGAATTGCCTATTGTTAACGTGTTACTAACTATCGACTTTATCTAGATGTCTGTAACCGGGCTGATTCAATCAATCAACTTGTTTAGGAAGCCGGAAAGCATTAATTTAGAATTAAATTTCAGGAAATTTTCAGATGTACGTGAAATAATAAAAATTTTCCCTCAGCTTGCTGATTTAAAGAAGCAATTGTTGAAGACCAAAACCATCGTTATCCATCAAACCTATTAAGCCTTTATCCTCCCTCTAGTAGTTAGAAGTAGATTAGAATTGTGTTGTGCCGTACGATCGCTAGGTGTCTGAAACCGGGTCGTTCCGTCCCAAAAAAAAAAAAAAAAAAAAAAAATTACCTTTCCTATCCCTCCTATTGTTATGTGTAAACAGGCTGTAGGAATAGGCCCGGCGTTATCCGGGACCACCTGTCAAGTACTTGGTTCTACAGTCCAATCAATCAATCAATCAATGTTAGGTCATAACGTTTTGTCCTTGAAAATATACCTGGGCGTGCTAAATACCACTACGGGCACAGGGTAGGAATATTCAACGCTCACGAAACGGTACATGAGTTCGAATGATTGGACTATATCGCATAATTTCCGGGGGCAAACGCGCTTATTATTGATAAATAAAAATCATATGGATATGTTAACCAGTTGGAGAATTTTATATCACTGTTCTAGTGGAAAACTAATGCTAAGATCGTACGACAACCTGATAGTTCCAATTCGTTATAATAGTGTTGTCAATTACAGACAGTTTAACAAATATATCCCGTTAATATCCAAGAGTCACTGACTGTCTGAAAAGTAACCACACCGCTAAATTATTTTACATATTTGATTTATTTTCACGATCTATTTTTCTCAATGCTTGATTCAATGGGTCATCAAATTTTAACTTTTAAGCTCTCCTTCTCTTGGTTAAAAAGATGCTCGAAAAGAGGAAAAATAATAAAATTTAAAATCCACTTTATTGGTACTTACGTATGTAATAGTTGCTACCGCTTACAGGCTTACATTTAAAACTAAATATTGCCAGCCTTCAACATAGCTGAAAAAAATAATTATTATGAATTATTTAACAAAAAACCACCAAATTTATCATAAAATAAGAATAATGTTTTTTTTTGTGCAAAGTCATAAAAAAAATTATTCATAGCATGGCGTACAAAAAAAGCATTGAATCGCGCGCATAGATAATGCATAATTTATGTAAGTAATAAATTCTAAATTAATTTTAATTTAAATAAATAAAAAAAATTCTATTGAACTCACATCTACTACGTATCTACCCAAGAATTTGTAATCCCATTCATAATAAAATCGATGGCCTTTAGATAGGAAAAAAACAGATAATACGAAAGATAAGATATTTTCCATACGATAAGGGAAAAAAGATGATTGTCTAAGGTATAACATAAAAAATATGCTTATGTAGTTGGACAACATATTTTTGGGATTACACATAAGTTTATATACCCCGAGTATAAAACAAAAACCGGAAAAAGGTAAAATCTTCGATTCTTGACGAAGGTACACAATACATTTTCATCATATATTTGGGCGCTCTTAAGTGAAACATTCCACTTTTATATTATTATGCCCAGGGATATCCATTCGATATGATTTTTAGTGTACATTGAAATTTATGGATGCATAGCTCTATATTAAATTACCAAAAGAAATGTAATTTAGTTGGTTTTACTGGAGAAAAAGAAATCTGAACACCGACCGGGATACTGTATTGAAAATAAGTTATAAAAATAGCTGAGTTGCTTTTCTACCATGGCACGATATCTCTATTAGACAGTATAAAAAAATTTATAGTGTTTATACATTATACATAGATCTGCTCTATAACAGAAACAAACTATAAAAAAATTTCATATTTTTATTGATATTAGTTTGAATATTTATGTCCAATAAAACACATTCTACAGCAGCAGCAGCATCTTCAACTATAAAATGTAACATAAGAAAATAAAAAAAAATCTATTTTTCAGCAAATCTTACAATTTTTACGAATGGTTTTTCGAGTTGTTTCAATATAAGGATATTTACATCTGAAATCTGTTTCATGAGATTTATATAAATTGAATTGAAGTTATAACTACATTATTTGCCCCTGAATACATAAAATATTTTATTGGGCCTTTTAGTTTTAGATGTAAATAAAATAACAATACTAACATTTTGCTTGTGACCCTGGGTCATGGTCAAATATTTATTTTGTGATATATGTATGTAAAAATAAGGCGTATGCACAAAAGCTGTCGCAACTCCTTTCACCCTTTGTACTCGATTTATTTTCAAAGCCGTTGGGTGTCAACTTGTATATAAAAATATACGGCTAAATGAATTTAAATAGAATTACATTCTGGTACTTTAGTAAATTTATATTGTCACCTCCAGTGTCACATACGGGTGCAAGGGTTAATATTAATATAAAATAATAATGTATTATCAATCAAGGTAACTCTGCTTTCCTGCTCGAGTATGCTATGATAGCCAGGCGTGGTCGCCTATCAGGAGGTTCACATAAAGAGGATTGAAGCAGCACAACGTAGATTTCTTCGCTTTGCTTTACGTGAGCTACCGTGAGTGGACATGTTCAACCTGCCTCCATACCAAAACCGCCTCAAGCTAATTGATTTACAACCACTTATTAAGCGCCGAGTTGTTGCAGACGTAACTTTTTTTATTTATTATTATTTTTTTTAATGAATGCACGAAGCTAATCCACACTTCATTGATTTTATCATGACGACACGCACGTTAAAAAAATTTTTTTACTTAATTTTTTGTTAGATTTGCTCGGCTTTTCGGACAAAATATTATTTTTAATGGCATCTTTCAATGTTTATGAATTTTTTAGTCACAGAAAACAAGGAGACCAGTTGCTCACAATATTTTTTATTTAACTTGACTGGTTTGATATTTTACTTATCTATTTTTTTTTTGTTTTATTTGATTTTGTTTTAATTTATGAACTAGTTTCCTGCTTTCAAAATAAGTCACTTCGATAGCAGACTTAGGCCCTGTCCCAAACACCGACTAATTTGCGTATGCCGATTTATTCAAATAAGTCTGCTATCGAGGTGACTTATTTTAAAATCTGAAAACTTATTTGATCATGTAAACATGAAAAATACATTTGATCATGTAAACATGAAAAATTCAACAAATTATCAAATATTATTAATAACTTTCAAACAGTAGTGATATTCCACTTAATAAATTCATCTTAATAATCTTATTAAATTCGTCTTAATAAATTAATATAATTACATAATAGATTTTAGAGGTATAAAAAATTAGGAGGATTAATAGAGGTATAAAACATAATTGTACCATGCGCATTTTGCACTCTCCAGCCACAATAATAAATTTTCATCGTGTTTTGATAACTCGAGACACATTTGTTACAATTTGGTTCAAATTGCTCCTGGTGGTAAAACTAAAATATATATAGAAGTTTAACACTTGCGTGTGATACGGGAACGCAGCTTTCCTTTTGTCCATCACTGATCTGCGAAACCTGCAGGTAGAACGAAAGCTTGTTATAAATATATATCTTTCATTTAACCCGTGTGTTACGATCATTTACAAATATACACAGACAAATTATGTATTAATTGCTTTCAATACTTCTTTATTGTACTTGTGTTGCGCTTTCTCATTATTTATGTAATTTTTTTGGGTGATCATTAGTATCGGGGTGTGGTTATATATTTTCTTTTATACATAACTAAACGTAATCATGTATTGGGTACATAGGCAGCAGCAATCAGCTGTTTGTAAATGGACATTATTAAAGGGACAAAGAAAAAATTTGGCAGCGTTACATTTAGTTAAGCGTGAGTTGTGCAAAGATAAAATATTAAAAATAAAAATTTAAAAAAAAAAAAATTAATAAATAGCCATTTATGTTAAGTGATTTCTTAAAAACTAAGTGCTTGTAGTTTACATTAATTAAATCGTGTATGTTAGTTATCGGTCGTTGTAATTCCGTTTAAAACCTAAAGTGGTTTTAAACCAAATAACAAGACACAGTAGGTACATTTTTCGAGTGTTGTGCATGGTTGTTGTGGGTTTTAATCACGCTATAAATTACATTCAATTACGATCATCATTACAGTATTTGTACAACTATAAATTACAGCTAATATAGTAAAAAAATTTATTCACGCTACTTTATCTTGTCCGAGACTGTAATTACGGGGTCAAAGGGCAGTCCCACGGAATTCGTTGACGCACATATTTTGCGCATACGGAAAGGTAACTATGGCTATTTGTTAAGCGATGGCATGAGCTTATTTGGATTTTTTTTCTTTTCATTTAATTTAACAGCGAAAAACCGGCCTCGTCAACCCGGGTGCTTTCCGTGTGGTTAATTTTATACGTTTATATATTTTTTTTTGGCGCTAAATATATAGTATACCGTAGTTTGTCGGAGTGATACGGTAGAACTCTCATAACCAGCTGTACCCGCCAAACACCGTTTACCAATAGTACGTGTGCCGGCCTCGTAGGCATGTTATATTGATGATCACACCATCGAAATAAAAAAACAAACCGCAAGTACAATTTAAAATAATCCAAAACTTTATTTATAATTCCAATTTAACAGATGTACTAAATTATTGTAAATTTTTTATGAACATTTATTGCTCTTATCAACTAAACTAAATGAATTAGATGTAAGTTGTGATTTATATATGTTGTACATTTAGATTAAGGGGGTTGTTAGGGACCGGTCAAATTAGCTTATAGTAGCTTAGAGTTAATAATTTTAAGTGTTCTTTTTTTGAAAATTAATAAATAATTTGTGATATGCATATTAATCGAATCTATCAAAATTAGTGATCTTTTTTTTTGTTTTTGCTATTTGCCTGTGGTTGTAAATTAGTGATGGTTTACTTATCATTTAGTTGTGGTTCCAGAATTTTTGTGCAATAATGGTGTCTATTTCGGTTTTCGTCTCAATAAAATTAAGTATGTATAATGCTTAAATGGATTTAATTATGTAGCGGTTGTGGAAATCATAATGGGAGGGAAGTGCTATTTCAAAGCTGTACTTCAAGGGTGGTGTCAGCACTGAGGTCGGGTGACCGACGGCATCCAGTACGGTAGAGTTTTATTGAGCTGGCTTACTGTTATTTTTTTTTCGGTTTTTGTGTTGTCTTCAAGCTTTATTATCTCATTTTTATATAGATTTATGAGCAGCACCTGCGAGCTCCAATATTGTCAGAAAACAAGAACCCTCCCTACGGCTGTCACTCTAGCGGGCAAATGTGCTGCTGTTTCTGACCATAATACTTGGAGAATAAAACAATTTTTTTTTGTTAACCTCTTTGATACTTCAGGGACCATGCTCGATGCGAATCATCCATGCTTCCTCAGGTACCAAGGAGTTTACACATTTTTATGTTTTTATTTTTATTTATTAAATAATTCATTAAAATAAATTGTTTTTTGTACATTTTACTTTTTTTATTTCATTATTTAATAACAAATTGCTAAAACATTTGTTGTTTGCTACAGTTGTCAAAATAAGACAGAAAAATCGTTTGGGACGACTTGACCGACTTATTCAAAATGGCGTCAAATATGTCGATAAGTTTGAAATAAGTCGGTGTTTGGGAATGGGCCTAATATATATTTTGCCGCTTGTTAATTTCCAAATTTTCCTGAATTTCACTGGTTAAACAGTCCGTTATCCCATGTTTATAATAATACAGGTGGAGCTCTCGCGCGCGGTTGGGAGGAGTAATTGGTCGTTGGGAATTATTATTATCGTTTTTGTTGCAATGCAATGAAAAACAATTTTCAAAAAATTTACTGTATCCATTGATGGTACACGTAGGGGAAAATACCCTACTTGTACGATGTTGTTTATAAATTATTTGCGTAGGGAAAAAGACAGATTTATCTAATTTAATTACCTTATCTTTGTTAAATGAATACTTTTTCGACAATTGATGCTTTAAGCAGTTTTTCTATGAGATGTCTCTGGTAGTTGAAAATATTGGTTAAAGAGAAATGTTCGTTCAACTATACAGGTTCAATTCCACTACACAGATTTTTATGTTGCAGAAAACTAGAACGACATAATCATATAGTGAGAATATGTGTGATCCGTAATTTTTTTTTTCTGAATTTTTTTGTTGTTGTGTTAGTTGCCATAATTATAAATAAAAAATTTCAAACAGAAATTTGGCATCCATACGAAAAAAATTCCTCCACTCTCAGCAATCTTTGTGTGTTAACACTCTTAAAAATTTAGTTTTGGAGAAATAATATTGGAAAAATTTGAATTTGTAAATTTTTTGTATTTCCAAACTTAGTTAATTAAACAATTAAATTTGTCCTTAGTGGCTTAGAGTAGTGATGAAAAAATGCCATTTCGATTTTAGTTTGAGATAAATTGGATAGAAGATTATTGAAGTTCGTTTTCTACGCCTTGTATGTTTTCGTTAAAAAATTCTCAATTCAAAATTTAAGAGTAATGCCAACTGCTCACATTGCCCGCCATCTTCTCTGTATTAAGATATCGTTGCTTTTAACTAGGTAACTAGGCAAAAATAGTCGCTACGATATCAAAAATCACTTTACCTGTCTTAAATTGCGCTATAACATACAACATTAATACACAGGATTTATAGATGAGAAATATTTTATTAAGATTATAATTTATTTTATTTATCTAAAACCTCATATAATCAAAACCAAATGTATTCTGTTTTGTCGAGTCCGGCAGGTGCGCAATTTTAAATTTTGTACCTACTTTCATGACGAGTTTTGGATCTTATAGACTTGTATCAATTCGGGTAATGTTATGTATCGTGTACCGCAAAAGTTATAAACGAACGGTTTATCTCCATAATGCCGATGTACATGAACTTTATAATCACTATACGTTATAAGTCCGCATTCATAGAAATCTCGCATGTGTAAGGTAATTATTCGTCAGCATATTTACGCAGATAGGGGTATCGCAGCGCCCATGGATCTGAGTATACGCGACAAACGCAAATGGTGTATTTGATGCGGCAGAAGTATTTATAATACGGTAAAAGCAGCTATGTATCTTCATGTGCCGTGAATTCTAGCGGCGACTCAAATTTAGTAGTGCTTATGTTAAAGTATTTTTGATCTTTTTTCGATTTGACTGTACGAGTGTTCTGGATCATTCATTCTTTGCGGAACTAACTGTGTCTATAATGGTTGCATAATGAATTTTTAATGATGCTGGTCAATCCTTATTGATAAACAATTTTTGAAATTCGGGGCAGGAAAACACTAAAATTACCATGATTTGTTCGTGGTTCTTGAGGTGGTGAGAAAATATGAACCTCTATCACGAATTTGCATTTATGGCGTTGCTTGGAAGAATGTGCTTCATATGTACTTTTAGTGTCCATTTTATTATACAGCGCTTGATCAATTAGGCACGTTTAATGACATTTTCGCCTGTGTCATACATGAATTTATGCATTTCGAGTTCTTTGTTTTTAAATGAGCTGAGCTTTATTCATTTAGTAACGAAATTTTAAATTAATAAACAATTCGCCCTCACCATTGTTTACTCTTTTTAAATCGTACAAGTGAATATCACTCAAATTATCAAAATTTGATTCAAAAACATGCCACTCGAATAATCTTGTACGACATTTTCTTCCACAATCGATGCAACTTGCTAGTCCGACTGCTGTTATTTTGACCTATTTCAAATGCAATCTGGACTCATTTAAATTGCAATGCAATCTAATTAAGATGAGCCGCATATATAAAACTTTAATCATCATCAATCGGGGTCTCACTACATTTTACTCAATTTTAATTTTTCAATGACGATTTTTAAATCAGTTGTTCGTCGACACGTTTTACTCGTATATTTTAATCTGAATCCTATTCATATTTTTCTCCTTTTATTGATACACGTTTTTCGAACGGATAATTCCTGGATGCACTCAGAACACAAGCGGAGCTTCAGTTTTTTAAAGCTAGAATACCTTTATTATTTTGAAGATTAAATTATTCCATTGACTCTGGCATGGTTGGAGTTTGTATTCCTGCAATTATTTTGAATAAACTAAAGTTTTTATAATTTCATAATTGTTCCCATGCTCGAAATATTTATTTGGTTGAATATTATCGGTATTATTTAAATTGTTTTTTTCTCGATTTTTAATAGCTTATGTAAAAGTAATATTTTTTGCTATTAAAAGCCGAGAAATAAACAATTTAAATATAGACGTATTTCAAACTTTATAAATAAAATTAGTGTGGGCACACACACACACATAATGAGAATTTCCAGAAGTTTTGATTTTTTGATATAATTCGCCAGATTGATATGTTCTTATGTTATACTATATAGGTATAAGCCAAGATTTAATTTTTGCAGTTTGATCGTTGCAACCTGATGAGATAGAACTTGTGGAGCTGAAGATAGAACTTGTGAAGCTTCTCATGTTTTTGTAAGGGTTCGTGTGTATTTTTACACAGTGTCAGTGACAGGGGGTTAAAAAGGGAAATTAGTTTTCTACTTTTTGTAGTAGATACATTATAAGTGGATGTCCTCTTTGTTTCTTCATGACAAAATAGTCGTAAACATTGTGAATGCCATGTAAAAGTAAGATTTTGGCTGCGGTCCAATTCGTGACTTAAGCCTCAACCAGTCAGGAATAAAAACTTAATAAAAAATATGAATTTTAACGAAATCAATTGTTTTTCTTTTTTTTTTTAATTCCAGCCATTCAAAAATAATAATTGTTAAGTGAAGGTGACAGCTTTTCGTTTACAAACAGCTGTTTTTATTGTGAAATGTCTTTTAGAAAAATTTCATATTTGTTCATATTGTTATCTAATTTTTTATATATGTTTCATAATTGAAAATGTGAACATACACAAAATGCCTTTACATCACAACATGCCATTAACAAATTAATTTTTAACAAAATTCACTAAAACACAATTTTTACTTTATCACACATTATTAAAACTTATCACAGAATCTGAAAAAATATTAAAATAATTTTATTTAATAAATAAAATAGTAAACAAAAAAATGTAAGTAAAATAAATATGGCTCCTACCGCATCAAAAATTTATCTTCTTCTGCTGTATATAAAACACAACAACAAATTGTATTTTTAAGTTTTTCTTATTTTCGAGTGAGAAATAGGGCACCATTTTTTGATAAGTTACAGCTAAAATTTAATGAAGGTTTCGTTGGATTTCTTACATGAAAATTAAGTTTGCCACTTTATTGTGTGGAGACTGACTTTTTTGAAAGTCTACAATAAGCTTCCAGCCGACCAGACTTATTGTAGACTCCTTTGACTTTTATGCGGGGCTTGTATCCAAACTAGTAACATCAAAATAATTTTAGCTAATTTCCAATAAGCCTATTTTACTGGAGACTTATTGTAGACTTTCAAATAAGTCAGTCTCCACAAAATAAGTCTCGAATTAGACCGCAGTCTTTGTCTATTAAAATCCGAAAAAAACAGTTTATGACAGTTATTGTACGAAGTACAGCGTCATTAATTATTTCATGTACTGATAATTTTTTAATTTGTTGATAAATAATTTTACAAATTTCAGCCAAAGTTGAATGAAATCTTTCAATTGGCGAATTACCTGTGCTTGACTTAGCTGTAGTAATGTGAAGTTTTGCGTTATACATTTTAAAAAAATTACGAAATAATCACAATTCGAATATTTCAAATCGCAATTTGAATATTTTTATTCCTATATGAATTAATTTGTTTTGGGTACGACAAACCGTCGTTATATCTTCGTTTGTAAACGTGGAAGAGCTTCCGCATTCGCGTTTGTTGAATCATTTTAGTATTGTAACTATTACATAGTTATGTTCTTCCAATTTTAATCGCCATCGGATAATTTTTGAATTTGACTCTTTACAGTGAAAGAGCTATACCAATGGTTTATGGTCTGTTCGAATTATACATTTTTCACCGTAAATATATGGTCGAAAATATTTTATTAACCGTACTATACTAAGAAGTTCCTATTCGATTGTGCTATAATCTATTTCCGATTTAGATAAAGTTCGTGATGCATAATACACTGGAAGATAATGTTTGCCTTGCGAGTATACTCCTCTAACGCGAAATTTGATGAGTGAGTGGTTAAAATAAATTGTTTCGAGAAGTCTGGACATTGAAGAATTGAATCTTCTGTTAACAATTTTTTACATTTATCGAAACATTTTATAAAATCGATAGTGTGAATTTTTTTTTTCATTTTTACGTAGACAATTTGTTCATTGAAATCATTTATACATTTGTGGTAATATCCCACTAAACCTAGGAAATACTTAATAAACACATTTTTATTAATCACTTGTTTTTTGTTTCGCAGAATTCTGCGAAACAAAAAACAAGTGATTAATAAAAATGTGTTTATTAAGTATAAGTGTGTTTCGCCAAGTGCCTACGGCAAATAGCGTAAAAAGAAAAAAAACCTAGGAAAGATTTAAGTTGTTTTTGGAATATTAAACTTTATGATAGCCTCAATTTTAGTTGATTTGGTTTTACACCAGCAATACAAGATTTGAGCATATACTCTCTTTTTTTGAGTCAAAAATGCGTAGTCAAGACCAAAATTTGTGCTGGCTGGATAAGTACCTACATAAAACTTTTTATTATTTAGATGTTATTACAAACAAAAAAGTCATATGTGGCCGTTTTACATGATTTGTCGCTTCTTGTAGGATGTTGCAAGATACTCGAAGAGCAAACCTTGGAGATCTCTTTACCGTCCAAGTATTTTTCTAAAACAGAATTTTGAGGATAAACAAATGGAGCGAGAAGTGTTTTGGTCTCCATATGTCTAGAATAAATAAAGAGGATGAGCTCTAATAAGAATGGACGTGATCCTCCATTCTTCGAATGAAGCAGCTTTTCAGAGGTGAAAGTAGCATCTGCAATTCGAAGAGTACAGGAACCAATTTTTTCTCGTGACCGTAGATTCTCCGTAGAATTTGTAGAAAAGTTATTCCAAAATCACAGGTGCTTTTCGAACCTAGAAGTTTTTTATATGAAATTTTGAGTTATTTTAGGTGACAGCTTCAGATCGAGGTGAGGTTACCAAGACATTTGATAAAAAATGCGGTCGTCTCATTATTTAAATTAACGTGTTAATTTATTACTTTGCTCACGGATAAGACTACTAAATTAGATAAAAATCGGTATGCGTTCCTAGTAAGCAACCCCCTTAATTCAAAAAATAGATTTTTTTTTTGTCAGACGATCTTCCATTCTGTTATTGAAATAGTTAGATGCACCACCTCCATGTTAATTAAAAACCCTCGGTTCCTTCGGCGAACTTAAATCGTAAATGGATAAGGACAGCGGTTTCGATAGACCGTTAACACTAAGTTGCCAACCACTATAGATTTCCGTAATTCTAGTTTTTTCCTAGTATTATTTCAGTATGTTGGTTTGGGGGACGAATACACACTTAGCTGCCAAAAATTTTCACCACTCGGTTCGTAATAAAACATTCTGACAAAAATCCAAAATATTTTTTTAATGAACAGCCATTTTTACATTTTGGCCAAATCCTTTTTGACCCAGATAAAATAATAACGACCAACTTCAATTTTCTATCCTGACAAGTCTACACTATTAATTCTTTTGTGAAAATATTCGAAGAAAACAAAAGCTCAAGTTTCATTCTAAAAACAGTAAATTAAAAATAACAACAACAAAAACGGAAACTGGTTACATTTTTTATAAATGATCAAAGGAATGGAAATTTTGTGTTGTACGTAGACCTTTACTTAAGTTTCACAATATAATTTCGCTCCCTTTAGTTTTTGTTGGAAATTAATTATAATTTTTGTATTTCAATGATACTTCAGTTAAATCATTCTTTTTTGTTTAATCTGAGGAAAAATTTATATTTCTCATTATTAGTTTTTTATGCTTTTTATATTTTTCCATTACAAAGTGTTTTTTTATTTTTTAAATGAAAAATACTCAGTTTTTTTATTATACGCGCATAAAAGATTTTATTTTATTTTTACATTATTTATGGTAATTTGAAAAGTTATGTATTTGTTTGAAAATAAGTATTTTTTATTTCATTTTATATTTTACGTTTAATTGCAATTACCATATAATTAGATTAGTTTTAATTGAATAATTGTTAGAATTCTCTTGAATGAGGTTTTTGGTGAACGAAATGGATATAAAAAATATTACGGTGTTAAGTGGGGGAGGGATCTTATTATGATAATTAGTTGGAAATTATTACTATTAAAGACTGCTTCGGTTTAATTGTTGTTTCCATCCAGTTCAGAAAATATTGTTTATCTCAATGGATGTGCTAGATAACACGCTAAGTATTTTTTTTTCTCTTTCCAGGTAAATATATTCATTGAATGTTGAAAACACAAACTTTCAACATGGAGTAAACGGAACTCTTATTTTGGTTTGTATTTATATTTTTACATCTTGCATTTGAAAAATATATGATTATTTTAACAAACGCAAAACTTGGCCTTCCTAATTTTAATAATTCATATACGTTTTAAAAAATCAGTTTTTCTGACATTTTCATCTGAATGAATAACGATATGGTATTTATTCGAAACCTTGGTAAGCTTGTAATGATTTATGTATGTGCCTTCAGTGCTAAATTTTTTTTTGGTTACATCAAGAGATGGTGTTTAAAGCTACTATTTAATAACTTAAAATAAGAAAAAAAAAATTTATTGACAATAAAATCACCATTCAGTTGTGTTTAAAACGATTTTTTGTCAATATTTTTTTTTTACTTATTTTAAGTTATTAAATAGTAGCTTTAAACACCATCTCTTGATGTAACCAAAAAAAAAATTTAGCTCGTTTATAGTTGTTTGTACCTTCAAAATCTATACAACCAAACACACGTTTTCGCGAGAATGGACTCAAAGAGCGCAGCGCGTAAGGACCGTAATGTGTTAAAATAATATAAAGTAAATTGACTTACATATTTATAAAACGAAAATTGTTGTGGAAGTGTGGGCAGAAGTCATTATTGTACCCCTCTGGACGGTTGAAACAAAAGAGTCTATGCCGCTTAGCTCCAATAATACCATGTTATCAAAGTGCTTGTGCTGTTGAATGCTTATTATTTATAAAATAATGGTAGCGTGAAGTTTCGGACAAATTGTCAAAAAACCTTACAAAAACTTAAAAGTATACATAAATATGCTGATTAAATGTGACCTACACTACTCATTGGTAGTAAGGATCAATAGTTAATGACAAGGCATTATAGAGATCTCTTCACTTCACGATATATGAAATCATGTCAGTTAGGCAATTTATGTGTCCGTCACGCTAGCCGGAACTTATATCAGTTGGAACCAAACCAACTATGACATAAGTAGAACGATCCATTGTGCACTATATAATTTTACAGCCGGAAACTTTTAAATCTAGCACCATATGATTTTTCAGTAGAAACCGTATAATCCCAGCCGGAACCATACCCTCTACAGCCAAACTAACTATGACACAAGAAGCACAATGTATTATGCATCATTGTGCATGAATTGTTTTTTCATCCGCAACCTTATAATTTCAGTCGGGACATAATAAAGCCAGCCGGAATCTGGCCGCAGGATTTATAAGGTTCCGGATGAAAAAGTATATAGTGCACAATGATGTACAATGTATAGTGTTACGTATGCCATACTTGCTTTGGCTGTACTATTGTTCTGGCTGGCAGGTTTTGGGTGAAACTATAAGGTTCCAGCTTGTGCCATAGTTAGTTTGGCTGTGGACGGTATGGTTCCGGCTGTAATTATAAGATTCCGATTTATAAGATTCCGGCTAAAAAATTATATTAAGCACAGTGATGCATAATGGATCGTGCTACTTGTGTCATTGTTAATATGGCTGTGGTATCGTCTTGGCTGGCTTTAAAGGTTTTAGATGGAATTATAAGGTTTCGGTGGAATTATAAGGTTTCAAATGCAAAATAATATAGTGTACAATGATGCACAATGCATCGTGCTACTTGTGCCATAGTTGGTTTGGTTCCGGCTTGCGTACCAATTTTTAATGTTTTCTAAAGCCAACATCTTTATGCGGTGGGGCTGTCATACATTTTTCATAGTTTTAAAATTTGGCTACTTTAAAAAGTATGACATTAATGACAAGACAGCTCTACGATGCCTTGTCATAAATACCACCGCATAAATATGTTGGCTTATAGAAAAAATTAAATTAGAATTTAATTTGAATTATAGGTAGAAGATTTGCAAGAATCGCAACAATCAGTTTCGAACTTAATGAGATTATTAATTTGAAAAAATAAGTCATCTCATCAGGCCGCGGCGGCTGACGTTGATATTTTTACATACGAATATTGTCTATATATAGAACAATACCATGTATATGTAGCACTAGCGAATTACTACCTATGTAGTCTACGGAATTCTATTCTTTCATATTCTCCATCTATACTTCATTTTTACCAATTAACTTTCATTGTGTACGAATTACTTTTATATTTTTACGTTGTTGTTTTATTGTAATGGTTTTGTTGTGATTGTTCCGTCCAACAAAACCATTACAATAAAACAACAACAACGTAAAAAAATTAAACATTGCTATTTAATTTTTTCAGTAGTAATTATGATAAGATTTGCAGCCTAACAAGGACAATAATAAATTATTTCAGGTTGAACAGATAAATTTCTATCGAATTTCGAAAAAGAGCCATAAGTGCCTTTACCAGACTACCACTATTTTTTGTGTGCAGAGATATGCTGGTTCGTGGTTTTTGATGAAATCAAAAGATTTCACTTCTGGTAGACTGACTTCAGCCAAAATCACTGGGATTTGAGTGAGGACTTTTTGATAACCATTTTTTCGGACTACCGTGATTTAGCGAATGGTATTCTGCAAAATATGAAAAAATCTCAAGGTTTACATTTTTCAGGTTTACTATACTTTAGTAAAATAAAGTAAAAAAAATTAAAACACAAATGAAAAAAAAATCTCTTAAACTAAAACACTGAAGAGAAATAATAATAATAATAAAACGCAAAGTGGCACCACCGGAGAACTCATAAATAAATATTCCGGAAATCATGATTACTTGCAATCTCTTTATGGCTCTTGACTTGAAAATTTAGTCTAACCAATTTTTAATAAAATCATTCAAACTGAATAAAATAAGTTTAAAATGGGCCCCATAAACGAAAACGACCCAGGACCTCCTAATCTTCCCAAAATCAAGATTTATCGCAGTCGGTTCGATATGTGGTGCATGCAGTAAAAAATGAGAGATGAAGCAGAAACATTATTTACATAGAAAAAAAGAATTAATATACCACGTTCTACTTTCTATTACGTGGTAAGATTCACCTTTCGCTATATCGCCGAACTCAAAAATGTAGCTTTTAAAGAAAAATCCTCCTCTCTCTAAATGTTTGAGTTCCCTCTACAACCCAGAAGGTTGGTTTGATCGTTGTGAAACTTCGAACTTAAGCTTTTTCCATAAATTAGCGATCCCAGTGATTTTCAGGGGACATCGGTCCACTGGAAATGGTCACTTCAATTGTAGCTTTTCCGGTTTTTGTAAATATTTTGAAATGTATGTGTATAGCATTTAGGAGAAAAATATTAAAAATATGAGATTGTAAATTAGGTTTCAAACAAAATAAGCTTAGATCATTTTTTATTTTGCCGGATATGACGTGCGAGGAATCTCTCTACAATGAGGTTTAAATATTCGGAATGAAAGTTCATACTTAAAGCATTTCCATTAGATGTTGAAAACGTCAAAGAATTAAATAAAATTAAAGATTAAATTTTCAAACAACAGGGTTGACCTTGTCGCTTTTCTGGAATTTAGCAAGAGAAAGATAATTTTTTTGATTTTAAAGGGTGTCTCTACAAGAGCGCCGGATTTAGATTTGCCGCCATTTTGTTGTACCGTGATTTATTTTTTGACATTAGTCACGTACAGACCACGGAATTTAAGAATATGGAGAATTATTCAAACCAACAACGTTTAATTATTGTAAAAACCACGGATCGAAATAACTCTTCCATTTACGATTATTCATCATTTTTCTTTGTGAAAATCATTTTTTATGGAATTATTCTCTATTCATCAACCGAGAGTAACAAAACAAAATTTCTCTTTTTCTATTACATTCAATGAATAGTGATCGAATAATAGAAAAATAAAAAGGTCGATCGTTTGAATAAAAAAGAAGACATAAAATTTCATAGTTTTGATCGCTCACAAGTGAATACTTTAGCTGATTTTAAAAAAATTAAACAAATGTAATTTTTGTTAGTGCATAATGTTATAGATTGTCTTTAAAGATGAAATTTTAATTTTCATAGAAAGTTAGTTTTGGAAATTGTAGCGTGTCGTTAAATAGAATCATGTTGATCAAAGTTTTAATTCGATAATGTGGTAGATAAGGGCTGTAGATCGGTTAAGAATTGATCGAGTTCCGTCTCAATGGGGCCATATACCAGAATTTCTTCCAACAACCATTTAAGGACCTCATTTTCATCCAGCATACCCAATTCCATCATAATCGAGAATTGATCGAGTTCCGTTCCAGGTGGCCATATTCCAGAACTTCTTCCAAAAATCATTTAAGAATCCCATTTCTATCCAACATACCCAATCTCACCATAATCGGTTAAGAACTGGGAGCACTGAATTTGTTTTGCAAAAAGTTTTAAAAAATTTACGAACTTGAAATATTAAAACTTGAATTTGTCAGCACATCCCCAATAGAATTCCTTTAACTTTTTATATATAATAATCAGGAAAATAGTGGAGGGAAAGTTACCCGGCATTCTGGCTAGGGGTAATGCTCGTGAAGGGGGGGGGGTGGGGGTAATGCCCGGTGGTAGGGGTAATGGACTGGGAGTAATTAAAGAGGGGGCGGCTTACATCCGGGGGATAATGTGCAATGGTGATCTTGGACGTCTCTGTCTTAGATGTCATACAATTTTAAGTGGACGTTAGTTTTAATTATTATTTATAGCCATGCTAAGACTTACAAAATTTTGAAGAAGTTATAATCAAAATTCTTTAAGCGATATTAGCTCTGGTTCACTTCAGAGCGGGTTACGGGATTGGAAATCTGCTCATTTATGGGAATCAAGTTGCAAGAAAGACACGACTATAGGTGTCTTTCTTGCAACTTGATTCCCATAAATGATCAGATTTCCGATCACATAACCCGTTCTGAAGTAAACCAGAACTAATATCGCTTGAAGGATTTTGATTATGATTATTCCTTCAAAATCAGTTAATTAGTCCACATGAGAATAGGATTAGTTCAATTTACCAATCGATGTATGTAGTAATATTTTAAATATAATCTACATAATTTATGAATAAAATTTAATAAATTCAACAAATAAATATTTTTAATTAAAATCAACACAAAAAAATATAAATCCATGTTCATACGAGTATTACGAGTTCAAATATATAATCTAGATACAAAAATATAGTGAAATATACATTTCGAAATAAGATCTACCCATCTAGATAAAATCAATAAAATTATTTTTCCAATAAAATAATTTAAAAATATAAATTATGAATTCCAAATAAAAATAGTGTAGAAGTGTGTATGTGTGTGTAAAAATTATTATATTATCAAGATATTAATATCCATAAATTATAATTTATTTATGCATTTTGAAAATATATTATGTAATATTGAAACATTTTTCTCATGCAGTGCCGACATCTGTTCGAGGAGTATTCGATTAATTATGGAGAAACACTAATTTAGACCATTCATGTATAGGTGTTACGCAAGAATTCAAAATGTTTTATTTTTATTCAGTCCAAATGCATTTTGAAATGTGCCAACATGTTGGGTAAAATCAATATGTTGGTACTTATTATGATACTCTTATGTTGATACTTATTAAAAATATAAGTGACTGATTTGGCATGGAGACCAACGGCAACAAGAGCATCATTATTACAACCTGTTTCCATGGAAACTAAACCTTTTTGGCTCTTTAGTTGATTCGTGTAGTATCGCTTGCCGGCGTTATCAAAATGATTGATTAATGCTATATTAGCATTGGAGTTGATCGGCAGAATCTTGGACTATTTTTATTTCTCCTTTTAACATCAGCAATATTAAAGTTACCCTCTCTTATTTGCTCATTTGATCTGATTAGATCTCTATTTGATGGTTTTTATTAGTTTCTGACAACCATATACAGTATGTTCAATAGTATGTTTTCTATTGATTCCTCTTGGACGCTCTAAAACAAACATTAATTTAACTGCAACTGTTCTGCGGATAATATATATGAAAGAAATGAGTGCGATTTATAAAAAACGATTTGAAGCGTTGTTTTTAAGAGCACATCCGAAAATTATATAAAAAAGTTGAAAACAATTGTACAGAAGAGGATTACACATTATTCAATGCACAAAAATGTTGACGATTTGCCAGATAGTGGCAAAATCCGAACCACTACCAAAAACGGAGAAAGAGATGCCCTCAGTTATTTGATGAAAATTCTTCACTTACTCTTAATGTAGCTGTGGCAAAATTGGCGAAAAAGGATACTATTTTACCAAAAACAACCACAGGAAATAGAATTATGGAACATGGCTACGCATATGGAAATACTTTGGTCAAACCATTGGTAACACAAAAATACATAGAAAAGCGACTACAGTGGGCGAATGAATGATCATAAAAACAAAGATTTTACGAATATTGTGTTTACCGATGAGTCCTCCTTTTGGGGTTTTAGTGTTAAAAGGCGTGGCTAACTGAACAAAAAACAGGGTTGTCCGAGCTGTGAAGCACCCGCCCTAGCTCTATGTATGGGGATGCTTCACCAAGCAAGGTTTTGGTAAATTAATCGTTTCCACACGGAACCTAAATGCACTTTTCATGAATTAAATTTACTCACGAGGTTTGTTACCAACTCTAATTGGATCTTGCAAGAAGACAACGATTCAAAACATCATAGCCTACTCTGTTCGAAGTTTAAACTCAAAAAGGGCATCACAACAATGGATTCACCATCTCAGGCAACTTATTCCAATCCGATCAAAATTTATACGCACTCATGAAGACTAAGCTGAAAGTGGACCACATAAAAAATTTGAGCGCTCTTGCGCGAGTGGTCCGGAAGATATGGAAAAATGTATCACTACAGTATGCAAAAAATTGGTTGATAGTATGGACAAAAGAAACCAGGTAACTATTAACAGTAATGGTGACTCTACTATGTTTTAGTTGATAGTGCCCTAGAAAATACAACAAACTTTCATAACAAAAACAAAAAACAATCGTTGTTTTATTTTTACTTAGGTTTTTGCCGTACACGCTCTTGTTGCACATACTGCATTATATAATTCTATTATTATATTTATAATAGTTGACATGAATTATATTTATGTTTTTCAATATTTTTTATTTATAATATTTAATTAAATATTACATTATATATAAATTAAATTTGATTTTTTTACCACCGCAATCCGTCTTACTTGACTCGAGAACACGAAAAAATTAATAAAAAAATATTTGTTATTTTCTATCTGCTATTTTTGACAATCCTATTTTGCCTAGTTTGCCCCTATTTTGCCCAATTGTTCATACATCTTGCATCATAATCTTGGCCATGGTGGTTATTGGTGATAACCATCCTATGAGGTCGGAGAGGTTTGATGACTCTGATAGTGGCGAGCGTTTGGTGGGCTGGTTAGAAGTTAGCTGCGGCCCAGTTCAAACAAACCTTCTGTTGGGAGGTATAGAATTTCCAACGTTCTAATACAAAATATGCCATATACTTGTGTTTGCTGGTATTTGAAGACGGTGACGTGAAGGTGGGATCAATATAAGCACCCAGTTTGCATTTCTGGGTTCTCTATAGTTTCCTTAATTTCAATTACCCGAAATTAAAGCAACTGAATTAGTGCAATGGCCACATAGTAGTTCATCATCAAGACCTTCCAGGATAAGACCTCACTTTAACAAGAATTATTTCTTGTTTTGAGCAAGTCATCAATGACGTATTACTCATATTTAGTAGGGCCAAATTAGAAGCGAATAAATTGTACAAAATGGTGTCAGATATCCGGCAATGATCTAAATATCGTTCCTGAGTTGATGGGAGTAGGAAGCTACTGTAGGGTTTTTACAGCAGATTTTGTTATGAAACGGTATTTTTGCTAATATAATTAAAAAGGATCTTTAAATTAATTTGTATGAATTGAACTCACAATGGTATGCTGAACTACGGTGTGCACTGCAGTGTTCCTCTGCACTTTTTAGCGCTCTATCAACCTAAGTACGATAGAAATTGTTTACACCGAAGAGCTTCTGGCTTTAGAAACATCTGTCAGTTTTTAGAGTTTGCTTTTGATTTTTCAGGCAATTCAAAATTTCTGCATGCGAGTTTATATATCTTTTCCGCGGAAGACGTGGAAATAACATTTTCTGCACAACTAATGCCTGAATCTGTTATCTCATTTTTTAAAAATCAAAACAAGACTCCAGCAATAATCATCTTACGTAGTCCTCGTATAAATATTATTTTGAATTTTTTCGGGATTAAGAAATTACACTCCTGAAGGGTTTTCGGGTTGTACCTATATAACAATCCGTTATAAATACGTTTTCTGTGTTTAAGCATGCATAAATATTTTAATATTTCATATAACAACCCAATTATTTCATTTTTCCAACACACAAACTTCTTTTTTTCAATAAAAGCAAAGTACTTTTACCCATTTTATTTCCCCCCCAAAAAACGAAAAAAAATTTGGTACAACAAAAAAAAATGTATTTATATAAACGAGAAGTTTTCCAACCATTTTAGTATTTTACATTTTATTATATTTTATTTACCATTTCTTTTTGGTACAACCTTAATTTGCTTGGCTAAGAAAAACAATTTAACTATAAAAAAGCTCCAAAACAAATTTTTTTTTTATTTAATTCAGAAAAATGTGCTTTTGCCGAAAATGAACCGTTGAACGGTTGGAAATTATTTTCTCTATTCGATTTTTTTTCTGTTTTCGTTTAAAGCTTTTAAATTGTTGTTGTTTTGTTTTTCAATAAACATTTTGTTATTCTTGGTGTCAAAGTAGATTCGAATATACGAGATAAAGTGGAAAATATTAAAGTACGCCTACGAATAAATATATTTAGTCGTGTTAATCGGCTCCTCAGAAGACATTAATTTTTTTGTTGTTATATAAATTTTAATTAGTTGTGCGAAAGCATTCTTAGTGAGACATCAAAAGATATTTTGTCTGTGTCATCACGAAAAAAATAATGATAATAATAATAATAATGACGCGTGCTTTAGTCAAATATATAGCAACACAACAATAAAAAATGTTGTCACCATTAATCATAATAATAATAATAATATAATAATAACATCGTATTAAACACTTCACTGAATTGGGAAAGTAGTCTTATCATTCGCCGAATAAATTTTCAGCAAAAGCAGCTGTGAAGGAATTTAGAATACAATATATATTATAATCAAATTGCCGATTCATGAAAACAACAATGACTATGCAGATTATTTATTTTATTATGTTGTTGATTCATTTTGAATCAATTTTAAGTGGATTTAGTTTTGTGCTGGTGTGTGCCTAAAGTTAATAAACAACACATCAACAATTCTTCAAATTTTTCTTTTTATAAAATATATGTACAAAAATCCACCTTAATCTAATAACAACCAACCGAGGAGAGGCAACCTCCCTGAAACAGGAAAATCGCAAACTTTTAATTTTATGATCGTATCGTAAAAGTAGTGTGCTAAACAAAATAAATTTCGACTTTTACAAAAGTTATTATCGTACATGAAATATACAGTCACTCACTCTTATATATTGTTCAACAGATTAAATTGACTTGATTATGATTATTGTGATTTTATGTGTGCCTGTATGTATGTACATATAGGGGTTAGACATTTCGAAACGTAAAATATAAAAAATGATGTCATTTACAGGAAATAAATTTTTTTATGTTTCATGGGAACGTTGAGGAATTCCTTTTAAAATTGCCCCTTATTATTTATTATGCATGGGAATCTCAAATAATTCTAAGCAGTTTTACGATTGGCCATATAACACAAACGTGAAAATTCGGAAAAGACGATAGCAATTATGAGCACTTTATGTGGAAAACAACCTTTTTCCAGCTCATAATATACTCTATTATCGTGTCTCGATAAAAAAAATTTAGTGCAGATAAAATTTAACGGCCTTAAATTAAATCAATATCTTTTATATTCAATCAATATAATGAAACTGGTTAGTATATAATGCTTAAATAAATTTATACGGTAACATTTTAGATTTTGCGGTAGTTGAATAATAATAACCGTAACTAAATTTTAATTTTAAAATTATAATTTATTTCAGTAAGTTTGTGGCGTTTCCTTAGCAAATAAAAATTGCAAAAAACTGTTTTATTGCTTTGAAATCTATGAAATTTTCTCACCCTACATTCCACGGTGCAATTTTTATTGTATTTGTGCAAATTGGAATTTGGAATAGACGGGACTAACAGCTTTGCTAACTCACGTGGTCCCTCAAGCTAATTGTGCCCTTCATGACGTTTACACCTCTGATGGAAAATAACAAAAAAGTAAAGTGGTGTATAGGGGAGAAAGTCAACAAACATTTTCTAACCACCATCGAACTTCTGGACAACTGGCTTTTAAATATGTAAATGAATTTAAAACAATAAAATTGCGAACATATACCGATTTCGGACTTTAACCGTAACATATACGTGAAGAACTTGTTATTATTATTATTTATATACCAGAATATTTTATGTAGATTTGTAAAAAAATGTCGATAAACAATAAAATCTAAATTTAATTTATTTTTAATTACCGATAATGTGAAAGTCGTGCTTCTTTTTGAGAAAACCATAAATTGGAGGTACATTCTAAATTCGTCTAAAATTGGTGACCCCGACGTGATCAGAGGAACACATGAAATATCAACATCGGCCACTTCAAATAACATTGAAAATAAAGTATACTAATCATGAAAATTTTCGACCGCATGATTTTTCCTGGCTATGAATTTTGTATGCTTTTTCCCATTCTACTGGAATTGTACCGGAACGTCGCAGTAGTGGTGTACATATTGGTGTGTGCGTGTTTTGGTTTTCTTTGTATTTTTGATGTCAATTAAGAACACAAAATAATATGTTACGTACATAATTTGTAAATTTATTAAATTTCAAAATATCATTTAAATTAACAAAGTGTTCGCTGTAACTCCCTATGTACACTTGGGTGCAAAAAAATCGCATATTGCTCAATTCTCCACAAAAGTTCAAAATTATCAAAAAAATACAATAATTGTTTATTTTTTTTAATGTAGATTCAAAGTCTATTTCAATACCTATCCAGTGAGTGGTATCTTTTTGTATTTATACGTGCCATCAAAGTGATTTTTGAAGGTAAACATCTGAGGTACGGTTTTGTAAATTTGTCAGCATGAAAATTAGGGGTAAAATCGAATTAAAACAAGGAAATAAACAAAAAAAATAGATTTATTAATAAGAAGTATTCCCTTCTGTGGCCTAAATGACAGCTTTCCATTCGATGCTGCATTGATTTTACCAAAGTTTTCACAAAACGTTGAGGTATCGCATCCCATTCCTCTACGATCACCTGTTGCAGCTCCTGGAGACTCGTTGGAGCAACATCTCTGGCTCGAACCCTTCTTTTCAACTCGTCCCATAAATGTTCGATGGGATTTAAGTCCGAGCTTCGAGCTGGCCACTCCATAACAGGCGCATCCACCTCTTGAAGGTACTGATATACTACACCAGCCGTATGCGGTCTCGCATTATCCTGCATAAACAGAAAATTTTCACCAATAAATCCGGCAAAAGGTACGATGTACTCCTCGAGTACTTCCTCAATGTACCGTTAATCGAGAGCCAGTATTGGCTCGTGTGATGAATACAACATCTGTCTTCGCCTTTTATGATATGCCTCCCTAGAACATGTACGCTCCAGCTCCATACGTGATACGTTCTTCAATGCAACATTGTGCATATTGCTCTCCTTCTCTTCTGTATACTCTTCCGCGTCCATCGATGCCATATAAACACATCCTGCACTCGTCAGAGAACAAGACTGTTCTCGATTCTTCTTCTGTCCAATTCAAATGCTCTCGAGCGAACTCACGACGGGCTTGTCGGTGGGCTGCGGTCAATTTCGGGCCATTTCCTGGTCTGTGTGCAGTCAGATTAACTTTTCAAAGTCGTCTTCTAACTGTCCATCGACTGACTTCGGCTTCACGAACTTCTTGGAGCCGCCGTCCCAGTTGAACATCATTCATACGGCGAGTTCACAACGAAGTTGTTTCGAGAAAGCGGTCATCACGCTGTGCTGTAGCACGAGGTCAGCCAGACCCTTGTCGCCGTCTGAAGCCACCAGTTTCCTGATATCTTTGCCACACTCGACGAACGAAGAATCGGCTCAAATTTAGTTGTAAAACCACTTCACTTAGGTGCTGCCCCGCATAAATTAATGCAACCACTTGTGCGGCTACCTCTGGTGTGGTATCCATTTCTTTGCAGCTTGCTATATGCATTTGACAAAAAATCACTTTGTTGGCATGGTGCAAGTACAAAAAAGGTACCACTGGATAGGTATTGAAATAAACTTTGAGTTTAAATTAAAAAAAATTAAACATGTATTGGATTTTTTTGATATTTTTGAACTTTTGTGGAAAATTGAGCGATTTTTTTTACACCCAAGTGTATATGACTATCTACATTAGTAAATAACGAAATCACTTCTAAAGAAATTAACAAAAAATTTTGGGGTATAATGAAATTTCGAATTTTTTGTTAAAAATCTTCGGAATTTAGAACAAAAGCATTAGTTTTTCCTACACTAAATTTAAGAATATTACCTAAACATGCCGATGAACCGTATGTGGGATTATCTATTGCGCTCACAATAGATCTGTAGGGTATATTTGATTTATGGATTTAGGTAAATCATATAATTTAGGAACTACTGGAATATAACTAGCTAATTTTTTCTTTGTCAATTCATCAATGTTACCAGAGTTTTACCAATTTTTTACTAAAGTGTTTATCGTAGTTTGATTTGGAGTCGATTTTTTTTTATCAATTGTCTTTAAGTTGTGTCATCATTTAATAGGCTATTCATTTTTTCAACATATTCATTACGTGTGGTTAATACGGTTATATTGCCTTTGTCTGCTCGAGTCACCATAATAAAATACGTTTTTCAACAGGTGAAAGACTCTGCAACGATGAACGATTTTTAAAATTGGTCAAAACATTAACAAATTGATTACGAATTTGGGTACGACTATTTTCCGGAAAATTAAAAATTGCACTGTCAACACAAGATATAATTTTGAAATAAGCTACATAACTACCAACGGTTGGTGGACAAAATTTATTACCTAAACTTATAATAAATATAACTTTAATTGGAAGATCATTATTAGAGAGATTTACTAACCATTTTTTACTACCACTAACCGAATCATCTGTTAAAAAGTTGATACTATCTACAAGAATGTTATCCAATTTCGCAATTTGCCTTACCTTAATTTGTTTGAAATGGAAGATAAAAGTAAATTCCTTGTGTAGGACAAACTCCTGGATAAGATTAGATGGAACAATGTTTTCTAAATTTTGCTTAATGGTTGTCAAAATATTTTTTGTTGAATTGATGGCGTTTATTGTAACTTTAATTTTCTCGTTTATTACATGCTGTATAAGATAGCTGAATTTTGACAGCGGAAAATAAAAGATTACGCTACTCGCCGCAAGTGGCAGCACTATCACTAAAGAGAATTTATTTTGTAATCTAATTACCAGCGGAAAATTTTTATTCATTATGTATTTATTTTTTCACTAAATAAAACATCTCAGCGGAATAAAATATTAGAAGTGATCCTTAAAATTGCAAATTGATTGATCTCCGAAGTAAAGGAACTCGCTATATGAAATGTTGAAATTTAACAATATTCCGTCTTTCCGGCATTTCTTCTCCACTAGTAACCAATAGTTTCGGTTGGTTTTCTTATACCTTAGGTCATACTGAGACTATATGGAAAATTTGGGGAAAATTCATGGACTACAATTTTCACTTGAATTTTTTGATTTTCTGCGGCCATATAATTTTTTTTCAGTTTCTGGCCAATATCTCAATAACTTTTAGTAGTAACCAATACTTTCGGTTAATTTTCTAATAGCTAAGATCATACTGAGACTACATGGACAATTTGAGGAACATTCATGCGCTAGAATTTTCACTAGATGTTTTTGATTTTCTGTGGCCATATAAGTTATTTTCAGTTTCTGGCTAATATCTCAAAAACTTCCACTAGTAACCAATACTTTCTATTAATTTTCTAATAGCTTAGGTCACACTGAAACTTTATGGAAAATTTGGGGAAAATTCATGGACTAGAATTTTCACTAGAATTTTTTGTTTTTCTGCGGTCATATATGTTATTTACAGTTTTTGACCAATATCTCAAAAACTTCAACTAGCAACCTATACTTTCGGTTGGTTTTCTAATAGCTTAGGTCATACTGAGACTATTTGAAAAATTTGTGCTAATAACCAATTAAAGTATTGGTTACTAGTAGAAGTTTTTGAGATATTGGTCAAAAACGTAAAATTACTTATATGGCCGCAGAAAATCAAAAAATTCTGTTCCATGAATTTTCCCCAAAATTCCATATAGTCTCAGTATGATCTAAGCTATTAGAAAACCAACCGAAAGTATTGGTTACTAGTGGAAGTTTTTGAGATATTGTCCAAAAACTGAAAATAACTTGTACGGCCGCAGAAAATCAAAAAATTCTGGTCCATGAATTTTCCCCAAATTTTCCATAAAGTTTCAGTGTGACCTAAGCTATTAGAAAATTAATGTAAAGTATTGGTTACTAGTGGAAGTTTTTGAGATATTAGCCAGAAACTGAAAATAACTTATATGACCGCAGAAAATCAAAAAATTCTAAACTATTGGTTATTATTGGAAGTTTTTGAGATATTGGCCAAAAACTGAAAATGACTTATATGGCCGCAGAAAATCAAAAAATTGATGTAAAAATTCTAGTATATGAATTTTCCCCAAATTTTCATATAGTCTCTGTATGTCCTAAGCTATTAGAATAAAAACCGAAAGTATTGGTTACTAGTTGAAGTTTTTGAGATATTGGCCAAAAACTGAAAATAACTTATGTGGCCGCAGAAAATCAAAAAATTCTAGTGAAAATTCTAGTCCATGAATTTTCCCCAAATTTTCCATATAGTCTCAGTATGACCTAAGCTATTAGAAAAACAACCGAAATCATTGGTTACTTTACATTACAGTATAATCTAAGCTATTAGAAAACTAACCGAAAGTATTGGTTACTAGTGGAAGTTTTTGAGATATTGGCCAAAAACTGAAAATAACTTATATGGCCGCAGAAAATCAAAGAATTCTAGTGAAAATTTTAGTGCATGAATTTTCCCCAAATTTTCCATATAGTCTCAGTATGACCTAAGCTATTAGAAAAACAACCGAAACCACTAGTGGAAGTTTTTGAGATATTGGCCAAAAACTGAAAATAACTTGTACGGCCGCAGAAAATCGAAAAATTCTAGTCCATGAATTTTCCCCAAATTTTCCATATAGTCTCAGTATGACCTAAGCTATTAGAAAACCAACCGAAACTATTGGTTACTAGTGGAGAAGAAATGCCGGAAAGACGGAATATTGTTAAATTTCAACATTTCATATAGCGAGTTCCTTTACTTCGGAGATCAATCAATTTGCAATTTTAAGGATCACTTCTAATATTTTATTCCGCTGAGATGTTTTATTTAGTGAAAAAATATATACATAATGAATAAAAATTTTCCGCTGGTAATTAAATTACAAAATAAATTCTCTTTAGTGATAGTGCTGCCACTTGCGGCGAGTAGCGTAATCTCTTATTTTCCGCTGTCAAAATTCAGCTATCTTATACAGCATGTTTATTACTCCAAAAATGAATTGGTTTTGTAGTCGGGTAAAAACTTCATTATTAATGTTGAAAACATTTTTTAATTTTCTTGTTTTTGGATAAACATGCTCTTTACGGTATTTTAGCAGGAAATGTTGTTTATTAGTTAATTCAGTCCACGATGTTGTGTAGTGAAATTGAAACCGTTCCAACCCTAATTAAATTTTGTTTTATCAAAAAAAAAAAAAAAAAAAAAATTAGTAACAAATCGCTAAATTTCTGTTCAGAGTAACTTTAGTAACGCGCTGTAACTTTCAAGTACAGTACTTGTAATGCATATAAACGATATTTTTTGGGAAATTTTATATCTCTGTATTACAATAGTGAGTGTTGTACTAGATAAGAACAACGGGAAAAAAGTATTGGGAAATTTGAGGAATGTAGGGGATACAATAATTTTTTTTATACTGATTACTCATAACAATAATCTGAAAGCACCTTGTACATGATTAGTTTTTAAAAAATGGCAAGCTTTTGTCTCCGATGACTATGCTATTTAGGAGAAAACTACTTAAAACGAAATTTGTTGAGGGTCGAGGGGGATGACTATTGGTGATCTTGAATGACCTTGAAACTCATTTGTTTCGGAAATATAGACTTTTGAGTGATTTTATTTTAATAGGCTAGTAAAACTAAATACTTTTGTTCAAACAAAATTTTTGTAAAAAGTATGATTTCAAAGATATGAGCAAAAATTGATATTTACAAGAGCAAACGAGTTTTCACTAAGTTCTAGTTCTACAGGTACATTGTAACAACAAATAAAAATAGATAATATCAATAGTTCTTTGATTTATTATGTATGCAATTGTGTATTTGATTACTACAATTTGATAATAAAAAAATAAAAGCATTTATTAGTCTTGAATTGTAAAGATTACAATTATTTATAAAAAGAGTTTTTTATCATTAATAAGGAAGCATTCAAGATGATGCCACTGGTAGATACATCCTTACATATTTTCTTAATCGAATATTATTTCATAATATGTTAATCCGCCTTTAGTTCAGTCGTGTAACAACTCATGCCTGTAATTATCGATTAATATGCGCAATTAATTCTTAATGAGTTTTAATGAATTGGTTGCATTATTTTCCAACAAATTATCCCACTCCTCAATATTAAGTTTATTACCAATTTTGTTAATATAAAATTGGAAACATTGACTATATACGCACCGAAATGTGTAAAAGTTTTAAAATAAAGCCATCCAATTTTATTAATCTGGATTTAGTTGGGCAATAATTGTTACATGGTTATGATGCATAATAATGGTAATAATACTTTTATTATATTGGTGGCTGATTATAAAAATTTCTATTATATCGTTAAAAATGTATTTTTTACCATTATGAACCACATACAGTTTATATAAACAGACTAGCTTAAAAAAAATTTGGCCCCTAATTGATTGAATATTTAAATTTATATTTTTATGTTTTGATTGAATAAATATTTATTTTAAGTTATATGCATACGTACACAAATTATTCATGGAATATTTTAATGAACTTCAATAAATTAATATGATAATTTATTTATTTAATTTTTATTATTTTTAACTATTTATATATATTTTACAAACCATAAATTTAATTAAAAATAATTTTTATCATTAAAATGTATAAAGTTAATTTTTTTTTGTTGTGTATGCTAAAAATTCTCAATAAATTAAATTTATTATAATTGTAGAATTTTTGAAATTCTATATTACATACAATATGTACGAGTGTGTACTCTATAGGCAAGCAATAAATATAATATTTCATATTTTATTACAATTATATGTCATCGTAAAATTTATACATATCACATTTAATTAAATTAGATTTTTAGTGTATTTTATAAGTGAAGACTCTTTCTCATGCCACCAACAAAAAGGTGATCAAAATAAATTTTCATTTGAAACACTTTAATCTACCAAAATATTATAGTCGACTTCTTAAAATCCAATTCAATAAACTATATAAATTTATATCGTCTTTGTTTGAGCTTTTATTTGTGTATGCAATAAAGCACACAAGAAAATATAAAAATTAACTCGGCACAAAACATTATACGGGAGAATAATTGCTTGCCAATAACAAAAGCACGTAAAATCGAAATAAACCAGAGAACACAACACAATCATATATAAAATCTGATGAAATAACATAAAAAAACTGTCTCCGTGTACACTTATATATGTATCACAACACAACGCAGCCAGAAGCACGTGAAGACGTAACTAACAAATTAATCTTAATTTATCCAATTCCTTTCGTATTTCTATGAAATATCCAGTGTGTAGTTGTTATCACCCTCGTGTACTAAAACTACTGTGTTTTGTGTATTACTACAACACAAAAGAATGACAGATAAATGCTACGAAATATTACTTATTATTATTATTTTTATTGTAATAATTTATTACAAGAAAATACATTTTTGTTATTCGACTTATATTTACTCCGTATATACATCATCAACCCTTATTTGTACTGTAGAATACATATTTCATGACGTAAGCTAAATTATTGAACATTGTTGCTAAATTCGTATATTTAAACTTTTGTATTGTTAAACGTGGTGGAGGATAATAAACAAGTTTGTTTCATAATAAACTACAATTATTAGCTTTAGTGTAATTATTTTGTCACCCACGAAGTTTTAGAACAAAAAGCTTTTGGGAAAAAATTACAACATAAAACAGATCCGGAACATCAAGGCGAAATTCACATGATGATTATAAACGTGGCATAAAAGTAGGATTGACAAAAATGATTCAAGTAAAAAATGGCTGAAAATAAAAATAACTTAAATATAGATAACGGCACTCCCATAAAAATCCACCGGACTCGAGGATAAAATAAAAAAAAAACATTAACATACCGTCGAAACCTACTATAATTCTCAAGAGAATGGCAAACCAAACAGTAGAACTACTAAAGCTTATGTTGATGGCTTAGCCTAGATCAACCCATGGTTTTCAAATACAAATGAGAAATGGACAATAATATGTAAGTAAAGTATTTTTCTTTGTTTAGAAACATGTTAATGCATAAATTATTTAGAAAGATAAATTATTCTCATCGGACACTTCAATTTACAACCTACGAAGAAATGAAAACCCCATTATACTGTACATTGACTAAAATTGCCGGTATATCATCAATAATTGTGTTCAGAACAACACTTATGTAGTTTACCATAAATTTTTAAAAATAAAACAATACTGTTGATTAATGGAAATTTTCGGCTTCTTATTATAAATTTTATTTTCATAATTTCTGATTATTCTAGATTCTCAACTTTATCGGGTAAAGGCGGATTCATTGTTGTAGTTCGTTCCGTTCGTTGTGTTCGGTATTTTTACTGGAGTTTTATTTTAATGAGTTCATTGTTGATGAAAAAATTACAGAACGATTTTGCTTCCACCTATCGACGAAAAATCGAAGTTTTCGACTTTTGAAGTTTTGCGTTTTGTAGTTTTGAAGTTTGTTCATAAAATATATTTTTTTTCTCGATTGATTAGATACGCATACAATTTTTATTAAGAATTTAATTATTAAGAATTTTAACAATAAAACAAAAATACTGAAAAATTCGTAAACAAAACATAAACACACAAAATGAACAACGTACTTGATAACAGAATAAAAAGAGTGAAAAGTGTCTGTATTTGCTTGCTATTAAATATCATGTTGTCTCTTTCTTGCCATGTTCCTTCGGTAAAAAAGTTGGAGATAGATCAACTTGATGAAAAAAATACCGAAGAAAAAATGTCATTTTCGACAAATCCTATTGGTTTAAAAAAAAACATAACGAACGGAACGAACACAACGAGCTACAACAATGAATCCGCCTTAACTATAAAAACAAAAAATGTTTGAGTCCTGGGAAGAAAGGAACCGTATCCATTTTACCATTTATCGTTGCTTTACATTTTGTTACGGTTGAACTTTTTTAACGTCACTTTTTTGCTTTAGCCTTGACCATTGCTTTTGGATCCTCCACATCATTACTGCCCTCAGGGTACTCAGTAGTACCCCCACCGAAACATTTACAATACTCGTACTACTGGTCACCGATCTACATCGTCGTTTTTCATCTTCATCGTCATTCTACAAAAGAAACGCGAAACAAATAAGGGCATTTAATGAAGTTCACGATCAAATCTAGCTCGTTTCTGTGGGCAACGGTGTTGTTTTGAATGTGAATGAGTTTCGATAGAACACTTTCGTTGGAGTACCCATTATATCACACAGCACTCAAATTTTAAACTTAAAAACTTATTCATTAGATTCATTATTGTGTACAACTGGCCATCATGGCAAATTCTATTCGATTTCCAAAATAAGTCAATTTTATTGTGCGGTAAAGAATATGACAAACACCGTAAATTTTTTTCAATGATGAGCTAATAAAAACTACGATATTTGTTTATGTTTTGGTTTACTTTGACACAACATTTTACAATAACGTTTTATTTTTACAAAGAAATGGCAAAATTTTTTGATGTAAATCACATTTTCGCGTTCTTTTAGCGGAAAAAATACCAAAAAAATTTGATGTACATCAAAAAATGGAAATGTAGATTTTTACTACCATTTTAACACATGCACATACATACATTTATATACATATAATACTTCAATCGTAAATATTGAAATACGTCAAACTCGTCGTTTGAAAAATTTTAAAATGGTTTGTTATTGTTTTCGGCAACCCTTTCGGGTTTAGGCACACTACGATAAAAACACATCAAATTTTTTTCATATTCTTTTTAACTATCGTAAAAGAATTCTTTATAAGTATCGAAAAAATAAAGATTTTTTAAAAATGATTTTGATAAAAAATAAATCAATTTTTCTTTGGAAAGGAACATGCAGTGGCAATTTACGGCAACATTTTTTGATCTGACAGCAAATTATTTTGATCGAAAATCATTTTTTGTGTTGAAACGAATTTTCTATCAATATATATATAAATTATTTTTGTTAAATTTAACTGTAATCATAGAGGCAATGTAATTGAAAAATGGAAAAACGATAAATTTAAAGTGTGATGAAAGAGATGTAATTTTCGATGGTATCGAAAAAATGATGTTACAACATCCCACCCCAGGACAAGCCTGCTTGCTCGAGTTTAATTAAAAATAAACCCATGGTATATCCAAAATGGCGGGCGTTTTGGATGCGTTCAAGTATATTTTAATGCAGCCAACTTCAGAGCCAAGTTTCTACTTGCACACCTAATAGATTTACAATTTACATTATTTTAAAAATTTGTATTTCTTTCTTCATTTCGTAATTAGATTTTTTTTAAGTTTCTTTCTTCAATTATTAATTTAAAAATCGACTAGTTAACATTTTTTCTCGATGAAAAAAGGATTTTTAAGCATTTTTGTTATAGAATCTTACATGATGATATGATATGTTTTCGATGATATGTTTTCGGTTTGGTGTTGGAATTTGGGATTTGGTGGATGAGATATCAACAAAAAGGCTTATAGATTTCGACTCCGAACCTTTCCCGTCTTTTTTTAATTCGTTTTGATACATCATTGGCAAATTTTCTAAACTTTTAGTGATACATATAAGATATTAAATATAGTGATTCAGATTTTTGTGGAAAAGATAGTGGAATATTGTACAAAAAACATATTACCGTTGTATTTTAGGAAATAGGTTTAGGGACTTGAAAAAGCATTCCACCAGAGCTAAGCGTATAAAACCTCTTAAAATACTAATCAATTATTATTACAGCTATATTCGAGTTGGTGCGTCTGCTAGATGGAATACTGTAAGCAATTTTTGATGCCATACTTGATCGTCTACAGTTTTTGTACATACAATTGGACAATATTGCATCAATTGGAACCGATAATGCCAGTGTAATGGTTGGTGGAAACGCAGGAGTTGTTGAGTTATTAAAAATGATATGTCCGCAAGTCATTTTAATTTGGTGCGTCTGTCATTCGGTGGTCATCATCTCGCCAAAATGAATCTGAAAAGACTTCAGAATCTAATAAATAATGACAAAGATCCCTTAACATTGATTCAGTGTTCCACGACTAAGTGGCTGTGGAGAAAGAGCTGCGAAGAAAGTTTTAGACCAAGGGCTAGAACTGGAAACTCATTTTATAATATAGCTCAACAATAAAGATGATACACGGCTGAACCGTATATTTTTATGTACAATATATAGACAAAAAACGTGTTTTTTTAAATTTTTTGCATCCAGTTTTATCGGAACCTCCAAGAGTCTTCAAAGTTTTTGAAAGTAATACTGCAAACCATTCCAAAATATTAAATTACTTACTTGTATTTATTAGTTTATTTAAAGGGTTTTTCAATTTGGGCGGATCGATGTTGAAATGGAATAAAACTAGCTATTCACGAAATTATTTTTTTATTTGAAAGGCCCATGTATGCCATTGTTTATGGAATACAACATCTTTCAAATGGCTACCACGGCTTCTCACGGTGGCACGAATCCAAGTGGTTCAATTTTCAATGACTCTATAACACATAGATCCGGCTGAATTTGAGCGATGGCATTGGTTCTAAAGTCTATAGCGGGGTCAAATCGCACGATCTAGGTGGCCAGTTCACGTTACCTCTGCGATAGATAACCCTACTCTCAAATCGTTCATGCAAAATGTCCATCAACGTCTGCTGTGTGGCATGTAGCCCCACCATGCTGGAAACACATGTAGTCTACCTACATATCGTTCAATTTGGACCAAAAAAATCTCGGTTGTCTCGAATTTGGCCACCAAACGTTGGAGAGTCGACTTTAAAGGACTACTGCGTCTGCCGTAAAATGGGCGCAACGCTCGTTTGTACTGATGAACACTGATTTCGATAATAAAGATTTATAATTTGGACGTGCTGGTCAATCGTGTAACTTGTTATGGTGATCTTGCAGCAGTGACTAAAAAAACACCAAATTAGACAGACACCACCAAAACAATATGACCGCCACAGGCTGCCAACATCGACCCGACAAATTGAAAAACCCTTTCGTTAGATTTGATTTTCTTAAAAAAAAATTGTAATTCCAATTCTGCGTATTGATCCACTATCGACAGATTTTGAAAATCATCTGAGCCCAAATCCACATATGTGTGGGGTATTGTTTTGAGACTGAAGTTAATGAACTTAAGAAATGTAATCGATGTTCTTTTCGGAGGAAATTGATCTACGAGCAATGTTCAAAGAAACTTATTATACTTTTAATAAAACACAACAACAACGGCTTCGGTTCTGATTTTCATGAAAATTAATATATGATAAGTAACCAACGTCCTGATAAACAGCTAAAGGAGCCGATTACTGAAGTTTCGCGAGAATTTAAAAATTGTGGTAATATGATCACCTAAATCGAGGGCCAATATGAAAACATAAATCTAATAAAATTATACGAAACAAAAAATACTCAATTTTTATGGGCTGAAGGGCTCAAGTAAACAATTATAAAGATGCAGGGGTGACGTAAATCTTTTTTCCATTATTCTAGATTTCATCAAAGCTTGTTTAGTGATGCCCTTATCAAACGCAGTTGTTATAAAGTGTGTTTTCTGTCATGGACGTCATAAAACCTAAGCCAAAAGCAGAATGAAAACTAAATTGTTACAAAACCATATATGGCCACGAGAGCCTTGATAGAATCGTATGACCCGGTGCACAAATATAGATTACGATTAAACGAGAAATGTACCATCGTGGGCCAATACCAAAACTTAGAAGTTATACAGAATAAAAATTGACGAGTATTTATTTAGCTTAATTGGGCCATATATAGCAACAAGAGTCATTCTAGAATCAAACTCCCCGATGAACAGGTATAGATTAAGGCCAGAACTAATGGGAAAACATGTAAAAATATCGTTAGTTCTATTTAAGTCTGTTATGCATGAACTTTGAAGTTACAGATAGATGCATATGTATTTTTAAATCAATTGGAACGATTTTTCCGAATTCTTTAGTTTTTGATTATCCTTTATTAGTTTGCCTATAATTTGAATTTAAAATTAGTTTTTCTATTTTGGTTTATTATTTAACATTTCATAATGAATTTTTGGGTAATATTTAACTGGCGAATTAGATATATATAAATTTTTGGCTGACTATGAGAAACTATCACGATAGTAATATTTTTTGGGCTGAGTCTTTATAAACTGTCGTGAAATATAATTTTTTGGGCTGATACTTTCAATATTATAGAAAACACCATTTTAGTGTTACCATCGCATTTTTTTGGATTGAAATTTGGCCATACAAGATTTAATCAACATAAACAGATGAATCAATTCGAAACAATTCATATCACATGGAATTCGCATTATAAATAAAAAAACAAATAAGTCAATCAATATTCTTGATTTGACAATAAGCATTGATGTGATCGATTGATATCAAAGACGCTTTTCACAAAATGAAATTTGGCCATAAACAACAGAACACCAATGGATTATGGATTAGGGATGATAAATGTGTCAACAACAGTTTTTCCGTTTAGAGTCCGGTAATCTATGACAACTTTTATTTTTCGAGTCCCTGATACGTCAGTCAAGACAGATTTGTGGTGAATATGGGCTCTTAGAATTATTGATGATGCCACTCGGCATGGATTACTGGATTACTCGCTAAAATCGTTAGTGTTGTTTTAAGAGTGTGGATTGACAAATGTTTAGAATAACGCTATCTATGAGTCACTAGTATTAACTTCTTTTGTTTGTCGTGAAGTATGCTCTTTTCATCATTTGATTGAATAGTTTCTTAGTTAGAGTCGTTTTTGTATAGTCATTTGTGATTTTTTTTAAATATGAAAAAAAAACGTGCAGTGATTAATAATGGAAACAGAGTGCGGAACGCGTTTAAACGCATTACAATACATTACTTTATATGAAATTAAATACATATGATGCTTTTTTCCGCAAGTTACTTCTATTTCTAAAAAAGACGTACCGCTGCAGTATGGACAGCACAAAAAAATAAAAATTGTGAATTAATGCTAACTTCATGCCGACATTTCATTTTTATTTAACAGAAACTCAAAATAAAACATACAGAAAAAAAATTGAATTTATTCGTGGAAACGAATTTATTTATAATAAAAAGCATTAATGATATAAAAATATCAATTTAAGGGATACGACATTCTAAATTGATCTTGATCGTTGTTTTTAATTATTAAAAATAGTTTTGAAAAAACATCCGTGAATTTCTTATTCATTATCTGGTAATTTCCCTAGTCCAAATCCGTTTATTTGATTTTCTCTGCTGATTTTATATAATTTTTATTAATTTTATGTAGGATAAAAAACACAGATGCAACAATATCGTATTTAATTAGATTCATGATCAATGAGATTTTTTAACACTGATAAATCAACTACACCACAACTCGATATTTATAAATTAGAATATGGTGTCCAAGAAAATATTCAGCGAAATATCAAAAGAAAGCGTAGAAAAACGTACATGTGGTTTAGTTGCGTATCCACATGCGGAAATTCCGCACGTCTGTTTTATGCAAAAATACTTCCCATTTAAAACGTTTAAAATCAAAAGAAATCATCGATGACATGAAAACAGGTCAGATGTGCCTACGCACCCCGAACCAAAATTTAATCTGAAAAGAAATAAATTGTTAATGCAACCGGAATGTCATGTATGGCGCATCTCATTAAGTTACTTATCTTTAATTCAACTATTGTTAAAACAAATCAGCTGATCGATCATTGACGTCGTTGATGATGTTCCAGTTGCAACTCATAAAACTAAAATACGAAATAAAATTAGTTAAGGCGGTGATACATGTACAGATTTTGCCTTTAAGGCAAAAAAAATTGCCTTATACAAAATTGAGAAATGTTCAATTTAAAATTTTTGCCTATAAGGCGATTCAAGATGTCCGAATTTTAACCAATCAGCGCGCATAATTTTTATGCCTTAAAGGCTAAATCTGTGCATGTATCACCGCCTTTAATATTTAAGTTACCATACCTAGTTCACTTATCTGCCCTGTTTATATTCAACATTAGTTCCGTACAGCTTTTATTATGATCACATTAGATTTAATTTATCTGAAATAAATGCAAACTATTAATATTGGAACGAAGGACATTTAAGAAAAATATTAAAACTTACATAAATTAAAAAGAACTAACATGAATGCAAAGCCAAGTTAACCAAATCTTTACCTCCTGTAATTTCCTAGATTTTGATCACCTGAAATTATAATTATAATTAAAAATTTGTACAAATTAAATGAAAACAAATAATTTCACTTATCTTAAATTTCCATCAAATCCAAACGTCAACTTGAAATGTCAACAAGTAATGCTGAAAACAGATGTGTAGATTTTCTGCATGCGGCACCGCAGGCAGATCTGCACGTAAAACACATGAGCATAATTATTTGACACTTGTGTGCGGCATTTTTTATTTAGAGTTAAAGCAAGCTATCAACTTTTTGTCACACAGATAAATATTCGCTTGCAATTGAAATGTCTTGTATCGTATACAAATTGTTTTTTTTATAAATTCTGTAGTTTTCTCCTCCATCTTGACAAAATTTAGTGTGAAAAGGGGAAAATTTCAAACAATATCGCATGAAGTTGCCGACGATTTTTAGTTTTATTTTTTTTTCAGTTGTCAACACCGACGGATGCGCAGTTAAATTAGAAATATAGACGACGTGCAGAATTCTGCATGGCATGCGTCGTACATGTATTTTAACCCATATACACTAGTGTATTCTAATTTTGATTCATGCAGAATTCTGCACATGTGTTTCTAGCATAATAGTTGGATTCCATAATGCGTTTTTAGTACAGTGCAATGATGAAAACGAGAATTATGCTCGCCACGACATCTGTGTTTGAACTTTATTTCGAGCATAATCTTCGAATTCTCATTCTCAAAATCTGTATATATAGAAGTACATTTTTTTTTTCAGGGCTGTTCTGTTCTTGATTTGTATAAAACTACACATAATAAAAAAAGTTTAAGTGGCGTGCAAATAAAATAAAACATGAATAATTATTAAGATAAATTTTAACCAGGGACCCAACCGTATAATATCGCACAGATGAGCATGTAAATTCAAATGAAACCGCAAGAATTGCATATTATGAAAAAGGTGTCAGCAAGACGTGTTTGTTAACAAATGTTCAAAATTTCCGGAGAAGTTTCAACGTAAGCCAACCGAAATTTTGAGTCGATTCATAACGGGTGGTGAAACAAGGAAACTAGGATAGCTCCTGCCTATCCCCTAGTAAATCTAATATAATTTGTTTGGTTTCTTTAAACGATTGCAGGTCTGCTTGCCGATACAGTGTATATTGCTGAGTTGTTACTATAGCTATGAAGACATTCAATGTAACTTGAATCGTTTTCTGTCAAGCGTTTAGCTGTTTCCGAATTCCGTCAAATTCAAGATTCGAGTTTATTGGTTCTGGGCTTCGAATTAAATTCATTATCTTACCTTGTTTCGTTTTCGTTCTCATAAAGTTTTCTAACTTGGTTTTTGAGGAAAACCAACTCATAATAGTGGTATGTTGTTTGCCTAACTCTTCCATTTTAAGAGAATTTGTGTTGGAGTGGTCTGTACATTTATTTGACGGTTAATATTAAACCTTTCAATAGACCACTTTTTCATATACAGATGTTTACTTTTATGTTCTGAGATTACACTTAACCACAAAAACATTTAATTTTTGTGTGGCTTTTTGTGTTTAACTTGTAGTGTACGGTTTGCCATCATTTTTCAGGTAGCTTTACTACTTAAGTTTTTATTAGTTCGTGTCTATTTTGTAGTACACGAGAGAAAGAAGGTTGCATCTGCATGTTATGCTGTGAATTATTGTTTAGTCAGCATATTGGAGTAAGATACACAGTCGAAAAAAAGTTTGATATGCGATGCAAATAATTACGTATATGAATCCAGCGCAAAAGTATATCGTTTTTAGAAGTAAGCTTTGCATCTTAACAGAAGCGTTATAGTTTGCATTAAAATGTGTAATAAATTACTTCTAAAACGAATTTGATGCAGCTTATGACTAATTGTGAAGCTGGGGTACATTGAAACTGTATCGATACAGTTGTATCGTAATGTGAGTGAAATTTAATTATTTTGATACTAATTACATTGGATAAAAATGTGAAGCACATGTTTTTTGAATTAGTTTTTGTCTGCTTCTACTGTAAAAAAGATTTTACAGAAATTTACTAAAAGAAATTTACAAATTTTGTTATAAAAACAACCTGTTCAATTATATTTTATGCTTCATGAGATTTTAATATACCTTTAAAATACCTAGCAATGCCTCCTAAACTACAGGCCGCTTACACGTCAGGCCCAGCACTCAGCAGACTGCGCTCACCAAACTACAAATATATGAAAAATATTTTAAGCTTATATTGAAAGTATAAACACAATATGTTAGCGAATTATTTTAAATACGCTAAACATTTGTTAACCCCAGGTTATATAGGAATTTCCTTCCGACACACGTGTTACATTAGTTTTAGACGCAACTACATCGTAAATATTTTCAATGCATTCTTTGCTTTTAAATGTGTTACACGATTCCTTCGTATACGCCTCGATGCAAGGGTTGCATCGAAAAACGCTGCAAAATTTTTAAGTGTGGCTCTGCATTATCGAGCAAGTCATCATATTTAATGAATTTGTTAGTGGGGGCGGCAGTCTGCCTTAATACTGCCTTTTACGATGATGAAACTCAATGTTCGACGCCAGATCAAGAATAATTAAATAAAACAATTAATGAATTATTAAATAAAATAAAAAATATTATTATTATCAGGGTATAGTTAAACAGGTGTCTGAAATTTTGGTCGAACCATATTTTGTTGTCCGACTAAGGTAGCTGAAGAGTAAATATTTATTAAGCAGATGTTATTAGACACTTGATTTCGGATCACGCTTTCTACCTAACGAATTATTAAATGAATAGATAGTTTCACAGGCAGTGCAGGATAGTATGGGGCAGAGGGTCTAAAACATTGATATAAATTATTATTAAGTTAGGTCAAAAAATTCCAATGGTTATCAAAGTGAAATTTTTAATGGAGCAGTATCATATTCTTTTGAGGAGTGCAATGACGTGCTTTACTCAAGATCAAAGGCAATTAAACATTTTTCATCGACTGGCCAGAATTCTGTTCGGCCACTTCTAGACGTCGTAGTCACTTAAGAACAAATTCAAATCTTTATAAATTTTTAAAACTGAAAATAAAACTTTGAACAATTTTGACTTTTATTTCAAAATTCTTCAAAGTTTTATTTTGCGCTGATTCTAAATTGTACACAAGTTGTGTTAGTTCATTTAATGTGGAAACTTAACTTTCATTAAAAGTTTACATTGCTGATCTCTAACACATGAGATTTTTTTATTGTAATAACGGGAATAGGGAATTGGGAAAAATAATTTTTGGCCTGTTGTTGGAGTTGGTTGTAAATATTTTTGAAACAAGGATACATTGGGAATTATTTTTCTCTATAAAAATTTTGTGGACCAAAAGTTCCCCAATCAACTTTATTTCGAAAACATTTACACCAAACTAATTCCAAAAATGCTATGACAATATTTTTCCCATTTCCGTATTCCCAGGGAAGGCTAGAATAGTGCCACAGGTTGTTATTTTTAGTTTTCCCCTCAAAGGTAATTTGCCTATGTAATGACTAAGAAAACTTTGAACTGACATCGGAAGGTTGGCTCTCCCAAGAACCAATTGAACTGACCTCGCTAGATAGTCGAATATCAAGCGAAGATAGTGTGGGTAATACCTGGATTATAAATTCATATTTGCTTTATACTCAGTAGGAACTTGTTCTTGTAACAAATACCAATATAGACGGGGTTTACTTTTGGCCTGATATGTCAAAACCATTTGATATATTTAGAATAATTTAAAATTTAAATGCAAGTAAACCAACCAGTAAAGCAAAGCCTATTTAAACGAAGCTACATGAATAGATTATAGGTGTAAATCAAGCTTATTGTATCAAAATGTTAGCTTTTGTTTTCAAAACTCAATCTTCACGTACCTGTATTCATAAACCCATCTTGCATGTTCAATTCAAAAATAAAAATACATTCTGGTTTTGATGTTTGAAACATGTATACCGTAGTATATATTCTCGTTTATGTCTATCTTCCATTAAACATCATATTTCTATCGTCAAACATCTGGTATGTTACTGACGGCTGTTTTTTCCGCGATACACATGAAAATCATGTAGCACAGCAGTATGGTTTATTTTTAGGCACGATAAAATGTTCACTGTCACAAAATCTCAGATATGTATATTATATGTGAGCGAGTGTATAGAACACAAAAAAAAGTTTAAAAACCAAAATATATCAAACAGAAAAATAATCGTCGGGAGAGTTGGCTGTGTAACATATTTTTGGATATAAGGGGCGTCGCCTCCTCATAATGGATGGAAACACGTATAAACATATTTTCCGGCTCTTAAAACCTTAATCATATCTGTTTTACCTAATAATCAACGTATATAGGATGGGGACTCATTAAAGAACAAAAAAAGTAAAAAAAATAATCAATCAAAACAGCAAAATTATATAACTTTTTGTTACGCACGAAGTGTATTATATGAACCTGATTTTTTTTATTTTGGTTTTGGTGTTTTGGTGTTTTTGTGGCTTGATTTTTGATTTTTTGTGTAAACACTCTTACATATAGATACATCCTGTTGTTGGGAGTCGGAAATTTCATCGAAAGATGATATAGGTACTCTCTGTCATTTTATAAAATTTAGGAATCAAACTTCACAAAATGTTTGCAACGATGTTCAAAACACATTACTATTACTTCACAATATTACAGTTAACATAAATAAATTATTTCGTAAATGCATCACTAACCCTTCACTTTCTGTCTCTGCATTCGTTCACGGTTGAGAAACTAGAATTTTAACTGATTTTCTCGAAATATAATGTTCTGACATGACAATTATAGTTTACGTTATTTGTCTTTTAATGACTAACATCTAGATTTAAACATCCTCTTAAAAGAGGAATCGCCTCGCACAAAGCTAGTTTTAACAGATAACAAAAGAATATCTTGCTGGAAAAACGTTGTCAATTGTGCTTTATTAGATACGTAATTCTGAATAGCTTATCTAAATATAACCGGCTTAAGGATCTGCAACGTGCAAACAAGCAAAAACGTTCATATTTTTGTTTTATTGGACTATATACTAGGCGAAAACTTTTGAATGAAGGAAACAATAACAAAACAACACAATGACTGTCGGGTTATTCAAAAATACGAACGTTTTTTTCTTGTTTTCAATATTGTGTAACAAGGAAAGGTAAATAATGCAAAATATATCGTTGTCTCGTACTTCGTTAGCATGTATACGACCAGTACCCAATTACATATTGTATATGCCCAATGCTATTTTAATACAAGAAAATTATCATTCTTATCTACTTTTTCTATGGATTTAGTTCGCAAACCAAAACTTGAGAGTTGGGGTTTTGCCGCTGTTTCACTAACGTACTAGACGCACAAACTTACTATTATTGTTGAATGATGTAAATAATAATTAAATATTATATTTACATTTAGCTTGCTAATGAAACCACAGAAAAACTCTTTGTTCCCTAATCGCGGTTTTCGAACAAAATTCGTGTACTGAAGATTTTGAGGCCATAGTGCTCAAAATCAACAATGCAATTTTAAGAACATGTATAATCAAGTATTTAGAATGCCATGTTGCAAATCTAATAATCTATAGGTCGCTTAATATTTGAAGTACCTAATGGGTACTAAAATTCAATAGAGTGGCCTAACTAAATTAAATTTTATTTTCTAGAGTCCTTGGCCGAATTATGCTAGACCAGTATAAGTAATCCGTAATCTGTCCATAGGCTAATCCTAATTTTTAGATGGGAAAACGTGAAATTTTATTAACAAAATATAGAATTATAACCTTAAGTTTTATTCAAAAGAGGACTTAAATTACTCTTAAATTATGGAATCTTGAGCAAAATATTCGAGTTTATGTAAAAACAAAATTTTCGCCAAAAATAAATTTTTATATACAGCTATAGACCACACTATTTTTTATAACAGAAATGAACGAGTGGAATATTTCCGAAAGGTTGATTTATTTGCACATACTATAGCTGAAGGGGAGAAAAGGCTTACTCATAAATCAAATATTTGGGTGCAACATAGCACTATAAAAAATGTCTCTCTCTCTCCTTCTCTCTGAGAGAGAGAGAGAGAAAGAGTCTCTCTGGTACTATAGTACCGACGTAGAAATGGTAAAATAGGAAGGAATAGGGAACACCTCCTTTTCATTGGGGATGAAAATATAAATATTCAATGATGTAATTTACAACCGGTGCGAAAAACAAAAATGACAGATACCACAGAAAAACAAAATGTCGACTTATTACAACAGGTTTGTCACCATTTTAATCGTAGTGATAATTAATACGATATTCTGGGAAAGAACTGGGGAAGACCCAACTCTCCAAATAGTAACTAGAACTTGTTAACATGTTATGAACCCGGATAATTGATTTATATGATTAAAATGGTTGTCATTTTACAACGTTAAATAAAATTATAATTAAAGAATTACAATTTTTCATAATTAATGAACTAAAATAAAGAATTTGAGGTCTTCAAAACTCTGAGCTGTTGTAACAAACCACAATTTGCTGGATAACCGTGCAACTGGTAATATCGCAGCTCTAAAAATTGAATCTTACTTCACAATTGGGTTTCCTATGAGGTTTTCATAGGAAAATCTAGGTCGTTTTTTAAACCTTTCCTTCTTCTATATTTTTTTTGGTTCTCGTTTTGTTTGATGACTCAGGTGCCAAAATTAAAATTAGAGCAGCACAAATTTTTTTGTGTGTCGGAATTTATCAAGCATGATTGATAGGCACGCTGCTCAAGCATGCTTGCAGATGTATAGATAACTTAAGAAAAGAAAATGTATGATTGAATTGTTATGAGTAGCTGGAAATATATGAGAGTACTTTGCTTACGCCGCATAATATATGAGAGAATTTTGCTTACCGCTAAATATTGTATACAATTTTCGTATACCCCTGGGTACTAAAATTTGTTTCTACCCATGAAACACACGCATCTAGCTAAAATGAGCACCGTTGATGTGATTAAATTTGTATTGTAATTACAACATCTAACGATTTTAAAATAGGTGGCACTGTCTAAGTTTATCCGTTGATACAGTGGTGAACAACCTTATCATTAGTCAGATCTTGTGTTGATCGGTACCTCGGTTAATCGGTACCTCGGCCAATGCTTTTAATATTGGGACAAAGTAGCGATTCCATTACTGTAAATTGAAATTATCTGTGCCGTTAAAGAAATTATCTGTAACAGCTTCATCTAGCAACCAGGGATCTGGCTACAATTCATGAATTGATCACTCATTAATCCGTAGAATAATTTTTGATTTCTTTAGCCACAACGAGGCGACCAAGAAAAAACATAGCACAATGAATAGTTTTATGCGTTCTGCCTGATTTTCATTAAGCTTACATCAAAATTTACATTGTAATTTGATTTATCTTATGGTGAAATTTAAATATTAACCAATAGGTAACATTATTCAATTATGTTGACTGTTTAACTTTTTGAAAGTATTTTTTATACATGTGATGTGTACCGACATGAATTCCTAAAAAAATCGGTAAGTAAGAATTGTGTGTCATTAAGCTGGAATTCCACTAGAAAAAATGTACTGTGAGTAAAATTAAAGGAAGAAAAAAAATGTATATTTGGTAGTTGGCGGAATGAAACAAAAAACCTTTTCAGTAACAAAATATTTGAGTCTGTAGTAGTGTATAAAAAAAAGTTGTCTTTGTCTATTACATAGAGTTTCGTACATTCTTTTTTTTTCCTCTTTTTTTTACTATCAGTAAAATTACAGGAATTTTACTAGTGGAATAGCACCTTTAGGACTATACCCGATTTAAGAAAACATTTAGGCGTAAATAAATATTTAAAATAATTTCAAAAATTCAACAAAAAGTAAACATATTGTGACACATAACTAAAGGTCGAGGCATATAGTTTTCGTTCTGTTCCGATTCGTTTTCAATAAGTTTTTTTAAATTCTCACGCACATAGTTTTCGTTTCGTTTTGAGTTGTTCTTGTGTTATTTGATAAATCGAACTTTTTAATTTCTCACAATATTGTTTCAATTCAATCACTATTTATAATTTCATATGAATTGATTTAATAATGAGTGAAGATTTACACATTGACAAAAAAAACGATAACCATAAATGCCAAAATAAATAATTTGAGGTTATTGTTTAAGTTTTTATTGAAATTTGATCAACTGTTTCGTTTCGGTTCCGCCTTAAACTTAACATTGTGAGCATGTTTTCGGTTTTCCATACATTTTAACATATTCAACTTAAAGGTCGGAACTTAACGAAAACTATGTGCCTCGACCTTAATCCATCGTGCCAGTATGTTCTACAACCAGAAACTAAACATTTAACAATTAACAATGTGATGTAGATTAAAGGAGGTAAATTAATTATGAAGGTAAATTAAAGTTTGTTGATCAATCTAACCATGTGTTTATGCTGAGATATTTGATATATGCCAATGTCTATAATAATTTTCAGAATTTTGCCATAGTTCTGGCAAATATGGTTCGAACGAGTGAAGTGTAATTTATAATAATTTTGCAAATCAAATGATTACTACTTCGAATGTTTTCCAGGAATTTTTATGAAATGCCACTGTCTTTGATGATTTTCAGAGTTTTGTCACAATTAGCATGGACAAATATGGTCTCAAAACGTATAGTTTGTGATTTACAATACTTTTGAAATTTAAACGATTCCTGTTTACGATTTAGCCGAGAACTGGCCCAATATTAATCCATTTATGTTTCTCAGTCCGGTCGGGAGTTCGATTTGATCGTCGTACAAGAAAGACGCGTTTTTGTCTTTCTCTGTGTAGTGAAAGTTAAAATTTCTTTTAAAGTGATTTAAGTGGTTTAATTTTTTATTTTAAAGTTATTGCGGTTATAGTTATATAGTTATATAATATAAATTATAATAAAAATTTGTTTAAATTTAATTTTAGTGACATTAATATTGATAAAGAGATAAAAAAGATTGTGTGGTGCGCGGCAATGTGGGTGTATTACACTCATTTTTGTGTACGTGGTGTTTGCTGTGCGATTCCAAAGGATTTTTAAGGGAAGTGTTTTTATTTTTTTTTCATGTTTTATTGAATTTTTAATTTAAGTTTTAAATTTTAGTTTTATTTATTTAAATGTGTTTTATTAATTGTTGTAATAAGAAAAACGCATTTATAATATATCGTCGTAGTAGTGATATGGTACGGTTTGCGTGTGTGTGAGTGAGAGTTGTGTCCTTTTCGTTAGTATGAACAAGAAGAATATATATTTAAAAATGTAAAAGAGAAAATATTCTTGTTTTTATGTACATAGATTTTTTTTTGTATATACTGTTGTATGTATAAAAAGAATGCGGTGTGTTTTATCGTGATGATCAAAAATAAAAAGGATCATTGAAATTACGAGGCGTATTCGCGCGTGTGTGTTTTTGTTACTATGGGAATTGTATTTCCGAATATTTTTTTGGTTTCAAATGAATGAGCAAATTTGTATGAGATAATATGGTATATACATATAAGTGAGTGTGTGTATTACGTATGTATGTAAAATATATATATATATATATATCCAGAATCTTCTTAAATATAAGTCGTGCTAACTCGACACATATGAAATAAATAATAACTAAGTAAAGATGTATTGGAAATTTTTTTTTCCATAGTAATTTTTTTTTTTAAATAACTAAGTATGTATAAGTGTGTTGATGCAGAAACAAAAAAAATGAACAAAAAAAAAACTCAAATTTACGTTGCATTGTTAGTGTAACCAACACACTCTTTGTTAGTTTTTTTTTTAAATAGGTATCTGTCAATGAGAAGAGTAAGCAGGACTTATATTAGAGTGGATTCTGATATATCCCTTTTCTTGCCAAATAAAGTTTTTTTGTTTTGTTTTAATTTGAGTCGAGCCTACACAAATGTGTGTGTAAAAAATTACAGGTTGTATTGTCTTTCGGATTTTAACGGATCTTAGTTAAATCGGAATTATTTTTGAAAAACATTATAATTTGATAATACATATATAAATTATATAACATACTAATTATTTGTTTTTGATAACATTTTAATTATTTTACTATTACGGTTTTAGTGTTATTTTTCGGACGATTTCAGTGGAATGCATAAATGTGTGGGTTGGTCCAGAATTCATTCCAAAAATAAGTTTTTGACATGATTCTTTTGCCTTACCCACACAATTGTGATGGCAGGCAGGAAAGGGGATGTAGATAATATGTATGTGTATATATAATTGACTGTTTTTATTTATAATTTTTTTAATAAATAGTTTAATATATTATTGTATATGTGTAAAATCCATTTATCATTTATATTATTGTGTAAAATATTTTCGATGTGCATATCCATATTGCGGTTGCTTGAATCCGGTAGCTTCTTCGTTTCTTTGTACTTTACCTATACAATTATAAGTTTTATGGGTGGGGTGATCGAGACGGGCAGGGGTTGCCGTGGTGTGGAGGTACACGATGTTATATTGGGTGAACTATGCGAAGACTTTTTAAAGTGATTTTTTCCGACATTTTTTTACACATACATAGAAATTTATCGATGAGCTGGGACTCATGTGACGTGTGTGCGCGTGAATGTTTTTTTTTTTTTTTTTGAGGTTAGAAACCGGTCTCAACTCAAATGTGTCGTCGTGTGATTTCCCCAATGTAATTTAAATGCATGTATGTATTGTAATAATAATATGTACATGCATTGATAGGTGTTATTATTATTTATTTATTTTTTTTACAGTCTATTTAACTGGTTTATAATTTATTTAATTAAATTATTTTACTCTATAATAATTAATAATGCGCGGTAACAATTTGTATTTGGAAAAGTTTTAAAGATTTGTTTCGCCGTGGTATGGACGGGTGACACAACTCAAAAAAATGAACTTTTTCCGTTAATTCACTAGAAGGATGCGCAATATTAGTATCCATATCCCTCAATAAAAACAGTTTTATTTTTCCTTCATCAAAAATGATAGAGCACAAAGTGCCATTCTTCGTTTTATGATTTTGGAATCTAATAACGTAATTAGCATTTTTTGTTTTTGCTCTCCTGCAAAATTTTAATTTTTGAGTTGTGTCTCTTTTTCATGTCATGAGCGATATGTGTTACGGCATGGCAAAGGAAAAATGGTTTTTAATTTTTATTTTCGTTGTAATTGTAACGACAAGTAAATCTTTGATGTGCCTCGGGCTATTAATGTTGGTTATTTTTTTAGATTGCTTACTGCTGGCACTCTTTTCTATGAAAGAATTTATCCGACTCAACAATATTTCTCGAAACAGGTTCACAATTGCATGGGAACGTCAGACACAAGTATTGATGAGTTCTAAATCCTATTCAATGACTTGCTCATGCACCAATTATGTAAGAAGCATTCCGCGTGGTTTTATTTTCCGTTCGTGCCATCACCTCACGTAAACCTTGATCGTTATTGAATGACTGAGATGTGCGAAATTGTCTCAGTAATCTATTTCTAGACAGTATACTGCAGAAGATGCATAAATTAATTTTTGGGTATGAATTGGGCTGGATTGGAATTCTAGCAAATTTTAGTTTTGGGAAGCTGGATTTGACTGGTTCATCTCTTGGCGGGTTAAGCGAAGTTTGTTTCAGCTATGGTGAATAAACGAACTGGATAGTTAATTGGCCGATTGCTTTTGGATTTGCTTTGTGGAAAGATCCAGAACTTCATCCGGGATTTATGTTGGAGTCGCAATTTAGCTCAACATACCAGATTCGAACATGATTGATTAATAAATTGCTTAGGACGGTCGAATTCCAAAACTTCGCTATATACCATTTTTAAATCCCCACAAAATTCTGAATACCTGATTTGACAATATATATATTTTTTAATATGATTCCCAAGGTCCATTCAGAATGGTCGAATTGTAGAACTTCATCAAAAAGACACGTTAAAATCCCAATTTAAGCTGACCTTTCTTATTAGAATCCTATCCCAGCACTGCAAAATGAAGTTTAAAGTTGTAGGTTAGGAGGCGGCCTGGTTTAATTCGTTATATCCGAATCCCAAAATTTAGTCAAATTCAGCTTTGTACATTGAATTTGATCATCATTTGTTGAGAAATGGCCTAGTTCCATTGAGCATAATGTTATAGTGCCAATCCAATTCTACATACCATATTTGACAGAAATTGGTTGAGGAACGATGAAGCTCCATTGCCATGCTCGGCATAATATGTCCTGTGCAGTATAAATTACTTGGTAATTAATCGAATATGTAACATTGCCTTTGGGATGCCTCACATATTTTTTATTAAATACTTATGGATTTTAGAGTAATTTTTAATATTGTAATTTAAACAATTATGGTTTCAGGAAATTCTACTTTAAGTTGTGGAATTGCATTATTATTAAATTAATAAATGTTTATATTATTTAGGAAGCCGGAAAATATTAATTTAGAATTAAATTTCAGGAAATCTACCGATGTAGGTGAAATAATATTCCTTTGATGGTTGACAAGCCAAACCGATTAACTCCATTTTTTGAATATTTGTAAATTTTAATATCAACGTACTTGATTGGCTCTATACATTGAAAATAAATTACAGTAATAATAAGTGTTAACACCATTAAATGACAAAACTAAAAGTAACTAAATTTGCAATTTCTAACGAATTTTAAAACCATTTTTGTATTTTCTCAGTTTTTATCAACTTTTTGTTTTACGGAGTTAATCGTTTTGGCAAATGAAGCATCCAATTGTAGATTTGTAGATTAGAATTGCCTATTGTTAATGTGTTACTAACTATCGACTTTATCTAGATGTCTGTAACCGGGCTGATTCAATCAATCAACTTGTTTAGGAAGCCGGAAAGCATTAATTTAGAATTAAATTTCAGGAAATTTCCAGATGTAGGTACGTGAAATAATAAAAATTTTCCCTCAGCTTGCTGATTTAAAGAAGCAATTGTTGAAGACCAAAATCATCGTTATCCATCAAACCTACTAAGCCTTTATCCTCCCTCTAGTAGTTAGAAGTAGATTAGAATTGTGTTGTGCCGTACGATCGCTAGGTGTCTGAAACCGGGTCGTTCCGTCCCAAAAAAAAAAAAATTACCTTTCCTATCCCTCCTATTGTTATGTGTAAACAGGCTGTAGGAATAGGCCCGGCGTTATCCGGGACCACCTGTCAAGTACTTGGTTCTACAGTCCAATCAATCAATCAATTTATGTTTCTCAGTCCGGTCGAACAAATACCAAAGTCAATCATGATTTTCAGAAATTTGTCATAGTTCTGGCTGGCATGGGTAAATATGGTTCCGAAACGAGCGAGTTGTGATTTACAAAATTTTTTGAAATCCAAATGATTCCTGATTATGATTTGGCCCGGTTCTCATCAGAAATGCAAATATCCAAGATGATTTTCAAAATTTTGACACATATTTGGTATATGGCCCTGAAACGAATAGGTTGTGATTTGCAACATTTTTTCAATTCAAATGATTATAAATCAAGATTTTGTCTGGTTCTCATCTATCTGGTTATTTTTCCCAGTTACAGGTCTATCAAATGTCAATGCAATGGATTTCAGAATTTTATCATACTTTTGGCATGGCAAAATAGGAGTAAAGTGAATTATTGCTCTCATGCAGTTGACAACATTGTCCTTTAGCTTCGGCGGGTAATTTCTTTCATCTTCTATTTTGCTCCTTTTATTTACTATTTTTAGTGAGTCTGGTGAACTAATGGATTTGCAGATTTAATTCATTTAAACAGCAAGAAACAATTAATTATAAAAAAATTAAGTGTGCTTTAGACCACACTACTAAAGTAAAACTTCTAATATATATTTAATATTTATAATATAATATAGAAAAATTATAATATTGAAAAAAAAAAAATTGGTCACCCTGTGCGTTCTCGAGTCGCATTAAAACCTGTATCATAGGCAAACGGAGAAAGAAACGAAGAAAGAATCGGTTTTTGTGATACATAGAAAAAAACACATATGTATATAAAATATATCACACGGACGATTTTTTTGGTCACCCTGTGCGTTCTGGAGTGAGTAAGTGAGTGAGTCACATAGATATATATTATAACATAGAAAAAAAAAATTCGTCACCCTGTGCGTTCTCGAGTGAGTCAGTCAGTGACATAGAAGTCTATATTATGACTTTCCAATTTTCCAGTTTTTCAATTTTCCAATTTTCAAATTTTTCAATTTACCAACTTTCCAAATTTCTTATTTTCATATTTTTTTATTTTCCAATTTTTCAATTACCAATTTTTCCAATTTTCCAGTTTTCCAATTTACCAATTTTACAATTTTCCAATTTTCTTATATTCATACTTTCCTATTTTCCAATTTTCTAATTTTCTAATTTTCCAATTTTCCATTTATCTATTTTCCAATTTTATAATTTTCCAATTTACAAATTTTCAAATTTTCCATTCACCAATTTTCCAATTTTCCTATTTTCTTATTTTCCAATGTTTTTAACCAATTATTAAAATAAAATGGTATCAACTAATGTTCCACCTAGGGATTTATGAATTGTCATGGCACATCCTGATACTCGTACTAAAGGATAATGATTTCGTTTTGCGTTTATTGTTTCGTTCGCCTCGTTCGATTACACTTTTCGTAACGCATTTCCCAGCTTAGTCCCCAAGTCAAGCGTGCGTGAAGAAGTTTTACTTCAATAAAAACTAGATTTATTTTTTGAACTTTTAACAATATTTATTAAGAATTCCTTATATTATGTACTTCTTCAGGTGTATGCACTTCTTCAGGTAGTACGAGTACTTGAAACTAAAGACCTAGGGATTACTTTCGTTGAAAACATGAGCTTTACTAAGCACATTGAACTGTGCATCGCTAGATCGAACTCCATGCTCGCTGTATTTAAATGCTGAACGAGTGACAATTTTCAGTTGGAAACAATTAAGATCCTGTATTGCGCTTACGTTCGATCCCAGCTGGAGCATGCTGTAAATGTGTGGCGGCCGTTCTACACAACACAATTTTCGAGGATTTATAAAAATTTCGACTGTGCTTCCAACATTACTCAATTTGTTTTTTTCAATTGTAAATGTTGGTATTTTTTCCATTGGAATTTTTCTAATAGACATTTGTCTTTCACAGGACCACGTTTATTCTTTTGGGTAGCTCCTTCTCTCGACTGTTCGTTTGGCAAGTGAGAGGTTTATTACAATGGTTCGTAGTATTTTTAACGAAGTTTTGATAGTGGCTAAATTTTTGACGACTTCTAAATTGTTTTATTTAAACACTTCTAGGAACGGTGAAAAAAATCATTCCAACAAACTGTGAACATCTTGAATCGACAATAAAACAATTTGACAATATTAACAATCAAATATCGCAAACATTAAACTCCGCAAAAATAGGAGTATGCCTGAGATATCTGGTGAATTTTCTTGTGAACATTAAAAATGTTCTGTTCTTTAAAATGATGACAATATGGGTTAGATCGTTAGAAGATAAATCTATAAGAGATAAATTAAAATGAGTATAAATTAATGTTGTTGTGTTATTTTAATTAATAATTACATTAATATAAATTAATGTTGTGCCACAAGACAACCCCGATTGGAAAAATCTGAAAATATACATATTTTTGATATTATTGTTCAGAATCATGGTAGCGCTTCATAAATGACATGAAAAAAAATCATGTGGCTCCTGAAAGGGACTTACTTTAGTTTAGTAATTATATTTAATTATTTCTGGCTTAGTAGTAAATATGTAATGTTAAACACTCCTAAAATCAATCTATTTGCCAATTTGTCGCTTTTAAATGTAACTGGGCATTTTTTTTCATATGATTGCTAATAACTACTAGACTAAGATAACGGTAAGTAACACTTATCGCGTTATTGTATAATAGGCAATGGGTCCCAAAAATATCCCCAATCGTTCTTCTTCTACGTCTCCTCCTGCATAAGCGATTAAACTTGAAAAATTAATTTTACCATGGAGAAAATCCAAGTTCCCGAGAAAGTTCATTTTCAAAATATAAATTTTAAGATATTACAAATATATTCAAATATTTAAAAAAAAGTATTCTCATTTATAAACTCTGGACAAATGAGTAACTTTTTCGTACTGGGGAAATTTAAATCAATCAAGCAATTTTCATTCTACTAAAATTCGTTTACGTTAATTGTGCAGTTTAAATAAATAAAATAAATTACATTTCTCCACTGAGTTGGGGTCGTTTGCCTACTTTTGAAAATTGAAAAATCGAAATTAAAAAACCCACACGAATTTGAAAATCCCGCTTTTCTAAACCTCGAATTAATTCCGCCTTTCAGAATCCAGTTGTTCAAAATCTCAATTTTGAAAATAGAAAACGGAATTTTAATAGTTTGTCAAGACAGTACAATGTAGCAAATGCATATAGTAATTTCGGTAAATTGGAACTCTAACAAGAACGTTCGAAAAAATATGGTATGTTGGTCGAAATAAACGAAACTAGGCCACCAGTGTCTTAAAAAATTAAGGTTAAATTGATTTGTAAGGCACTCATCTATTGGGAATGATACTTAGCCATTTCTCATCCAGTAATCGTCAAATTTGAAAGAATTTGTAGGGTCATAGTGAAATTTGATCATGAATTTCGGAAAAAAATCTAGAATGGTCGTGCCGAATGGAACTAGGCAGTTTAATCGGTTGCCGAAGAAATCGGTTACCTAGTTCTATTCAGCGTTGTCGAATTTTAGAACTTCATTTAAAACCCATTTTAGTAACCCATATCCACTCCTGAAAGCAAGAAGCGGATACTGAATACAAATTTGACAATAATTGGCTAAGAATTTGCGAAAATTCGTATAGAATGGTCGAACTCCATAACTTCATTTAAAATTGGCGTTAACATATCAATCTATAGTTCTACATACCAAATTTAACCATAAGTTGTTAATAAATATAAATATAGGCCTAGTTACATTCTGCATGGTTGAATTCTAGAACGGGTTGGGTACGGTTCGCCAAATCCAGAATTCCAAAATCGAAATTTCAAAAATAAAAATTCAAACAAAAACACAAAATACCAAATTTCAAAATTCCTATATACAAAATTTCAAAATAAATATCACTTTATGCCCCTGCAATTTATGTTATAATTTTATTCTAATTTGATAATTGAGAAATCTAGGATTAAGTTTTAATTAACGATTTATTGTAATTTTTTATAACCGTTCCAGTACCCATTTATGTATGGCCGGCCATAAGCAAGCTTCTATGTAGGTATGTTTGTGGGGAAACGGTTCAATATTCCGAAAGAAACCAACCGTATGTGTAGAATCATGACAAGCGGTATTCATTCTGGTAAAAAACTAGAATCACGTTTTAATTTGTTAAATTACACATTTTAATAATTTTTGAATATTTTAATTAAAAAATTTGTTCAAAAAGTTTAAAAAATCACTCGATCGATTTCGACTTGTTAGGTCATTATCAGGAGTATCTACTCATACCAACAAACGACGATAAATTACTGCGAGGGTAGCCAAATCTGCCAACTTAATACTTTTTACACTATTTGTCGTAGGCACTTGGCGAAACACACTTACACTTAAATGATGACCTAATAAAAAGATTTTTCGTGGTAGCAAATAATATTATATTGATGAATTAGTGAAGTTGTTATAAATAAATAAATATAAAATAAATAAATATTGGAATTTACACTATTGGAATTTTCGATTTTGATTTTAATGTAATTTTTAAAATAGAATTTTAATTATTTTGTAGTGTGGTTTTGGATTTTATAAAAGTTGATTTTTTTAGGAACAGCGAATCGTTGTTTTCCAAAACTTCATTTAAAATTCAAATTAGCATCCCAATCCAATTCTGCATACCAAATTTGACAATTATTGGTTGAAGAGTGGCTAAGTTTAATTGAGAAATTAATTGAAAATCACATCTCATAGTTCAAATTTGATAATGACCGGCCAAGAAACGGAAAAAACATGTTTTTAAAAAATCCTGTTTTTTTGCGGAATTTTTTAAGATTTCAGCAAACTCGGGATTTTGAAAATCGAGCTTTTGGAAAAGCGGGATTTTTTAAAAAGCGGTATTTTAATTCGGGATAATTCCGGATTTTGAAATACCGAGCTTTTGTACCAATCCCTCTTGTAATAAAACTGAAATATTTGTCAAGTATAGTCCTCCGGCCATTTGGCTAACCGATTTTAGGGCAACCATTAGTAATAGTATTACCGTTTGCAATATTAGATTATTTTGTTTACAAATCCAAGATAATTAACATAAACTATTTTTCAATAATATTTGAACTATGATAAGTTTACACCAACGTTTTGGAGTTACTTCAAAATTTGTTTTTCGTATATATGTAGGTAAATATGTACCGGTGTGCCGACACCGGTAGAAACACCGATCTTAGGGGTGTAGTATTATCCCGATATGAATTGAATTTTATTTCCTAGAGTACTTGGCCGAATTTTGCTAAACCAGTTTAACTAATCCGCAGTCTGTCTAGGCTATTAAAGGAATTCAGAAACTAGAAGTATCTGCGTTCTACATCCTGCGTTTCTACTATATGAATTTTTAACTTAAATTCTGGTTAGAATCGAATTACATTTTGAATAAATGTAAATAAAATGTTGGTATCTAATATCCCTTCATAATACCACAATCATAGAATTTTGCATATTTCTAACAGAAACAGAAATTTTCGAGATCTTATCTATAACCTCTTCATAGCCGACACCAATTTTTTAATTATCTACATACATTGTCTACTCGTGTAGAATATTAATTAACTTCGCAACGTAGACAATACAGCACAACACTGGTTCGACGACATAGCTTTGAATTAATTTAGTCGAATCAGAGCGAATGAGATGAAGTATTTAGCAATTTGTAAGAATTCATTTAGTAAGTTATATAATTCAATAGTTACTGATTCACGGGTGTTCTACATATTTAGAACACAAAGTGCGATCAATGTGTTGCAATATTCGCCATGGCCTGATGATATGATTGAATTTTTTCATCAGATCGAAACTGGATATTTTTTCTGTCACAAAACTTATGTTCTCGTCATCGTTTTGAATTAATTAATTAATTAATTAATTATAATTAATTTTTTTCAAAAATCCGTGAAAACAACAGTAATCTTGGATTTGGTTGCATCATTGGAAAATGTGAGCCAAAATTAGCCCCTAGAAATACACATTCGATAAAACATGTTTTCGATCATAAAGCACGAGACCCTTACATATAGAATCCCTTAGTTAAATAAAAAATTACAAAAATTAAATCGAAATTGTATTTATTTTCAACTTGTCTTCTAATTTCAGATTCAGCTCACATAATTTGGTGTGTAAACAACGTGAAAACAAAAACATCATAACAACAACAGCACAATACCACAAAAAATATATAAAAGGAGTATCTCTGGAGACTTGCGTTTGGTAAAACGTTTTTTTTTGTGCCATCATCCATCCACAAAACGAAATTATCAACTAAAAATCAACTTTTATTTGTCTACCGTCTTCGTTCGTAATTTATTTTTATTTTTTTTTTATTCGGTACAAGCACACACTCACATATTATACATTCGAGATACATAAATATTATATACCAAACATATTTATGATTTTGCGGAGAATTTTCTTCATCGTAACATTATTATGGATTTGATTTTCGTAACCTTTTTTTTGTTTTGGTAATTTTTCCAAACTTTTATTTTATTTTTTGTACTTTGTCAAATTATGTGATATGCGTTAGAAAAAAATAAAACCGAAAACCTTTTTTTATATTTTATTTTATTTAAGTTTGAAATCCTTTTGATTTTATTTTGTTCTTTATTATTATTAAACTTAGTTCAGAATCAAATCTAATAAACGGATAAATAAACAAATAAGTTTTAAATTATTCAATAAAAATCAAATATTTATGCAAAGTGTTTATTTGCTTGTACCCGACTAGTGTTAATGTATAAAGGACAGCTTTTTAAAGTGTGAAAATTCTCAATTAAAATTTAGGAAAAAAATCAATAATTTAACATAAATATTATGTTTCAACATTATTACTCTTATGTTAGCAATAAAAAAATTACGAAAAGCATAACACCAAACACATCGTCGTTCACACACGATACAACCAATCGCGAAGTGTTGAGCTTTCATATAATTTTTGTTGTGCATCGGTTATAACAATATAAAAAAATATATTTAATTTGTGTTTGTGTGTAAATTTTAGCTTTTAACGTAAATAAATAAAATATTTTGTTCATGATTTTTATGATAAACAATCAAGACGAAGTATAAAATTTTACAAAAAATTAGTGCTACGTAAAGAAGAAAATAATTCTTAGAAATTTTTGTAATATAGCAGTGAAGATGTCCGATAGAAATAGAATTAAATATTATTGCCTGGTAGTACTGTGGTTTATGATGTACAGCACATATTTTGATAAAGGTGAGTGAATATTTTAAAAAATTTTGTTCTTTTTTGGAATATTTTTAACTAGATGCAAATTAAACGGTTTAATTTTCTAAACCCTCCAAGATCATTGCTTATAAAAAGACAAGCCCTTTCGATCACAATAATAATATGTTTTATCAGTATGTTGATTAAAATATGTCAAACCAGAATTAGAATTTGGAAAAAATAAAAAATATGAACAAGTTTTAGTATCTGTATCTCTTGGCCCGTTTACGATTGGTTTAGAAAGAATGGCATCAGTTAGAAAACTTAATGGTTAACTTAATTTGATTTTGACAGTTTGAAACCTACTACTAATAAGCAAAATTTAACAATTTAGCAATAATTTTTAATACATATATTTATCCACCTCGGGTTGATATAATATACAAATATAAAGTCTTAATAAAATTTCCTTAAATGCTTGGCCGATCCACATCAACTAATCTGGTTAAATAATTAATGAGATAGAAAAACATCATCAAGTTTATGTAGCGTATACACGGATTTCAGTAAAACATTTGATTCCATCTGTCATCAAAAAACACTCCAGAGTTTATTCGCATTTGGGTTTTCACTCGATTACATAAATTGGTTTAAATCTTATCTATCAAACCGACGACAATTTGTAATAATGGGAAATGAGAAATCACACACGTCGGATCTTGGATATTTAATATTTTCATAGATCGAATAACCGAAATAATCAAAAACTCAAACGTGCTCGTATTTCCTGATTACATGAAAATTCGAACTGCTAATGGAATGCAAGATATGAAGAAATTTCAAGAAGACATCGATAGATTGAGTGAGTGGTGTGATCGAAACTCGCTTTACTTAAATATTAAGAAATTCAAAATCAAGTCGTTCCATCGTAAAACAAACCCGTTCATTACTTCATACAAAGCAACAAGGAAATATTGCAAACAGTCAATAAGATTATAAACTTATATTTATTAGTTCAATATGCATATTGAAAATTGTATTGTGAAAGCGAATGTCTTGTTTGGATTTGTTAAAAGAGGGACACGTGAATTTCAAGATTTTCAAACCTTTTTTTCACTCTATTTCGCTTACGTTCGATCTCAACTGAAATACGCTCCAGTTGAGTATCGGTTTGGAATACATACTTTGCTGTGCACATTAAAATAATTGACAGCATTCAAAAGAAGTTTCCGATTTTCTTGTTAAAGAAAAGTGAAACCAGTCGAAACTATCAATTTTTAGCACTTGGACTCCATTCCACAAACTAGGGAGAAAACAACCGCATTAATATAGGTTGTCTAAATGATTCAACGACCTATTTGACTTTAATTTATAAAAGGACGACTTCAAAAATATCTTTATGTAAAATTTTTAAATGTTAAATTAAAATTTCATTTATATATTTTTTTTTTGTTTTAAAGTTTTTGTTTGATTTTTTTTAATATAATATTTGATTTAAACTAAATTATCTGAAATCATACATGTAAATCACAGAATATACTTCTTTAAATAAATAAATATGACTGTGAAATGCACTGTGATGTTAAGAGTAGACCTTTGTTGAGAGTAGACTCATCTAAATTTTAAAATTAAAAAAATCTATCACTGTTTAACCGCATAAATATGTTGGCTTCTAGAAAACATGAGAATGGCCCAAATAACATTATTTCATATACTGTTAGGCATAAACATCTCTACGATGGCTTGTCACCGTGTAGTTTCACTATTAAAGGATTTGTATTTTGAAACTGCAACTGTGGCGTGATTCGCACGAATGTTTTAGAATTCAAATAAGGCTGATCTTCAAAAAATATATACTCTGGATGAATTTGATCAATGGTAAAACTGCAAATTTTTGAAACATTCATAAGTTTGGATCCCTTCTTATGTTTATTTTTATTTCCATTTCAATCAACATTTTCAATCGCTTTCTCTTCCTCAGGATTGTCGCCAAGAAAAAAATTGTAATCGATAAAGTCATTCTCCTGATCGTCGTGAACCTATCCATATTCGTATTTTCGTTGCAAGGAGACAACTGCTACAATTTGAGAAATCAAAAATGATTTTAGTATGCGAATGGTTGGAATGTATAGTCGTTTTGTTCGGATGTCTAATGAAATTGAAAAATTCACTCATATTCCAAAATAAATCTGGGCTGGGATGTTCTAACATCACCATGTTTCGATAATTTATCGAAGTTTATTTCTCGTTTCTGTAGAATAAAATTTATCTCTGTTTCAATTTTTATATCATTTGCCAGCCTGCTAGATTGCAACATTGTGATGTTTCTACTGTGTTTCTATCACCAAATAATTATTTTTCGATTGCAGAACGAAAATAAGTGAAATAGATATAGTTCAAATTCTAGTAGACTGTGATAGCAATAGAGAAGAAATAATTGATACACGAAACAGAAGTCAAATTGATTATAGCTGAAAGAGACGTAGACTACGATAAAATATCGAAAAATGGTGATGTTAGAACATCCCAGCCCTGGGGCCTTACTATGGAAATCGATGTTAATTTTCGACGGCTATCGTTTTCCTATAGCAAGTGTAGAAACAAAAGAGAAAAGAACTGTAAAAATTGCATACATTTTCTTTTTTCTTCTTTCGCCTACTATATGAAAACGATAGCGTTCGAAAATGAATGTTGAATTCACTAGTTAAGCCCCGTATTTTGGTTTTTGCACTACTATAAATATTGAACAGTGCTAGAACAAATATTGAAGTTGCTATCCAATCGACCACCGCAAGTATTTAAAAGAACTTAAGGTTTTTATCTTTGATGAATTATCTACCCACAACTGTATACTAATTTTGTTCGCACTCTAGACGCAAATATAAAATTTAATTATTATTTACATCAACCAATAATAATATAAATTTTGTGCATCTATAGAAGGTTAGTGAAACACAGCAAAACTCCCAACTCTCCAGTCTCCGTTTTCGAACAAAATTTGTACTCTGTTCTACCTTTATTATGAGTAGTTGAACGCAGTTACGATACATTTGTTCACTAGGATTGTGTGTAGTATTTTTTGGACAAAAAAAATTTAATGTCATATGTCAAGCGATTTTATTAGCGCTTCACATATGACATTCAATTTTTTTTTGTCAAAAAAATACTACACCGGTATATTTTTTTATTAAAATGTTAATAAAACACTGGGACAAATAAACTACACATTTGTAGGTTATGTTTTGCTTTTGTCATTTTTTTTGCTTTCCAATCGACATTTTACCCAATACACATTTTTCGCGCTTACAAGTACTTGCGGTGGTTGATTGAAAAGCATATATTTTTGACAAATATATTGAAAGAAGAATGTTCGAGTAATTCGTTAAATATTCGAATATCAAATAGTCCAAATAAATTAAATGTATTCGAATATCGAAAATTGGAGTCGTGGATTTGGATGGTCTATTTGTAAGTATCGAAGCGTGGTAACTGCTGCAGATTAATGTGGTAAGGCAAATCTTAATCATACATTCATTTACTTTATATTTTCGATAGCAATGGTGTTTGTGATTGTTCCGTATATTGGTCTGTTTTCAGTATTCTCGAATTACGGAACAATCACAAACACCATTGCTATCGAAAATATAAAGTAAATTATAATAACGGGTGATTTTTTAAGAGCTTGAGAACTTTTTTTTAAAAAAAAACGCATAAAATTTGCAAAATCTCATCGGTTCTTTATTTGAAACGTTAGATTGGTCCATGACATTTACTTTTTGAAGATAATTTCATTTAAATGTTGACCGCGGCTGCGTCTTAGGTGGTCCATTCGGAAAGTCCAATTTTGGGCAACTTTTTCGAGCATTTCGGCCGGAATAGCCCGAATTTCTTCGGAAATGTTGTCTTCCAAAACTGGAATAGTTGCTGGCTTATTTCTGTAGACTTTAGACTTGACGTAGCCCCACAAAAAATAGTCTAAAGGCGTCAAATCGCATGATCTTGGTGGCCAACTTACCGGGCCATTTCTTGAGATGAATTGTTCTCCGAAGTTTTCCCTCAAAATGGCCATAGAATCGCGAGCTGTGTGGCATGTAGCGCCATCTTGTTGAAACCACATGTCAACTAAGTTCAGTTCTTCCATTTTTGGCAACAAAAAGTTTGTTAGCATCGAACGATAGCGATCGCCATTCACCGTAACGTTGCGTCCAACAGCATCTTTGAAAAAATACGGTCCAATGATTCCACCAGCGTACAAACCACACCAAACAGTGCATTTTTCGGGATGCATGGGCAGTTCTTGAATGGCTTCTGGTTGCTCTTCACTCCAAATGCGGCAATTTTGCTTATTTACGTAGCCATTCAACCAGAAATGAGCCTCATCGCTGAACAAAATTTGTCGATAAAAAAGCGGATTTTCTGCCAACTTTTCTAGGGCCCATTCACTGAAAATTCGACGTTGTGGCAGATCGTTCGGCTTCAGTTCTTGCAGGAGCTGTATTTTATACGGTTTTACACCAAGATCTTTGCGTAAAATCTTCCATGTCGTCGAATAACACAAACCCAATTGCTGCGAACGGCGACGAATCGACATTTCACGGTCTTCAGCAACACTCTCAGAAACAGACGCAAT